>CM034151.1:124465924-124616411 GCA_019776745.2 Taxus chinensis
TCATCTCTTCCCAGAATCAATGGGAATTATTTGACAAAGCTTTATACCAGTCCTTGCATCCTCTTCCAAAGTATGGATAAAAAATTTGATATATACATCTTCATATTCAATCTCAAAGTCTTCCATCATATTGATAAAAAGCTTTAAATGTTGATCACCTATTATAGCGTTGTTTCCTTGGAACTTCGGTAATCTATTTCTCACATCCTGGGGAACTACATTTGGATAACCAGCCATACCTATAAAATTTATAGGACCAATGGTGTTTACAAAAAAAGGGGGTTTGGGTGGGGGCTAGGCCATGTTGTTCTAAGGAGGTTACCCTGGAGGGGAGAAAAATTGATAAGAGGTAGAGGGTCTTTGAAACACAGGAGTATAACTTTCAAAATGGATATCCCTGAAAGGCCTTATTTCTTGGAAAACCCTATCAACATTTGAAAAGAAAAGGGTAGAATGAGAAGTAAAATTTTCAAAATCAAATGAAGGCCCCTCTCGAGTTGGAGAAATCATATCCACAAAGAGGCTACCTAATTTAGAGGCACTTGAATAGTAGTATTCAATGATAGGTCGATCACTTTCATTAATTGAGATACCTTTTCTTATTTGCTGATCTCCAACAACTCTCTAGGCTTTTATTCCTTCGGACTTTGTTTTTCCTAGCTCTAGAAATAATGTCCTTGCAGGTTCCCTAGCAAAGAAAGATCTTCTTCCTTCCATATTTGCAAAGATTAGTAACAAATCTCACTTGACAAAGGTTAAGACAATGGTACTCATTAAGAATCAGATCAATAAGGAGTCCCCACTAAGGATTTCCACCTTAGTTGTGAAAATGCACTAAAATATGATCTGCCAAATGTGTGTCAATACTAGAAACTATAAATGGGATGATCTAACTTTTATTTACCTAGATTTATCAATGAAAAATAGTGCACTAAGTGTGGAAACATGGTCTGAATATGAACTGTAATCACTATATTCTCTGATATCGGTGCCAATTGGGTGTTGGTACCCAAATTGATTCTCCCTCAGAAGATGAGCAACATCACAGGTTTGGGAGGAACTTTACAGACAAACAGAGCATGTAGTGTGTCATTTTGTAGCCAGGGATGAAATTCATCTTACTCTTTTTCACTCATATGTGGAGAAGCGGGTAGCACCCTTAAGAGGATTTGACCTATCCTCACTACTTTATGGTTTTGCCTTTCAACCAGGGTAAGAGGACCCTTTTTGTAGCCTACTGTTTGTGGAGGAGATGAAGATATCCTTGTGAAATTATTAAGAAGACCTTGAAGAAAATATGATGAATGCAACAAAACCTAACTCTCACGAGTTGTCACTATAGTTAATGGAGATATTTTCTAAGCAAGGTTTAGGCCACTAAAGACAATGAAAACCTGATTTTTTGTGCATATTTTCATAGTAAAAATTATGCATTTGTATACACACATGACAAACAAGGGTAGTATGGGTATGATTGGTTGTTTTTAAATGAATTTTTGGTGGAAGGTGAGGCAAAAATTAACTTGATTCACTAGATTCTTGAGAAATTTTACAAAAATGGAGAGCTTGAATAGTAGAATGCTTCGGGATAGCTAGGATGTTCCTTTAACCAAAATATGTGCTTCAATGGAGGCCCAGATCAACACTTTTCACACAAACTTCAAGGATCCAAAATGAAGGGTCAAATTGGAAAACTTAACTAAACATTATCAACATCTGTTTCATCACACCTAAAATACCCTCAAAGGCTAACAAACAATCTTATAGTCATGCTAGGAGTAACAATAATTTTAAATTTTTTTATTTCACTATCAAATGAAAACTCTTCATATAAATGAAATTGCAAATGCCACCAAACTATCACAAGGATAAGATCTTATGTGATTCACAAAGATTTCAATGTAATATTGCAACAGGAACAAGAAAACTACTTGCAGACATTCAGGAATGAAGCAAACATAAATTTTTCCCAAAAATAATGCAGATTAACTCAAGTTTGATTAAATTTATCAGTAGGGGAAAGTTTCTAGAAAAATCTCAAAGCTTGTCAATGGATGTACACTTGCAACCACCTTGACATGATCAAATTTAACACAAAGGAGATAAACAAGCTTCTTCAGATGATTTCTTAGAAGGACCAGTTCTATCAAGCTTTTCTCTTAGAAAAATAAGTCCTGACCTCTAACACTCCAACCATTTGCATGAAAAATTCATGTAATTTATAATACTTGATTTACAACGGAGTTTTCCCCCCAAAACCAAAGACATTCAAAGCACCATTGCATGTTGAGACTCCTAGAATCAGATTTGTGTAAAATTTGTCAGGTGTGTAGAGGGAAAATCTCTCCAAATATTTCCAGCATTCAATTTTTCACCTAGTAGGTTGTTCTTCATCTTGCGAGCCAACTAATTCCTCCTCCAATCTGTCAAATCTAGTTCTTTGCGTGCCAAGGAAAGAAAAACTCAAAATCTGATTGAAGCTAATGGTCAGATCATGTCTTGATGGAAAAAGACGTCTTCATATTTTTCCCACCCAACCAGGATAGCAAATTAATGTTCCTCTTCATTTTACGTGCAGGAGACTCCAAGAAATGATTAAAAAATAGTAAAAATTTGCATCCCCAGGAGCTTTGGAGAAGAAATGGTAGAAAATCATATACAAACACATAACTGACGTCGATCTTTCTTTTGAATTTGGACCGTCCACGTGGGAGATCTGAGCTAAGATGGGCTTGGGGGTTCCTTTTTTACCTTTTACACCTTTTGGAAAAAAATGCAAAATTTCTCAATTTTCTTCGCCCCTCCACCTTTGAAAAATGGGCCTAACACATGTCTCAATGTGGGTCCCAAAGGAACCGTGACTAAATTATGCTATTTCACCTCTTTTATGGAAAAGGGAATTTTTCCCAAGTTTTCCCCACAACTCCGCCCTTTTGCTTCTAGTTTTTGATGTGGGTCCCAGTGGAACCACACTTCCTTTTTCACTTTTAACTCCTTTTTCCACAAAAGGAAAAATTTCCAATTTACCCCCGAAAGTCCGCCGTTGACTAGAGTAAATTTTGTCTTTTCTCTGTCAGGCCTGTGGGTCACTTTAATGATTTCAGTCTTTTGAATATCAAGGGGAAAAAAATAAAAGTTGCCCCCGATGGCCCACCTCTTGACTTTTCAAACCGCCACGCATCTCAATGGCACATCTTGAGATGGTTCCCAAAAGAAGATACCCTAAATGAGCATGGGCTCACCACTTATCTTAGGCTTTTTAGGAGGTTTTTGAAAAAACTAAGGAAAGAAGACCCAATGGAAACCTCCACGTGTCTTTATGGCGCAACTTCAAGAACCTTATAAGGATTTAATATGATTTGGTCAGGGTGCGCTTCCATTTTCAAATTTTTACTCCATTTTTCCAAAAGGGAAAAATATCCAACTTGCCTCTTAAGGCCATATCTCCGCTTTTAACTTTACCACATGTCCTTTTGTGGGGTTAAAGTAAGCTTTTTTCCCTGCCGCTTAAATTTTTCTTTAATCAAAACATGGCGGGGCAATGGGGTGGGTTCAAAATTTTTCCAAAGTAGCCAAAAAGAACAATTTCAAAAAACAAACCTGCCACACCCCATCCAATTAGAAGAAGCCACGTAAGTACTAAAAGAACCAATCAGAATTGAGTGGAGCTACGGGACCAAATTTGCCTTTTTGCCAAAAAAGCACAAAGCGAAAAGTTAAATCATTTTCTCGTCATCCCCTAACCAACCAAAAGAAGCCATGTGACCACTAAATGCTAAGGAATAATTTTGATAGGAAATAGATGCCCGCCAGACTGTAAAAAACACAGAGATTCACCATTTATGCCAAGAATCTAATTTTTCGCTAAGGATGAATTTTTTTGAAATAAAACCAAGTGAATCATGGTTACAAGCATTTTTTGACCATGGATTTGGATTTTCAAAGGCATACAAAAATAAATTGATCATTCTCAAGCTTCCATGGTCGGAGAAAAATAGGAAAAATGGTAGATCCCGTGTACTTTTGAAGAAATCAAAGGAAATTCAGGGAAAAATGGTTCAAGATCAAGACGAGCACCAACAATGTGTACTCTACCTTCCACCTTTATTTCACAGGTATTCCCCCTCACCTTTACCTTATCTATTTTTCTCATACATATGCAACTATTCGGTGAAACAGTGAGAACTGAGCATGATAAAAACTACACATAATAGCAATATGCTAATATTCAATAATATCATGAAAGGAAACATTCTATTTCAAGGAATGGATCAAAGATCTCACCACAAATAAAATCTTAAGAAAAAAAAAAAATTTTTTACCATGCCAACTAAGAAGGAAGCCATGTCTCTGTTACGAAAAATATCTCTAAAAACAACATGAGTTTGATAACCAATTAGGCAAGACCATGGATCTTATAATATTAGAAACAAAGGTTCAAGAGTATTAGGATTTCAATAATGTAATCCTATAGATTACGTGATTGAAATATAATACTCAACCCATCAGTCTACATTCTCATGGAGAGGTCAAATATACTAGTTATGATCATTGTCACAAAACAACACTAGTTTAACAATAATTCTAGAAGGGCCATTGGCCAGTAAGTTAGAAACAAAAATCGATTGAAAAAGGGAGTTCCATCATGTAATCATATAGGTTATATGGTTGAAAATATGATATTCAATCCCACAAAAAATATCTTCTTATCTAAAGGTGACTTCATAGTTATTAAGGATGAATGGAAATGATGGCTAACGATGTCCAAAAAAAAAGTAATGCCTAGAAACTTTCCTACTTAATATATCCAAGACCAGAATAGCGACAAGCCTCAAAACTACCCGAGTCCATTATGCAAGCTAGCATTCGAAACATCCACCCAAGTTCATAACACTATAGATTCATAACCCTCTTTATAAATCTATAGTTTTGGTTCATAAAAGAAAATGGATTACCACCTCCTTGATACAAGACTCTTTAAAGTACCCCTCGTTACCATATTTAGAACCACTCTTAAATATGCAGTTACATATATCACTAGATGCCATTTTCTTAACCACACTTCCCATCATAGACTAGCAAAGCGTCAATATATATAAATACCCCAATGTCATTAAAGATATTAACAATTTGTATCATATTCATCGAGGTATTTATATATCTATGTACCAACCTAAATTCCTAATCCATAGGGATCCAAAATGAATCTACTTCATCAAAATAGTCAGCACAAAGAAGGAAAAATGAAAACATGGAGGTTCTATCTTTTTAGTAACAAGACTGGCACTCTGTGCAGAGAAGTGGTTACAGAACCGCCGGTTTGCATTAGACGGCGGTCCTGGCTCTTTTGGATGGAAAATGAAAATATGAAACGAACAACCCAAAATTTGGACAGTTGTTCATATCTCTTCTCCTCCATGACCTTTCCCATTCTCCAGTGCACATGAGGACATGGGAGAGGATATAAATACATGTTTGTAGAAGAGAATAGGATCATCGAAGCATGACAGCAATTGAGCAAGAAGTTCTTAGTGCTGGAATTGTGTTTTGTAGAAGAAAGGAGTGTTGAGATAGAGTAAGCAAGTATTTGGGAGGAAGTGTGAGATATTACCTACTTCTCTTTCATACTTATTGTAAATTTTGTACTTGTTATTTTGAATTGGCCAATAAAAGTGGGAAGAAAGAGCAATTGCCCTTCCCAATTTGTTTTTCCTCCTCTAGAGGTTTCCAAGATAAAAAAGTGTTGGTGTTTATGAGCTGATATTGTTTCCTTTCCTGTAATTGTGGATTCTAAGCATAAGCATAATTCATTCACTAGCTATCTCTGTCATTTTCTAATAGAAAGTAGAACATCAACATTTATTTGTGTTTCTGTGGATAATTCCAAAGTTGAAGAGTTTATAGATTATTTTGGTATAAGAGATAACAATTATCCATGACTGTGGTATTCGTTCTTGGATTTGTATGAAAATGACGAGATCAATTATCTAGTGTTTCAACCGGATTATAAGAAGATCAAATTTCCCACCATTACCCATGTATCAAATTTTATTGTTATACAAAATTTTTCAAGGGAAGAGGAGATATTTTTCAGTCAGGAGTCTAAACCAACCATAGATTTTCAAGGCAACAATTTCTTAGAAGGAAACTTCTCAAAATGAAGGCATCCACAGTAACCCAGAAAACCAAAACCAGAGACCAATCAAGAAGTAACCAACTAGTAATCAATGACTGAATGAAATCCAAAAAATCATAAAAGAAATACCAATTTCAAGAAAGGAGAATGCTTCATTTCTGGATATTTTTAAAATCCTAGCAATTATTGTGATTTGTAGGTTTATCATGCCTACTTTTATACTTCCACAAGATGCTTACACGCCTGGCAGGGACTGCAGTAGCAACCTCAACCTGAATTCCACTAACAACAAACTTGTTGGGCATCCATGATTTTCTCATGGCCACATTTTTGATAAAACCAAGTTTTTGCATAGATAGGGGGGTATGCGACAAGGCAAGAGCTCCAAAACCTGTGAACTACATTGTATTTGGGAGTTTCAAGCTTATATGCATAGGCCCAAGACAAAAATTCTCCACCAATATCATGCGCCCCTCCCTTTTAGGTGCTTCAACCACCACAAAAACAACACCCAAACAATATAAAACAATGAAAGAATGCAAGTGTCCAACCAGAGATTACAAGAGAAGGTTACCAATGAAGGGGCTAGAGTAGGTCAAAAATGAAAAAAATTTACATTTTATGCGGCCAAAAAAACAATTAGTGTTTCCTACCCCCAATACGAGAGCCAAAGAAAGCACCATAAGCAATAATGAAGACTAGCATGTGGCCATTAATATCACCCATTTGCCAGCTAGCAACAACACAAATATTTTTTTAAGGAACCCACGCATTAAGGAAAATTCGCTGCCAAGAAAAAGGAGTTGGTAGATACGAACATTAAGTTTAGCATTAATTAGCAATCCTTCAACATTTAAAAAAATTAGTCACCTCCTAAATTGGTGCCACCACCAAACCTCTCTCTCCTTCCATGCATACCAAGGCTGGCCATCGCTGCTAACATGCCAAACTTAGCTAAAATTTTAGGTACCTTTTATGAAAATATGCCCAAATACCTTGGAAAAGGTTTTTAAAAAAATGTCTTTAGAACTTTTAACAATACGACACTAGCAACCCAATAATCAAAATATAATGATCACAATAAGGAATGCCTGCACAAGGTGGTACCACGCACTGCCAGAGAACAAAAATGAGCACCCGACAAAGAAAAATGGTAAGGGTCGGTGGTTGGGAGCAAATAAACTCATCACTAAATTGCTATAAAAGCATGCATAGATGCCTAGATAGGCTTAATAAATTCAAAATAAAATTTACTTATTCTTTTATTTTTATAAAAAGATAATGATCAGTACCCAATTATATATAACTTAGAAAAACAAACAAAACCAAATGGTTATTTTCACTTCAAGCGTGTCAATTTTACACACACAAATATAACAATAAAAATACCGCAATATTTTTTTTTTACTAACATTCCTCACTACACAACACCATAAGGGCTCTAAGAAGAGAAAATCAACAATTCATAAGACACTTACATAAGTCATCGACTCACATAGACACATAACAACAACAGATACATGTCAATACCACACTTTCCCAAATCAACGAAGTACTATAAATGACCCAACCATATGAAACGGACCCAAGGATTAGAAAACCCACAACACATCATTACCATGATTACATCTTAGTTGCTATTAACATTATAATAACTTTATTATGTAAGGATAATTGTCTCCTTTTTCCACCTAAAGATTTTTAAATTCATTTCATATTCAACTTATAGTTTGACAATTTAATTTGGCCCCATTTATCCCTTACGACAATCTCCATACCTTACACAATTATTTGCCATATTTCAAATTTCATAAAAAGTTCCTAATTCTCGCATTCTTATGTTAAAGGTTTGTCTCTTAAAATACGTTTAGTTCAAATTTAATTTTACCTGCATTGTTCAAGGGGACCAACCAGAACTTGCTGATGGAAAATAATACGATTCAAAAGGAGGAGAAGGTTCAAGTTTACCTTTCCTATAAACTTCCTTCCATTATAAGCACATTTGTGCTCATTCTTTGGTTGTTTTGGATCCTAAATTTAGTTTGAGTCAATTAATAATTTACACGTCATAGTTTTATTTTGTTTTATTTTTAGTAGGTCTGAACTCTATATTGGCTCAAATGCCTAGTCCCACCAAGAACAAGTTCTATCCATTCTCAACAAAAAGTCAATGCTTAAATCAACTATAAGGACTTCAAGCAAAAATTTGTTCCTAAACCATTATCACATATACTCTTATTTCTCATCTCGTTTACATTGTTTCTTAGGTATATTATCGGTGTTACTTTATAACAAAAAGAGTTACAAAAGTAAAAGAGTTATGAAAGTACTTGTCTAACATCTTTAAGAAGTACCTGATTGGAAGCATTATAAAAACACACGAAGCAAAAGTTAACCTCCTAATAAAGTACCTGAGGTTTATTTTAATTACAATTTATACTTGGGGATCTACGCCCCATTATAGATCAGATTTAGGTGTAAAAACGTATTTACCCTATAAAGTCCCCTTGTAAAAGACCAAGACACTATATTTTCACCCGCCAAGCTAACATATTTAGTGGAGAGGATGTAAAGATATCAATAACAAGAGTTTAACTCATACAATAACTATTTCATTACCCCCATTGTGTCATCCGGATCCCACAAGGAATTCCTTTCAATATTCATTAGACTATGTAGTCCATTAGGATCCTAAGGCAGTGTTAGTTCTGACTTACACTAGAAATTTAGTTGGACCATGTCATTTCTAACCATTGGGTTTACGAAAATGTCGCTAAACATATTGACTATCACAATAACTCAAAATTGGGATCTTATTTACTTAAAATAGAAGGTCCCATAGAGTGCAGAGTTTAAATTCATTCCTACAATTTATAATTTCTTTTATGGTAGGAAGGATCACACATGACGACAAGATATGAATGAATCTTATACTAGGGTTTAGTCTTTCGTTTATATATCTTTATTACATTTTCATGGTAAGAATACAACACACTAATTAATTAATCATCTATTGAACGCTGGAAATGCACTACAAGATTTTAAATTCAAATTCATTTAGTATACATATCTAGCTTTTACAATATAAAATTTGAGGATCAAGATAACACCCATGTGTTAGAGGAATAATTCCCCTATACCCTAACAACTAAAAGATTACAGAACTTCAATTATAAACCTCTTCATTACTTTTCGCAAATGCTGAAATATCCTCTACAGTTATCATCTAACACATATATATCCAACCTTGTTTTTTCCCATATATAAATATGAATCAAAAGGACAACTTTAGTTACATGCACATTTCCCAAAGTACGCCTAAAACTAGCATCTCAATCATATTTCCAAATTTCAATAAATAAATTTACCGTAACCTAAAATATTTCTTCTACTAACATACACAAATTGTAGCAATATACAATGGATAACACCCACGTTGTTTCGCCATCTTACTTGCATCCTGCAAAAACATGTGAGCATGAAATCAGTGATAAATCAATGGCATGTCATCCACCTAGATCTACCATAATTAATGTTTTTAGTTCCCCATTTACATAATAACAATAAAAATTTACATTCGAAAGGAGAAGGTTAAAGACACATATTTATTTAATTTCAATTTACTTCACTCCTTATACCAAGGAGAGAGAAGAGATAAGGAGAGAGAAAACCACTATTGGATCAAAGTTTGATTTCACACAAGTCACATGATAGAGTTTCAAACAATTAGTTGCAAGTGTCAACAAGTTTTCATGGGGATTTAGTAACCCGACGGGGTTCCTACAACTTTCTTCTTTTACGTTTTCTTAGTAGCTACAGAAATGTTCAATTAAGGCTCGGATGCTAAGAAGCCACTTTCAAATGTTGTATTCTGATGAGAAACCATACCATGAGTGAGTTTCTAAGTGTCTTCCTATACATGAGGAATTCATAGGAACTGACAGAATACAAATCTGGCGAATGGTTTATGATTGGAAGCCAGTTTTCTAAGGCCATCGATCATAATTGACCTAGTTGTAAATGATCAAAAGTTAGATTGAGGGATCATAAAACAACGTCAAAAATGGATATTTGATGGAAAAATGCATAACTATAAACTCCCTACAAGTTCCCATATATATGGATAATTCATCAGAGTCGATTGGAGTGAGAACTAGAAAATGGTTTTGAAATGGTGACATGATTTCTGGAGCCACCTGTCATAATTGGTCCATTTTTGACCTAGTCAAACTGCGACCGGAGGCCTAAAAAATGTCTTTGCCAAACTATCAAGAAGAGTGTTTTTCCCCAAAATAAAGGTTACAAACAATTGTCTAGTAAGATTACTAGAGGTTTGTGAAGGTGGATAGGCATTTCGTTGCTCAGGGGCCAAACGATGAGCCGATACGAAACCCAACTTATCAATTTTAACTACTTACTAAAAGTGCAAAAATGGGGTAACAAGGCTCCTAGAGGAGCGACGAAGAGAGTAAAAATGGTCGATTTGGGTCAATCTAAAGCTTGATATAACTCCCCACATAACGAGGGACACAAGAAGAAACTTGCCATCCCTTTTTTGGGCCCAGAAAGTTGTTTTTTGAGTCTTCAAATATCACAATTTACCTAATTTTATGAAAGGATGATGACAATGTTTAACGACAACCTCAAAATCAACTAGCCCACTTAAGGGGCTGAAACTTTCCATTTCGATTACTGAGTTTTCAAGCATCTAATAAATTGGGTTTAAGACTAAGGTTTACACCAAGGTTTATTTGCAATGCGTAAGTCATAAGGTGACATATTATTGTTTTGTGAAACACGTCTATTCAAAATAAACAAATGTTTAAACATCTAATGGTTTAATTTTATTAATTATATTTCAAATGAAAAACCAAGTTATACGAAAATTATAAAAGATACAGGTAAGGAAACTATGCCTGGATTAAACGAGATGATGAAATGTAGCACGAGTTGATGTGGGGTTGACGACGAAAAAGGAGGACATGTTCACCAAACGCCGACTCAAATCATCCAACCATAATGTTACATGCACCTTTCCATATGCCAAGTCAATAATGCCCACAAAATAAGACACACACCATGACCAGATTAAATTCTCAATTTCCCTTTGACCATATACCACACCAGCTCCCTAATCGCCACCCAATTGATATTCCTCCAATTTCTCAACAACTTCTAGTATATTACCCCTATATTCCTTACCATTCAAAATATTTGTCTACCATCTTATCATTTCCTAATACTTCATTAAATCCCTCATGGTTATTTCTAGTCATAGATATGTTCATACTCATAAGGGTATCTAGGGTCATGATGTAGATGATAGGAATGCCACTCCTAAATAAATGTTATATATATTCCATAAATCATTACTCCAACAGAACATGAAATAGGAAAGGTCACTTTTAGAGAAATTGTAGTGCCCACTCCTCTTTGACACTATTCCATCTTGATATTGATATTAATGGACCGATGTTTAGACATTTGATTATTATACATTGATTAGTAGATGATAGATTGTACTGATATATGGATTATTGACACTATGATGTTATGTTTTATTATGATGCACTAGATAGTGATGTTAGACATTTGATATATGTTGATTTTCATGATATGGATTTGCTACTGACATAACATGTTTTGGGATGTTTTGAGTAGAATTGTAATCTTATGGATGTTATGTTTAGACTTTGACATATTGATGGAAAATAAAATTATTAAATGTTGAATTATGAATATTGATTTGATATGCATATGCTCTCGATGTTGTCAATACGTCTGAAAGGCCAGAGAGGTATTTGTTGTGTGTAGGAATTTTATCACAAACATAGAAGGGAATACAGAACCAACCATGGAACGATGTCGAGCATTGAGAAACAAGGCCAAAATTGAGAAACTTTTGTAATGTTGTTTAGTGTGTGTTTTACATGTCTTGTTTGGAAGTCTCCCATGGGGAGGTGATTTAACATATGTGGCTATGGGGTGATTTGTGTCCCTTTCTTTAATTTTTGTATGTGTTTATTGATGTTTTGTGTATTTAAAATTGGAAAATTTGTCACTTTATTACCATGTGTAAATGTGTGTTTATTAGACTTAACCCTTCTTGTTTAGTTTAACCAAAGTAGAGATGTGACTAATAGTGATGATAAGATCTTGTAGTCCTTGTGTAAGTAACATTTATGTTGATTTGGGAGTGTTTTACTCCACCCCAAGTTCAAAATTTGGATTTTGACTTGGGGGCACTTTTGGAGACTTGTGGGACAAGAAACATTTGTTCTATGCCTCTTAAATAGACCCAACAACCTTACCGACGGGTTGATAAGATTAATTTTGAAATCTTTGTCCATTTTTGAGTCTAAGAGAAGGAAAATCATTGCACTTTATTTCTAATCCAATTTATTATGTCCCTTGAAATCATGGTATGCATGTTCAAGCCATGTGGGTTGTCATAGTCCTTGCTTGTGCATTGATGTTTCTTTGTCTTGGTGCATTTAAATTGAGTGTGGGGATGGGGGATGATGAAGTGGCATCCTACATAGAGCTACCTCATCATCCTCACTTCCCATTTCTATTTATTTTTTATTTTTGGTTGGAATGGGGGTTACTTGTGCATTTTTCTTCTTGTGCACATTTGGATTTTGGGAGCTTTTGGAGTGCTTAAAAATTTCTTGGCTTGGATTTGAAGAAGCTTGTGAAGATTTTTCTTGAATCTTGATGGAGAGGTAGGCTCTCCACCCTTTTATTATTATGCTATTTTTTTTTATGTAAGCAATGATGTGCATGTTAAAATTATCTTTGTCTTGTGATGATGTTTACGTGGGTTGGCTGAGTAGTTGGACTTAGTTGGGTGTGTGAAAAGGGCTTATGAGACCATTGGGGAGGGAAAATGGAGTTTATGTGAGCCATGCAAATTAGTGGGAGTGTGAATTGGAGTCTTACCTATGTGGAGAGAAAAGGGATTCATGGATTTGTTGCTTGTTGCAAGCGAGAGATAAGGATTTGTGTGATTATTTTGTGTACTTGGAAGCTTAGGGTAAGACTCCCACTTCACTTGCGAGGTATAAGGAGGTGGTCTCCCATAACCCTTACTATATTTGGTTTGATCCTCAAACCTTTGTGTGGTTGTGAATTTGTAATCTTGTGAAGTATGTTTTCATGTTTGAGTTGAATGCCATGTATGTGTTTTTTGTGAAGCCACCTTGTTCAACTTGTTTTTGTTGCTCAATGCTCCTCATGGTTCCTTTGTTGGGGTTCCGAGGCCATTAAGGGGATGAATTATTTCCTTAATTGATTTAAGGTTGGGCAGAGAGTGTTTCCTACTACCCCTTCCTTGTTTTGTGATTCCTTGTGAAGTTGAAGAAATCCAAAGTTGGAGCTACCTTTGTGGAGAAGACATACTCTTTGAAGACTTATAAAATTGGCTTTGTTGATAGCCTTGTTGTAAATTATTCGTATTTATATTTCCCACTCGTGTGGGGGATTGAAATTTTGTAAGTTGTAATTTTTTATAAAGTTGTATTATTTGAAAATTTGTTGATCTTGTAAACTATTTCAAGAGTATTGCATGAGAATGTGTATTTTAAGATATATGAGTATTGTGAAGGAGATCTACCAATTTATTACCTTGTTTTGAAGAAGTAAAAAAAGGAGAGAGAAAAAAGGTGTGAAATATGTATTATTGGTATGTCTCTCTCTCTCTCTCTTTCTTTATTTTAAATTGTTCCATTACTAAAAAACAAAAAAAGAATGTGATATGGGTTATTTTAGAAATGAAAATCTTGTTAAATTGTGTTTTTTAAGAAATGGTGGTTATTTTAAATTTTGAATGAAGAAAGTAAATAATTACTTCTTATTCTATTGAATGAAGGATATATAGAAAGAATCACGATATAGATGCATTTTAGTCAAGTATAAGGAAAGGAAGAAATTGATGGAAATCCTTAAAATGGAAAAGGAAAATATATATCACATCCTTGCAAATTACTTAGAAATGCTTTATTAATGTTATTAGTTCAATTATCATGATCCTTTGAGTAATTATAAATTCATCTTGTTATTCTTGCTTTGCTTGCTATACTCTAAATTGACTCGTTTTGATCATTTAATTAAATCAAATCATAAGAATCTCCATATTCATTATAATCAAAATATATTTAATTATATGTATATATAATACATATTTATTTATTAAAATAAATTAGTGTGTTTATATTTATAATATATATTTTTTATATTTAAAAATAGATATGTATATTAAATTTTATATTATTAAAAATTACAATGTCAAATCGGTCAAGATGTAATGTATTGAGTGTATTGTTAGTATAGCCGATTTGGCTTTTCTTGGTAGTTTGGATAGGGGGTTGGGGGAGGGGGCACCATATGGGTTGGGGTAGGGGTGGTGCCCCCTCCCCCGACCCACCAATTTTATTAATTAAAAAAAAATTGGCTGGCGGCCGAGCCCCCCACCAAACTAAACCACAAACAATGTAAATTACATTATATTTCCCCAAAACACTTCTAAGTCGATGTTTTTGTTATGGTCAACACCTATTAATATGTGTCCTGTGCAGTTTTAATTTTCATATCTTTTTAATATAAAAGGCATACACTCATGTGGGTGTGTGTGTGAAGATTTGGTATAATTACTTTCTTAAATAAAATTTATTTTCGAGTTATGTATTTTGTTGAAATATTTTATATAAAAATATTTATACATATACATATACATATACACACAAGTATATATGTGTGTGTGTGTGTGTGTGTGTGTGTGTGTGTGTGTGTGTGTATGTATATGTATATGTATACATACATATATACATACATACATACATACATACATACATACATACATATATATATATATATATATATATATATATATATTAAATACCTTAATATTGGAAGTATATACATACATGTATGTACATTCAAAATGTGAGATTTAAAAAAATAAAGAAATGGAATATATTACAAAATGTAGATCTTTTGAACAAAGGTAAAATAACCAAAATGTGTATTCTTATAATCATGCTTACACTAAAATGAGAAATTATAAACCCTTGTAAAAGGGTAGAGTAGAAAAAGAAAAAGAAAATAATATGGATTTGGGATGTGTATATCCATCCCCAAGCTTGTAACCTTTCCATCCATGGCTTTCTCCTCTCCCATATCTTTCCTTAAATTGCAAAACCAAGAAATGAGAGAAACGAGCAAAAGAAAATAATAAAAGCTTTCCTTAAGGATTTTTAGGTTTGATTTGAGATCCTTCCCATCCAATGGTCCATATTGGTTCTATCCAAGGGCTAAAATTGTCCCCTACAAAACTTAGGTGGGGTTAGGTGTAGTGATCATTTGATCACATGGGCCTCCTTTTTGAATGGGGCCACTTGTGTGGGTTGTAAGTTAATTAAATTATTATTTTTTTCTTGTAAAATTATTTTTTAGTAGCTCCTTTCGCTCAAATGTATAGACATCATTGATATTTTATATTTGAATTTAATAGTTGTGTAAATGGGAGAACTTTTAGACCTTGGAATTTAATTAATAAATTATTGTTTGACCTTGGAAACCAATGTATTAATTAATTCAAGATTAATCGAAGGAGGCATTTTTGACCAAACCATAGACTTAATCAATTATTTTATCCAACTTTATTATTTATTAAATTTGGTGATGATCGGCTATTAACTAAGGGTTTAGCTAAACATTGCTTTCATCATTTAAAAAAACATTATTCCATAATTTTTCTAGTATAACCTATGTTGTTGTTGGGTTTCGTGTGCAAAATTTTTTGTGACGTTCCATTTGGTATCAGAGCGCGGTTTCAATGCTTGGACCCTAGGAACACCTAGAAAACATGAAACAAAAACAAATAAACCTAGTGCAACTTTCAACCTCGTACACACAACTATGCATGATGTTTTGAAACATAATTTTTATAAAACTGAAAACAAAAGCTTAGATGATTATAAACTAAATATCACCTTGGTTGATGTAGGAGGCACAGACTAGATGAGGGGTGCCTACATGTAGACCTATATCTACCACCCCTAGATCAGGAAGTTGCCATTATCCTGCCCCAGATATTACAGAAGCTACATGAGGTTAATGCTACTATATGCAGATGATCGATAGGATGGTGACCTAGTAGGAAGGACAGGGAGCCATCAGTGGAGGCTCATGCACCTTCACATCACACTATAGAGGAGAGGGAATAGAAATCCCATGTGGAGTCAGTTATACATGAGTCACCTCCTAAAGAGCTCATAGATTGAGATGCGATGCATAGAGACAGGTCTAGGAGCCCTAAGTTGAGAGCTGATCATGTAGAGAGGCCTAGAGGGTGACAATCAGCTGCAGCGGAGCACATTAGAGAGATACTGAAGCTACACTCACGTCATTTTTCTGGATAAACTAGTGGATTTCAGGCTAAGGCGTGGTTGGTTATCTTGAGCAGATGATTCAAGCTTTGCCCTTGTTCTAGCAACACGAAAGCTTGTGTTGCCATCCACCTTCTGAGAGATAGAGCCAGAGTATGGTGGAGGACTGAGGAGAAGAAACTCCATGTAGATTCTTAGACAGTCACTTGGGAGCTCTTTGAGGAGCATTTCAAGAGTAGATATATTTCCAGGAGGTTCACTCAGTAGAAGATTGATGAGTTCCACAATCTGCGATAAGCCTCCATGATGGTAGAAAAGTATGAGGGACGGTTCTTGGATCTACTTTAGTATGTAGATTACATGCAGGATGAGTAGGTTCAAGTTCACAGGTTCATCAAGGGCTTGAACTTAGACTTGGGTGGGGTAGTGTACATTCATTTCCTGCAAACATTATCAAAGGCCGTAGAGAAGGCCTATATTACATAGGAAACTAGGGTGAAGACTTAGCAGGCACATGACAAAGTGGGGAGTCACATATAACAGCTACAGGACAATAGATTGAGGGGATCAACTCCTCCTCCTTGTGGTGGACACACATCAAAATAGTATTCCTTTCGACCTCCTCCACCTCCTCAGTAGTAGTAACAGACTTTTTCACCCTTTCGACCTCCACAATGTCATGATGCTCAGAGAGGGCGTAGTATGGGACCTCTATCTAGGGAACTAAACAAGACACATGCTCCACCTTGAGCACAGTCAGCGGAAGCATGTCCACCACAACACTCACAGATGTTTATGGCCGGATCATCAGGTCCTTCAACATGTACTACTAGGCCACCTAGAGGATTATCTACACAGTGGAGAGGATCAGACACTTGTTATGGATGCGGCGTGTACAGACATCATTGGAGAAAGTGCCCTCAGAACCCTAGTAATCAGGGTAAAGCACCTGTTTCTGAGCCTATTGTTGGTGACATGGCTAGGAGCCACAAGATTTATGTAGCAGTTGAGAAATGCTAGGTAGAGCACTAAGGCACAATGATAGAGACCATAGGTAGAATTGGCGGTATTTCTATCCCAATTTTATTTGACTCATGTTCATTAGATTCTTTCATTTTTCCATCTTTAATAGAGCGTTACAGGCTAGTGGTAATTAGGCAGGGTCTTAGTTGGGATGTTGAGATGGCTTCTGGAGCCAAGATCTCAGTTGACTCATTAGTCAAGGAGTACGTAGTGGACCTAGGACTCTTTACCACTACTTAGGATCTTCGCATCCTTCCTGTGGGTTCTTATGGAGTGATTTTGGGCATGAATTTGTTGTCTGCACACAGACCCATAATTGATTGCTAAAGTAAGATTATATCTTGTGCAGATGACTTGGGAGTGGAGTCAGTGATTGTTGGAGTCAAGATACCCATCTCTATCCCCACTATTTCTGTTATGCAGCCGAAGTAGTGTACACAACGGGGTTATCAGTTGTATGTTATTATGGTTAGTGATAGGTCAGAGGATGAGATTAGTGGACCTTCACTTGATGATCACCCCATTTTGTAGGATTTCTTGTATGTGTTTCCTAGTGAACTATCAGGGATGCCTCTCTCACGTGAGATAAATTTTCACATTGATTTGGTTATAGGAGCGGAACCTATCTTGCACGCTCCTTATAGGATGACCACACCTGAGCTATGTGAGCTCAAGTTGTAGATTGAGGGCCTTCTTGAAAAAGGCCAAATATATATGAGTGTATCCCCTTGGGGTGCAACAATGATTTTTGTGAAGAAGAAGGATGGAACCTTGCATTTGTGTGTGGAATATCGTCAGCTAAACAAAGTAACAATCAAGAATCATTACCCCCTTCCTTGTATTGATGATTTTTTTAATCAAATGAAGGGGCCACTATATTTTCTAAGATAGATGTAAAGTCCGGTTACCATCAGCTGAGGATTGTAGAAGCAGATATCCATAAGTTAGCTTTCCGCACGAGATATGGTCACTATGAGTTCATAGTTGTGTCATTCGGTCTTATGAACACCCCTGCATGTTCATGAGTTTGATGAACAGGGTGTTCAAGACCTTGTTAGATCATTTTATACTGATGTTCCTTTTCAAATCGTGATCTTCTCACGTACGCATGAGGAACACAAGGAGGAACTTCATCAGGTTTTGAAGTGTCTTCGTGAGTACCATCTTTATGGGAACCTAGAGAAGTGTGTGTTCTTTCAGTCAAAGATGCAGTATTTGGGTCACTTCATTTCTAGGGAAGGTATAATAGTCAATCCTTCCAATATTAGAGACTTTATGGATTGGCTAGCACCCACTAGTGTAACTGAGGTGCACAGTTTCATGGGGTTAGCAGGATACTACAGGAGATTTGTTCATGACTTCTCTTGAGTTGCACACCCCATCACTTCCCTTCAGCAGAAAGGGAAGAAGTTCATCTAGTAAAATATATGTGAGAAAGGCCTTTAGGACACTAAAGGAATGCCTTATGACAACACCTATTCTTGCAGTGCTAGACCCTAGGGTGAGTTCTACATTTTCACAGATGCTTCTTTGATAGGCTTAGGAGGTGTGTTGATGTAAGAGGGTTGTGTTGTATCTTTTAAGTCTTGAAAAATCAAGGATTATGAGGTCAATTATCCAACTCATGACCTTTATCTTGCAAATATTTTTCATGCCTTGGTTCGATGGAGACACTTTCTTCTTGGCCATAGATTCATACTCATGACTAATCATTTGAGTCTTCGTCATGTCTTCATGCAACCTAATCTGAACGCTTGTCAGTGGCGTTGGATGGAGTTACTTTGTGAGAATGTCATGTAGAAAGAGCATGTGAAGGGGAAGGAGAATGTGGTTGCAGACGCCCTGAGTACATAGAGACATGTGGCTATGTCTACCTTAGTGAGTACAGATTTGTAGAGAAGGATCTTGCAGCAGCTTCCTCACGATAGTTTCTAACTTGTAGCCAAATCAGAGATTGAGTCTTAGAGATCCCTTGAGGGGAAGTTTGATGGATTATCATTGGAGGTAATGGTCTTCTTAGATACAAAGGTCAGATATGTGTTCCTAGAGATGGAGGCTTGAGAAAAGATATCTTTACAGAGGCTCATTGTGCACCTTATTCATCCCATCCATGGGTGAAGAATATACATGCACTTTGAAACAAATTTATCATTGGAGAGGTCTTTGGTGGGATGTAGCTCAGTTTGTGTCATGTTGTTTAGAGTGTCAGAGGGTGAAGGCTGAGCATCAACATCTAGCTGGCCTTCTCTACCCGCATGCCATACCGAAGTGGAAATGGGAAAACATTTCCATGGATTTCATTGTAGGGCTACTGATGTTGAGATATCACCATGACACCATCATGGTCATGTTGGGTTTCATATTTGCACTTGGAATGAAACCAAAATCAAGGGACAAGCAAGTCCCTCCTCTTTAATGGGAGAGGTTCCCTTATTGAAAGAAGGGGTAAAACCTATGTACAAATACACAATATTTCATTGAATGGTGGTTTCCCAATATCTTGAAATGTGTTTTATGCCCAGAAATTATCAATACATGAGGATAGAATACATTGAAGAGAGGAGGGAGGTAGAAGAAGAAAAGACTTTCAAGGAAAAGAGATCACAAAGAAAACCCCTATATGGATTGAGAAAATGAGATATAGAGTAGAATCATTCACGTTTATAACGGGAAAAATCCACAGACTCAAAGTTCTTGAGATTGTATAAACTAGAACACAAAGTTTCTAAGCATGCAAGGATTAAATGATTTATAGATCAGAGCAAGAAGGAAAGAGAAATTAGAAGAAAAAGGAGAAAATATTTGTATTGATTTCTTCCAATAAGATATTACAATTCAAGAAATATCAAAATTTCAACCTATACAATGGCTTAGAAAGCCCATGATATAGCTCACAAGAGACAGTTACAACTTCCTCGAGAAAGCAAGAAACAATTACAACTTATTCTAATCATCCACGCCCTTTCGAATTCTTGATTTGTAAAGAAACGTTAATGGTGGAAAAAAATAGGTTTTTTAAATATACAGTCATTACATTATTTCACCAGTTTAAACATGGGCCATTCGATTTACTTTTACAACTTTAAATTTGGGAAACCCACATGGAAGAAATTGATTGAAGCGGGCCTGTGAATGCCATTTGCATTTTTTTCCTTTGAAGTTGTGCTAGGCTGACAAATGGAGAGCTCTGCCAGTTCCTTTATACTTAGTTTATTCAGGCCTATTTCCTGCTTGAGCTATGTTGACCCCTAGACACGTGGAGAGCTGGTACTCATTTGAGTTTCTGTTTTTGAAGTGCCTCCTAAAATTACGTCGAGATGACACGTGTTTCCTTCTGCCAGTCTTGGAGTTGTCAACGGCCAACTCTGTCTCCCCATTAACTTTAATAACATGACGAGCTGGCACTACTTAGAGAATGAACCTTTGATTTTAATTCTGAAATGGCACCGTTAAGACACATGAAGACTTCCACCAACCCGCCCATACTTAGTCAGTTTTAACAATCGAATCTTTCTCTTTTTGGACCTAGAACACGTGGAGGACTGGCGCATGTTTGATAATTGCCCCATCTTTGACTCTTGAAGCTGTGCTGATGAGGCACATGGCGTCATCCACCGAAACTTCCATACTTATCTGATTTTAGCATGTTTTACCTTCATTTGAACCTGAGACATGCAAAAAGTCTATGCTTATTTCAGGACTATCCCTTAGACCCTGCCCCTAAAGTTACGTTGTTTGGATGTGTGGAGGATTCTACTAACTCTTGAAACATGGCCAAATTTTATCCAATCAGAGATGCCCACGTACTACCTGTGGATTCTAGGGAAAAAAATAATGGGGAAGATATGTCTGTCATTCCCGACTATGGGAAGAAAACTAAAAAGAAGGAAATAAACTTCACCATTACACCCGACCTTCAAATTGTTCTCCATGAATGGGAAAACTGCAAACAATTCTAGGATTGACATGATCCAATACTCCAAGGAATAGACTCAAAATTTCAAACCTTGACTTCAAAAGAGGGGAATTTTGAGGGAAAAAATAGTTGGATCTTTCTGGGGATGACTTGGCTTGGAACAAAGACACAAGGCAAGATCAAGAATTGAAGATAACTTTGGGAAAGAGGACTATTTCATTATCCATTAGGAAAAGGAGTCAAAAGAAAAACCAATACAAGGAAACACACACAAGATGGGAAAATAAACAAAACAAACCAAAAGGGAAGAATAGAAACAAAACACAAAGGAATGACCCAAAACCAAAACACTGTACAGGATATACAGAAGGAATGCCTAGTCACCTAGAACTTGAACAACTTCAGATACTACCCATTATAAGGAAGTGGGAGAGGAGAACCATCCATGTAATCTAGATAAAAATAATTATCTCCAAGAAAATGTCTGATTCTAAAAGGACCAATCCAAAAAGAATCAAACTTACCATGACTTCCTCATGGCTCATATCTTTTGTCCCAAAGCAGCACAATGTCTCCCACTTGGAAAAATCTAGGTTTGGCTTTCTTTTCAAATAAAGCCTTCAATTTCAACTGATGAGCTGCTATCATGTTAACCACTTGTAATCTGCCTTCATCAATATTCTAAAGGTAAAAAATTCTCTTGTCCAAAGAGCTACTAAAACTTGAATCGTCAATGGTTTTCATTAGATGTAAGGCTAGAAATTCCACTATGACTGGAAGTTGAGCTTCCACACCATAAACCATTTGGAAAGGAGACATTCCAATTGCTCTCTTGGGTGTAATTTTATTAGCCCAAAGTGCATCATTTAGCTTCTTATGCCAATTCATCTGAGAATCATTTACAAGCTTTCTAACTATGTCCACCAAGTTCTTGTTTGTGTCCATTCCCTTAGGGGTAGTAATCTGAAGAATGAGTAAGTGAGATCCCATACCCATAGCAGGATTACATCATCTTAGCATAAGAAAAATTGGAAGCATTGTCAGTCACAATTTTTTTTGGGGTCCCAAACCTAATCAATCCGTTCTCCTTAATGAAGTTGAAAACTACCTTGGAAGTAGTGCTCTTGACTAGGATGGCTTCCACCCACTTGGTGAAGTAATCTGTGGCAATCAACACATGGGTATGTCCAACACTAGAAGGTAGGTTAATAGTTCCAATGAAATTCAATCTCCACTGTTGAAAGGGCTCATCAATCAATACTAGCTTTAGTGGCAAAGCAACCAACTTAGGTCTTCCAACAAATGTTTGGCATGCTTCACATTTACCAACCCATTTTGATGAATATCTAAATAGAGAGGGCCAATAATAACCAGCACAAATTATTTTATGAGCTGTTACAGTAGAGGAGAAATGAACTCCACAAGTTTGGTCATGAAAAGTAGAGAACAACTTCTTTTATTGCTCCTTGTCTACACTCTTCAAAAACCTTCCATCTATGCCCCGTTTGAGAAAAGCATTCTCCCATAGCACATATTGTGCAAACCTTAGTTTGATAGCTCTCTTATCTTTGGCACTCAAGTGAGATGGACACTCTCCATAGGTCAAAAAGTGAGCAATGTTAGCATACCATACATCTGTCGAGCTGAGGAACAGAACAACAAGGACATCAAATCCATGTTTGGACAACTCTTTGGCAGCTCCTTCAGCAATGAGTTCACACAGGTCCTTACCCCAAATCATCTTTGTTGGCCTGATATCTAGATCATACTCTTGCCCCTTTACTACCCAATTACCTCTCTTGGTCTAGAATTCTTGTTGAGTAAGAATGGATTTGATTGTTGTATCAGACACCAACACCACAGAATGAGAATTAAGGATGTAAAACCTAAAATTCTTGACAGCTTTGAAAACTACAAAAACATGTTTCTCCATCATGGTGTACTTCATGTCATGATTTTTCAAGACATAACTCATGACTTCAATTGGGAGCTCATGATCTTCAGCATTCTTTTGGGCTAACATAGTAACTAGGGTATTTTTAGTGACATAACAATAGATAATGAAATCTTTGCTAAATTCAGGGCACACAAAGATTGGAGTCTTTGCAATAGCATGTTTAATGTCCTCAAATTATTTCTTCCCTTTAGAGGACCAACAAAAAATTTTCTTCCCTTGCATCATGCAAGCAATGCTCATAGTAAGTTCTACAAAATTGGGAATGAATCTCCATAGGAAATTGATCTTACCGAAGAAAGAATGAACACCTTTCTTACTTGATGGGAGAGGAATTTTTTGGATGGCCTAAACTCTCTCTGGATCAATCTTGATCCCTTCCTTTGAAACAATGTGTCCCAACAGCTTTCCTTCTGTGACACAAAACATAGACTTCTTAGGGTTTAAAGAAATTCCATGCTCTCTACACTTCTGCAATATTATTTCAAAGTGTTGGAAGTGATATTTTCTTGCTTTAGAAAACACTTTCAAGTCATCTAAATACACAACAATGCATCTCCCTTTCAAACTACCAAAATCCAAATCCGTGTCCCTCTAGAAAGTAGCACCAACATTGATGAGACCAAATGGCATCCTCTTGTATGCAAAGGTGCCCCAAGGAGTAGTAAAGGCAATATTATGTTGATCTATAGTATTCACCTCTACTTGATTCTACTATGAGAATTCATCTAACATAGATAGCATCTCTGATCCTGTGAAAACTTGTAATACTTGGTCCATCATGGGGAGAGGGTAGTTGTTCTTCAAAGAACCCTGATTTAGATTTATGAAGTCCACACAGATTCGGATCTCACCATTCTTCTTCTTAACATGCACAATATTGGCAATCCACATTGAATGGTGGATGGGGAAGATGATCCTATCCTTCAAAAGCTTTTGTATTTCTTGGAAAATTATATCAGCAATCTTTGGATTATATTGCCTTTGCTTCTGTTTGAAGGGTTTGATCCCAGGATTAAGAGGAATGAAATGTTGCATTTCTTTAGGCTGAAAAGCATTAAGATCATCATAACAGTAAGCCAAAACATCAACATACCCATTCAACAAATTCACCACCTTATTTTTCTCTTCATAAGTGCAACATTTTCCAATATTGACCATTTTGGGATCATCAAAACTCCCAATATTCACTTTCTTAGTCTCAAGAAATTTTTGAGGTCCTTGGGAAACTTTAGACTTCATATATATATCATGTTTATCAAAAAGATCCTCCAAACTCACCAGCCCTTTAGAAATTTTTTTTTCTTTCAATTTGATGCATCCATCTTGATCCATCTCTTCTTTGACACCCTTTTCATTTGATGATACATACTCTCTAGGGATATTGTCACTTTCTTCAAAGTACAGTTGGTTAAAGTTGTCTCTGAGCTTCAAGAAAGAAATAAAATGCTAGTCATCATTAAAAACTTGCTAATTATTTGCATTGTCAGGCACACTAGGTCTATGGATCAGCTCAATGGTGAATTTCTCCTGAGGAAAATTGGGATGAAGAATCAACAAGGACCCCAAAACAGCAAGAGATTCAGCCCTAGTGTTTCTTTCTCTCGGCACAACTTCAATGGAAAAAGCATCAAGGAATTCAATGGAATCATAGACCAGATTCCTATAGTGTTTCAACCTTATGTTCTTTACCTAGTAAAGGTCTCTAACTTGTTTTACAATTAGCTCCGCATCTCCACGAGCAAGAATTTTCTTCACTCCCATTTCCTTCACCATGCTCACCCCAAAAATAAGGGCCTCATACTCGAAAGTATTGTTGGTATTTTCAAACTGAAATTTGAAGGAGAAAGAATGAACCTTACCCCTAGGAGAAATGAGCACTACACCAGCTCTAAAACTAGCTAAAGAGAAGCTTCCATCAAACTCAAAATTCCACACACCATTTGGATCAAGCAACACTCCCTTTGGTAGACTTGTCTCCTCTTGTGACACAATCATGTAGTTCCCATGCCCAATTTCTTCATACAATATTTGTGTTTTAGTATCATCTGTCTTTTGCACAATATAATTTTCTTGCTTCTCAGGAAGCATCTTCCTCATCTTCCCATTGACAAGGATCAATGCATGTGACCAATCCATTTGGATCTCACCTCCAATATCTTTGCAAAAGTTCCTACTTAGCAACATGCCATAGGAAGGAGGTATATCAACAACCAATATGGTAGCCAAGACCTTCTTTGGTAAAGTAGAAAAAGCTACTTATGCATCCTTGATTTTCCCAACCAAAGGCACTTCTCTACTTTCCATGGAATAACAAGATCCATAAGTGCGGGTTATGGTTAGACCCAAAACATGAGCCACTTTTGCAAGCATTACATTATCAGATGCACCAGAATCAATGACATAATTGCTAAGCTTGTGGCCAACTATGAGGAGAGTCACATAGAAGGGTTTGATCTTCTCATTGGGTGAAGTGACTGTAGCCATAAGGCTGGGTTGAGGTGGAGAAGGCCTTTAGAAGAATGGGATGGGGTTTTATATTTAGAATTTACAAAGTTAACCATTTTTGGAAAAGGCTTTAGGATGGGTTTGATGGAACTCTGCCTCTGAAATCTGAATCTTGGTCCTTTTAATATGGTCTATAATGTCAAAAGATCCAGATGTGGATGGGGAATCACTACTAGGAGTACGATGAGATTTTGATCTATCAGCTTTATCATTTGTTGGAAAAGAATTCTAAAAAATAGAAGTAGAGGAAGAAGGACTAGCAGAGCTTACCTTTCAGGTGGAAGTAGTAGGAATAGGAGCTCCTCTTCTTGTAATCACCGGCATGGTGATGGGGTACTCCTTGGATATTTTTGAAGATTGCACCAATTTTTCCTTTTTGTTAGTCTGCTCTTGGGTCATAATAGCATATGACTCACTGTTCATCTTAGCCACTACTTTATCATAGTCATCTTCATCATCCACACCTTTAGTGGTGAGGAAATGAACTCAAGAACCATGAGGCTCCTCTATTTCTTCATAAGATTACTCTTCTTGTTTATCATACAACCCATTTTCTTCATCATCATCAGGCTCAACAACCTCACAAGTACCATTGATAGGCACCTTGAAGAGTGGACCTTCAATGGCCAACCTGGTTTGAGAAGAGGGCAAGCAATTCCTAGGCTGAATTTTCTTCCTTGGAACATCTTGATATGGAGCATGCATAGCCAATTGCTTCTTGATGGTAATGAGGTCATTAGCCAACTTTTGCACTAACTAATCTACATTACCTTAGGAGGAGAGGAAGAAGAAGATGCTTTGGATTTTAAAGACTCCCTTTTCAGCTTTCCAGACATGATTAAGTCATCTTCCACACTGACAGCCAATCTTTGATCAACATCCAAAGTTGCAATATTTTCTCTCCTCAGGGCATAGCTTACTTCTAGCAATTGAGCATTCAAGAAGAAACACTTCTGAATCTGATCAACAGGCCTAGTATCTAGTGGAATCTTGTTAACCAACTTGTTGAATTTGCCCAAAAAATATCTCATAGGCTCATGTGGCTCCTTCTTGATTTGAGAAATATGAGCTAGAAAAGCATGCACATCCTCAACATGTTTGAAACACTACTCAAATTCAGTCCTCATGGTAGTCCAATCAATGATGTTCCCAGCAGGAAGATGGTAAAACCAATCTGTAGCATTGCCTTGCAGGGTTTCCATAAACAACCTCAAAGAGATATCCTCATGTTCAACTCCAAGGACCCCACATGTAATAATGAAGGCTACAATGTGTTCATCAAGGTGTACTTTTCCATCACCTCTGAATTTGGAATAATTCTTCCTGTTACCTCTAGGTAACTCATGCAATTGTTGAGGAAGAGCCAGAGGCCCAACTCTTTGTCCCAAAGGACAAGGTGTTGGCATCCTTGGAAATATTTCTTGAAGTGGAACTAAGACACCAGTAAGAATTAGGGCACGAAGATTAGGGATAAGTTGTTCTTGAGGAATGCTACTACCAAAAGCTCTGTCTTGAATATGAGGTGTGCTTATGGAATGAGCTCCTCTATTTCTTCTTGTTGGAGGAAGTTGTTCAAAACCTTGTTGATCCAAGATTTGAAATTGGGGATCTTCAATTCCAAGATCCCTTCTACCACGAGTGTATCTTAGAGTCATCATATCAAAGAAATGATCAAATTAGTTATTCTTTTAAGAAAGGAATTTTTTTGAATAAATTCCCTAGCGAAGTCACCAAAAACTGTTGGGTTTCATATTTTCACTTGGAATGAAACCACAGTTAGGGGACAAGAAATTCCATCCTCTTTAATGGGAGAAGTTACCTTATTGAAAGCAGAGGCAAAACCTATGTACAAATACACAGTCTTTCATTCAATGGTGGTTTCCCAATATCTTGAAAATTTTTTTATGCCCAAAAAGTTATCAATACATGAGGATAGAAGACATTAAAGAGAGGAGGGAGGTAGAAGAAGACAATAATTTCAGGGAAAAGAGATGGTAGAGAAAACCCCTATATGTATTGAGAAAATGAGATATAGAGTAGAACCATTCACGTTTATAACAGGCACAATTCGTAGACTCAAAGTTCTTGAGATTGTATAAACTAGAACAAAAAATTTCTAAGCATGCAAGGATTAAATGATTCACAAATCAGAGCAAGAATGAAAGATAAAGAAAAAGAAAAAGGGGAAAACCTTTGTATTGATTTCTTCCAATTAGAAATTACAGTTCAAGAAATATCAAAATTCCAACCCTTATAATGTCTTAGAAAGCCCATGATATAGCTCACAAGATATGATTACAACTTCCTCGAGAAAACAAGAAACAATTACAACTTATTCTAATCATCCACACCCTTTCGAATTCTTGATTTGCAAAGAAACATTAATGACAGAAAAAAAATAGGTTTTTAAATATACAGTCATTACATTATTTCACCAGTTAAAACATGGGCCGTTCGATTTTATTTTACAACTTTAAATTTGGGCCACCCATGTGGAATAAATTGATTGGAGCGGGCTTGCGAATGCCTTTTGAATTTTTTACCTTTGAAGCTGCGATAGGATGACACGTGGAGATTTCCATTGGTTCCTTTATACTTAGTTGATTCGGGCCTATTTCTTGTTTGACCTATGTTGACCTCTAGACACGTGGAGAGTTTGCGCTCATTTGAGTTTTTGTTTTTGAAGCGCCTCCTAAAATTGTGTCGAGCTGACGCATGTCTCCTTCCACCGGTCTTGGACTTTTCAGTGACCAACTCTGTCTCCCAATTGACTTTAACAATGTGGTGAGTTGGCACTACTTGGATACTGACCCTTTGATTTCACTTCCAAAATGGCACTATTAAAGCATGTAGAGACTTCCGCTAACCCGCCCATACTCAGTCAATTTAACTATCAGCTCTTTCTCTTTTTGGACCTGGGACACGTGGAGAATTGACACAAGTTTGAGAATTTCCCTAAGCTTTGACTCTTGAAGCTACGTAGATGAGGCACGTCGCATCATCCGCTAAAACTTCCATACTTAGACGATTTTAGCTTGTTTTACCTTCATTTTAAACCTGGGACACGTGTAAATCCTGCCCTTATATTAGGAATGTCCCTTAGACCCTTCCCCTGGAGTTGTGTCATTTGGACACGTGGAGGCTTTCGCTGATGCTTGAAACATGGCCAAACTGCATCTAATTAGAGATTCACACGTAATACTTGTGGATTCTAGGGAAAAAAATAATGGGGAAGATACGCTTGTCATTCCTGACTATAGGAAGAAAAATAAAAATAAGGAAAGAGACTTCACCATTACGCCTGACTTACAAATTGTTCTCCATGAATGGGAAAAATGCAAACAATTCGAGGCTCAACGTGATCTAATACTCCAAGGAACAGACTCAAAATTTCAAAACTTGACTTCAAAACAGGTCACAGTGGATAAATTAACAAAAGTGGCTCATTTTTCTCTGGTGAAGGCCACCTATATAGCTAGTACAGTAACACGGGTATACCTTAATGAGATTGTCAAACTGTATAAGATTCCACAGAAGATTATTTGTGACCACTATCCCTTGTACACTTCTCACTTCTGGACTACCATACAATGGGTTCTTGGTATGAGTATCAACTTCAATACAACTTATCATCCAAAGACATATTGATAGATAGAGTGGGTAAATCAGATCTTGGAGGATATGTTATGAATGTATGTCATGGACCAACATTCTAGGTGGGAGGTGTACTTGTATTTGGTATAATTTTCCTACAACAATAGTTTTCAGAGTTAGATTGACATCACTCCTTTTCAGGCATTGTATGGAAGAGAGTGCAAGACACCTTTGATTTGGGATAGATTGGAGGATAGGGTTTCTATTGGGCTGGTTTTGGTACATGATATGGAGCAGCAGGTTGTCTTAATTCAACAGAGGCTTTAGGAGGCTCAAGATAGGCAAAAGAAGTATGCAGATCTAAGGATGTTAGATCATAGTTTTGAGGTGGGCACGAAGGTTTTTCTCCATGTCAGAACTCATAAGAGTCTTCTCTGTTATGGAAAATTCTCTAAGTTAGCTTTGACATTTGTGGGTCCCTTCGAGATCTTGGAGTGTATTGGTCCCTTGGCTTACCATCTAGCGTTTCCACCCAGATTGTCTCGCATGCACGATGTTTTTCACGTATCTATACTTGGGAGATATATTACAGATCCATCTCATGTTTTGGATTAGACCGCATTACAGGTGCAAGAGCAGGGGAAGGTGTCAGTGGAGCCTGTGAAAATCATAGAGCATAGGACCCTGGGCCTTTGAGGCTGTAAGATTGATCATATGAGGGTTTAGTGGGATAGGTATGATGAGACATCAACCACTTGGGAGGATACTACTATTTTGCGAGTTCAGTTTCCTCATCAATTCTAGTGACTTCTAGGAGGAAGTTGAGTCTAAGGGGAAGGGGATGTAGTGCCCTCTCCTCTTCGACACTGCTCCATCTTGATATTGATACTAATGGACTGATGTTTAGACATTTGATTATGATACATTGATCATTAAATGATATATTGTACTAATATATGGATTACTGACACAACATGTTTTGGGATGTTTTGAATAGAATTTTAATCTTATGGATGTTATGTTTAGAGTTTGAAATATTAATGGATAGTATAATTGTTAAATGTTGAATGATTAACATTGATTTTATATGCATATGTTCTCGATGTTGTTAATATGGCTGAAAGGCTAGAAAGGTATTTTTTATGTGCAGGACTTTGCATCACAAACATCTAAGGTGATAGCGGACCAACCACGGAAGAATGTCGTGTGCTAAATAACGAGGCCAAAATTGACAACTTGTGTTATGTTGTTTAGTGTGTGTTTTGCATGTCTTGTTTGGAAGTCTCCCATGGGGGGTGATTTCACATATGTGGCCATGGGGTGATTTGCGTCCCTTTCTTTAATTTTTTTATGTGCTTTATTTATATTTTGTGAATTTAAATTGGGAAAATTCGTGTTACTTTATTAGCATGTGTAAATGTGTGTCTAATTAGATCTTAACCCTTCTTGTTTTAGTTTAACCAGAATCAGAGATGTGACAAATAGTTATGATGAGGTCTTGGAAATCCTTGTGTAAGTAAAATTTATGTTGATTTGGGAGTGTTTTACCCCACTCCAAGTTCAAAATTCGGATTTTGACTTCGACGGCACTTTTGGAGGCTTGTGTGACAAGCAAGGCTTATCTCATGCCTCTTAAATTTACCCAAAAACCCTACCCCTCATGGGTCTGGAAGCTTATTTTTGACTTCTTTGTCCATTTTTGAGTGTAAGACGAAGAAAAATTATTGCACTTTATTTCTAATCCACTTTATTATGTCACTTGAATTTTGAAAGCATGGTGTGCTTGTTTTGAGCCATGTGGGTTGTCATAGTCCTTTCATGTGCATTGATGTTTACTTGGTCTTGGTGTGTTTGACTTAAGTGTGGGGATAGAGGAATGATGAAGTGGTATCCTACATAGAGCCACCTCATCATCCTCACATTCCCTTTTCTATTTATTGGTGATTTTTTATTGGAATGGGGGTTACTTGTTCATTTTCTCTTCTTCTGCACTTTTAGATTTTGGGAGCCTTTTGGAGTTTCTTGGAAATTTCTTGGCTTGGATTTGAAGAGGCTTGTGTAAGGTTTTATCTTGGATCTTGATGGAGAGGTAGGCTCTCCACCCTTTTATCCATTATGTTATTTTTCTTATTGTAAGCAATGTTGTGCTTGTTAAAATTGTTTTTTTGTCTTGTGATTATGTTTGTGTGGGTTGGTTGGGTAGTTGGACCTTAGTTGGGTATAGTGAGAAGGGTTTATGGGACTATTGGGGAGGGAAAAGGGAGTTTATGTGACCCATGTAAATTGAGTGGGAGTTTATAATGGGAGTCTTACATATAGGGTGTGAAAAGGAATTCATGGTTTTGTTGCATGCTTTCAAGGGAGAGATAAGGATTTTGTGTGATTACTTTGTGCACTTAGAGGCTTAGGGTAAGAATCCCATTTCACTTGGGAGGCATAAGGAGGTGGTCTCCGATAACCATGTTCTCTATTTGGTTTTAATCCTCAAATCTTTTTATGTTCTTATGAATGTGAAAAATTGTTGGATGTATGTTATCTTGGTTGAGTTGAATTGTCTTGTATGTTTGTTTGTTGTGAAGCCAACTTTTTATGAAGTTTTGTATCGCCCACTAAAATGCTACCACTTGAGACACAATAACAACCTAAGTTAAGATCAGGAAAAATTAATGGAATGGATTGTTTTTTTGAAAAGAATGACCACTATCGGGATTCAGAGCAATAGTTGTCCTACTCAACATTTCTTGATCCATGAGTCCATTATAAGGTTACTAGAAAGCCAAAGTTGGAGCTACGCTTTAACCAACATTAGATCCACATTGCAAAATTAAAGAGTATAGTTAAATTGTCTCTTAGTTGAGTAAACTTAATAAGTAATGTAAATTTCATTCATAGTTAAATATTCCATAATCTTGTGTGGGAGAGTCAAATTTTGCCAAAGTTGTAAGTTGTGGTAAAATTGTTGTATTACTTGGAAATTCCACCAGGTCTTGTAAACAATAATCAAGGTTCCTATCTATATGGGATAGGAGAACATTCTCTTATCCCCTAAGATATATGAGCCCTGTGAAGGGGATTTACCAAGGTCATTACCCATGCTTTAGAAGATAGTACATTAAAGGTGTGAAATAAGGGGTAATATTCCCACTATATCCCACTCTTCAGACTCATATTGTGCACATTACTAAAAGCCTGATGGTATGGGTTCATTTTAGAATTAACGCCAACTTGATAAGTTTCCTAGAAATATTTCCCGTAGATAGGAAATTATCTTTCCCTGTCCAAAGATATAAAGGAAGTCCTAACTCCTCATATTTCTTAATTTACATGCTGACGAGTCTGGGGAGGAAACGTTTCACCATATAGATGCGGGCTAGTAAAGCCTAATGAAAGGAAGAAAATTATGGAAATCCTTAAAATAGGATGACAGGCCAAGGGATGATATCACATCCTTCCCAAAGGTGGGCCAGCGGTCCCCAAGATGATTTAGTAATGTTATCCCTAAGTTCGGGCCTATCGTGCTCCAGGGAAGAAAAATTTCCAAAGCCGTAAGGGACATCTTAGCACGTTGTTAAGCCCACGTTAGAAGGCGGGTCATACGGAGTTAATTTAGACTTGTTTTAACTCTTTTTGTTTGAAATTAAAAATAAGAATATCCAAATTCATTATAATCAAAATATATGCCGATGCGCACGAAATGCCATGTGTATTTGCCCAAAACAATCTCTAAGCATGGGAAGCGTTACCGTTAGTGGGAATTAACATGTGTAGCCTATGCAGTTTGAATCCACATTTCTGTGTTAAAAATAGCAAAGGATAAAAACATCCCGTGCCTCTGCCGATGCCAAGCGAAGCCACTGTGTGTCCAACAGTGACCTGTGGTATAATTACGGGCTTAAATGGGGATTTATTTTTAGGTTAATATTTTGTTGAAATCTTGTTTCCAAAGGAGATATAGGTTTACAAACACATCCATACACTCCACACGATGCACTAAAGATGCCACGTGTCAGAACCACAATGACAGGCAGGGAAGCGGACCGATAGGGAGATTTAAGATTTTTCACCCTTTTTCTTCAAAGGTAAAGTTTGAAGGTGTGGGCCTGCGAAGCATTTTTTCAAAAAGTGAAATGGTGGGTTTACAGGGCCGTGGAGGAATTAAATGACCTTAATATTGGTTTGTTTTAAAAAAAGTGTCCTAAGTAATTTTTTGGCCCGCAGGTCCGATTTATGGAAAATTTCCCTCTCTCTCTTTTAAACTATGCGAAGTAAAAAAATTTAGAAGGCCATAACTTTCGACTAGAAGCTCAAATTTGTGAAAATTGATGACATTTTTAAAAGGGCCCGAACTCCTCTTTGGATAGGAACCAACAAAATTCATTTTTGACAAACTTAATTGCATGAATTTGAAATAACGCCTTTCTTTCCATTAAAACGTGAATTAGACTTTTTAACTTAGCAGAATTAATTCAATCCACAATTCTTTCTTCTTCAACATGCCAAACTGACATGGAGGATTGCACTTGGAAGGATTATAACGGATTTCGCAGGGTTAAATTGATGGATTGAGTTTCCAGGTTTTTTTTGTAAAATGTCTAAGTTTTTTTTTTTTTGTCTGAGTCAAATTAATTGAAGTCTGATAAAATTTCTTGAGCAATTCAACTATTTGAAATTAGCATTTTGATCTTCCTTAGCTTACAATATTATTTCAATTTATCTTTCAAGTTGTAGAGTACTCTATAAATTTTTCTGATAAATTTTTACAGTTTTACAGTGAATCAAAATGGAAATCATACTTAAACCTGAATTGATCAACTTTTTTTTATCATTCTCTAAATATTTAATTTTTATTCAAATTACCCCTAGATTATTCTTTTGAATTTGTGCGGACAAGACACATGTGGGCCACTTCAGGGTTTTTGACTCTTCAACAGTTGACCTTACCTTTCTAACTCTGGGAAACGTGGTGGGCAGGAACCTACTTACGAACTACCTTTTGGGCCACGCCTTTGAAATTGCGCCAAAGGGACATGTGGCTCTTTCCACGGCTTTGCCCTATTTCTTTGTGTTTTGGCTAAGTCCCTTTTTGTTTGGTGGGACCATAAGTCTGACCCTAAAAACATGGAGGCTTAGCACTTTTTTGGGAACTGGCTCCGAATTTTACTTTTGAAGTTATGTCATGCTGACACGTGGCTCCTTCCACTGGCACGCCTCGGCTTAGAATTTTCAACGACTGCCCTTTGCCTTTTTGGGCTCTGGACACATGGCGAGAATACACAATCATTTGAGTCTCTGGCTTTGGCTTCGACCCTTGTAGTTGTGCTAATGAGGTATGTGGAGGCTTCCGCTTACCTTTTGTACTCAACCAATTTGATCTTGCTCCCTTTTTCAGTCCCTAGACACATGGAAGCCTCGTGCTCATTTGGGGTCTCCGCTTTGGGTCGCGAATTTGAATTTACACTGATGCGACACGTGGCATCATCTGTTAGTTCTCTATACTTAGTCATTTTGGGCCCGCTATGTCCCCTTTTTTTACTGTGACCATGAGGTGAGCCTGCGCTTGTTTTGGGAACCACTTTTGGATGCATCCTTTGAAGTTTCATCGAGTCGACACATGGCATCTTTTGCTAGCTCTACCCCATTTTGAATTTTACACTATCAAGTCTACCTCTTTTAAGACTCTGGGACACGTGGCGAGTATGTGCTCATTTGAGTCTCTAGATTTAGCTTTGACCCTTGAAGTTGTTTCGATGAGGCACGTGGCACCTTCGCATGTCTGTGACTTTTCAATGGCTCATAAGACCCCACGGGTTCATGGGCCCACACTTGAAAACTTTACCATTTCCAAAAAGTGAAAAGGTTTCAAAGTCCCCCGCAGACCCGCTGGCCCACTTTTAGACTTGGGAAAAATTTCCTCCTCGGCCCCGCAAACCTGCTTTTGGAAAAAAAATTCATCCTCAGGCCTTCCGGTCCACATTTTCCCATTTGTGGCAAAAATACATCTTCAGACCCGTCGGCCCACTTTTTCCATTTTGTAAAAAGTAATACTTCTTGCGCCCGTGGGCCCACAATTTTACTTGTATCTTTTTGCGAAAAGAGAAAAATGAAAAAATGTATCTACCATCCTACCAGTCCACAATTTATATCTCTAGAAAGGGGAAGAAATTTCCTATTTGATGGAAATGCTTTCAGGGGCCTAAGTGATTAAAATATGTATTAATTCAGACTGAAGCGTAAGAAGGGAAAATGGTGTCATTTGACTCAAAATAAGTATGAGCTTTTGTTGTTCAACAGGTATCACCTGGTTAAAACCTCTGGATCTTAATTAAAGTGCTTGGATTACTGCACAAGGAAAGTGACATGTCTGAGAGGTTTTTTAAGATGCATCTAGAATTTAAATTTCTTATTTGATGGAACCCATTCCCTACTCAACTCATAGGCCTTCCACACACAACCCCTCCTTCCATATTCCATCTCCATCAAATCTCTAATCACTCCCAACTCTGTTCCCCGATTTTTAAAAATAAATAAATTATATCTTATGTTGGGCACTAAATTTCCCTCCTCTTATAAGAGAATCATCTTTGATGTGACACAAGGCCAAGATTAGAATGGGTGATCATGAGCAAGGAGGAAATAAGCACGAGCCATGTCACCTGTGAAAGATACTTGTTGCAAAAGCGTGCCACAAGGAAGAAGGAAAGTCTTGATAATTTCTTAATGTTATGTGAAGACTGGTTGTTCTCTTTTACATTAACATACTTAGTATTTTCCTTTGCAAGTGTTTCTTAATTTCAACTCTTAGTACTTCATTGTTTAAGATTTTAGATGTCTTATGTTCGTGGACGCGCAACAAAACTGACATAACAAAACCACATTAGGGTCACACATAACACTAATGGTTCACAAGACATCATGATATATACCCCCATGACTATATTACATCACAATAACTCAACCGAACCATGGAAAGAACAAACATAACGCTCAAAACACATTACTTATCACACATGCTTTTGAAAAAAGGTACTCATAACATCAACATATTAAAACAACATGGAATTCCCAACATGTACACATACATGGGTTTCACGCAATTCAAAACCATAATTTTTTCTATATAAGGTCAAGATGGAAACAACATCATACCAAGAATAGAAGAATTAATTATCAACATCAAAAAACATAACCATAATCACAGGAGTACACATAAATCATAACAACAACATCATACACTCCCAAAACATCTCCATCCACCTCTAAAAGCATCGCCAATAACTACATATGCCTCCCAAAGCATCGAAAACATAAAAAATAAAAATCCAAGTGCACTAATCACACACGCACAAGTCTCTTATGCCTCCCTTATGTCTCTTATTCCTCCCTCAAGTATATTATGCCTCCCTTAAGTCTCTTATGCCTCCCTCAAATCATCACAAAATAACTCCATATACCTCCCAAGTAATAAAATAAAGATAATTTTTCCTTTTTTCTCCCCAAAAGAGACTGGTCACCCTATGGACTTAGGCATATAGAGTCTAGATACCTCTAACCCAAGTGACATAATAACTCTTGGTTCAACAACCCACTAGTTATCTCTATCTCCTTGGGGTGTACCCCCATACAATGAAGAGGGTCCATAGGTCCCACCACTCCATGGTAAATCCCATGACCCTATTCCAACACTTTAGGACATTAGAACCAAGATAAAAATCTATTTCAAATGAAAAGTGGAAAAATTTTCAAGCCTTGGTATAGGTTATAAAACCTTTAAAATTGATACGCAAATTTAAGACTAAGAAAAAAAATGGCTAATTAGCCATAGTTAGTGGAAAAATATGCATTATTAGTGCAACAACCAAATAAATGCCCAAAATATAAGAAGACGTCAATCAAGAAAATTTCTGGTTCTTGCAAGAAAATAAAAGAAAAGTTCAAATTAAAAATAAAATACGTGTATAGGTATAGAGCATTACAATAACTATGTGGCCTTATACATCCACTAAGGGGGGTACTCAATGGGTTACTAGCACTCGGGACATCGAGCCATATCTCATAAAATATAATATCAATAATACAAATGTCATCATCTCTATCTGAATCATCCTGCCACCACTTCAACAAGGCTCAGCAAAGTCAAAATCATGTAGGTTGAATCCATACGATAACCATACCAGGAGAGATAAAGGAGTACAAGTCACCATCTACTAAGCGTAAGGTGTCTGTGAAACACAATATACATGAAGCCCATTGAGTAAGTGCCACACATACACAAACGAACAAAAGTGGGTTTTCAGCCTATGTACGGTTTCACTTCCTATCTCATACTCGGCTCGAGTGACTAGTCAACAATACACATTTCCTTACTCCAAACATACACATTTTACTGATTTCCCTTAGATTTGGTTAGTGTAGGTTCCACAATATAACATAAAACTACATCACTAACATAATGGTGATTCACACACATTAACCATAACGTCATACACATGGTATAACAAAATCATTAATTTCACGGGTTACGATACGTCACATTACCACATTCTACACCCAAAGTGCAATCACTATACACTAGGGATCATACACTCACCATATGCCCCTAAATAACAACATGAACCATCACATATTACAAGAATTATATGTATGAGGAACACAAATTCTAACCTTATAACATATAGTCAATTGCAATACAATAGGATGATACAAAAACTCCTCACAATACGGTGATGACATCATGATACAATCTAATTCACCATATACCATTTTGTTTTTATGCAACACATGAACACAACTACATATCAATTTATTCCAAAATTCTCCAGCACTCCGCAATCTACAATAACATTATTTTTCACACACAATAAGGTGGTACATCAAACTTGGAATCTTCATACGATCCATGAAAATGAGAGAGAATAATCTCATCACAAGCACATAAACATGATAATAAATAAGTAGTAAGTGACATACACAACATAATGTGTTCCCAATATCATAATTACGACATAGTTTACATCACGCTTATATCACATTACTCTTCTAATCTCTACCACCATAAAACTCCAATTTTCCCCAGAAGTTCGAGAGCATGGACCATCACTCTGATACCAAATGTAATGCCCACATTTTACACTTAGAAATGCAACGGTAAAAAAATACCCGAATAATTTTCTTATTTTTTATTTTTTTGACTAACATTTCTCACTACACAACACCACAAGGGATCCAAGTACAGTAAATCAACAATGCATAAGAAACTTACATAAGTCATCATCACACATAGACAAATGAAAAAACCATATACATGTCGATGCTACATTTTTCCCAATGAATTAATACCAGTAATGATTGAACCACAAATAAAAAGGACTCAAGGATTGAAAAACCCACAACACATCATTACCATGATTACATCTTCATTACGATTAAAATTCCAATAACATTATTATGCAAGTATAATTTTCTCCTCTTTTTCCAACTACAAATTCATAATTTCATTCCACATTCAACTTATAATTTGACCATTTAAGTTTTATCGTTATCCCTTAAGATAATCTCCATAACTTAGATAATTATTTTCCATATTTCTGATTGCATACAAAGTTCCTACTTCTCTCGTTGTTATGCTAAAAGTTTGTTTCTCAAAATATGTTTAGTTGAAGATTATTTTTTTTTACCCTCATTATGCAAGGGAACCCACCATAAGTTGTCAAGGGAGAGATATTATGATTCATAGGAGGTGGAGGTTCAAGTTTTCCTTTCCTATAACCTTCCTTCCATTCAAAGCACATTTTTTCTCCTACTATGGTTGTTTTAGTTCCAAATTTAGTTTTATTCAGTTAAGCATTTACAAGATAATATTTTATTTTATTTTATATATAGTGGACTCTATATCAGCTCAAATGCCTAGTCCCACCAAGAACAATTTGTATCCATCCTTAACAAAATTCAATGCTTAAGTTAACCATAAGGACTTAAGTGAAATTTTATTCCTAAACCATTATCATATTACTCTTATTTTTCATTTCATTTACATTGTTTCTTAGGTCTCTTTTTTTTGCGTCAATTTAAAATATAAAGAGTTACGAAAGTACTTGTCTAAAATATTGAAAGTACATGATTGGAAGTATTATAAACTACACATGAACCATAAGTGATTTGTGTTCAAGGTTACATCCCATGTTTCTGCATATCACGATTCGGAATGTGAAATTTATGTTATTCTTAATGTCATAAAATGGCATAATAAAGGATTAGAGGACCAAGATTCTACTTTCTTAGGCTCTCTAAATTCAACATATTTCAAATCAATTTCATTTGTAAGGAGTTACTTACCATTTTCTACGAAGTTAACCCCTTAACAAGCCAATGTTTAGTTGAATTCTAATTGCACCTAATGATCTATACCCAAGCTATATACAAGTTTTAAGGTGAGAGTACATATTGATGCTAAAAAACCTTCATGAAATACCAATGTGATATGTTGTTAGTAGCCAAGGTAACATATTTAACTCATAGGAACTAAAGAGATCATGAACAAGAGTTTAAGTCATAGTACAACTATTTAGCTAGCTCCACTTGTGTCATCTGGATCCCACATGGAATTTATTTGATGATGAAATTAATTTCTTGATATAACTTCGTAAGAATTGGTAGTCCACTAGGATACTAAGGAAGTCTTAGTTCTTCTTACACCAGAAATAGTTTGACCATGTCATTCTTAAACGTCGGGTTTACAATGATGTCGCTAAACATACCGACTATGATGATAACTCAAACTGGGGATATTATTTATTTAAGTTAGAAGGTGTCATCGAGTGTAGAGATTGAATTTTATCCTAAGGTTCTAGTTTCCTATACTAAATAAATTCACATAAGAAGGGTGGTTATATGCGAGTCGTATACTAGGGTTGAGTGTTTTATTTAGATCTCTTTATTACATTTTTCAGGTAAGAATACAACACACTAATTAATTAATTATCTATTCAACATTGGAAATGAACTACAAGATTATAAATTCAAATTCATTTAGCATACATATCCTAGTTTTACAATACAAAATTTGAGGATCAAGATAACACCCATGTGTAGAGAAACATTTCCCCTAAACTGTAACATCTAAAATATTACAAAACTTCAATTATAAACTTCTTCATACTTCAAAAATATTGAAATATCCTCTACAGTTTCATCTAACATATAGTAATATATCCAACCCCCTTTTTTCCCATATGTAAATAGGTGAAATCGAAAGGGTACCTTTAGTTACATTCACATTTCCCAAAGAACCCCTAAAACTATCATCTCAATCATATTCCATAATTTCAATAAATAAATTTACTATAAAATAACAATGCATAAAAATTTCTTTTGATTAACATACATAAATTCTAGCAATATACAATGAATCACACCCATGTTATTTCGCCATATTACTTACATCCTGCAAAAACTTGTGAGCATGAAATCAACGATAAATCGCTGGCATGGCATCCACCTAGATATAACATAATTAACGTTTTTAGTTCCCCATTTACATAATAATAATACTAATAATTTGCATTTAAAAGGAGATGGTTATAAACACATTTATTTCATTTCACTTTACTTCACTCCATTTAATCAAGGAGAGAGAACTACTATTGGATCAAAGTTCAATTTCACACAATTCGCATGATAGAGTTTTTGTAACGCTCGCTAAAAACGACCACTTGAGACCCAAGAACAACATAGGTTTAGATAGAAAATTTATGGAATAATTTTTTTAAAAAAGCGTGACCACTACCAAGCTCAAGCAGCAGTTGTCATAGCAAAGACTTAAAGTCAATTAAAATTTAAAAAATGAAAATTTCCCATTGTACCAAACATTAGATCCAAATTACAAAATTAATGAGTATAGTTAATCCAAATATAGTTAAATTTATCTTAGGTGTTAATTTAATAAATAATTAAATTAACACTATAGTTAAATATTCCTAAATTAATTTTAGAGGGTCAAAGGAGCCAAAGTAATTAAATGCTCAAGGGTTTTTTTTTTAATTTTACTAGGTCTAAATAATAAACAAGGTTATTATTTACATGGGATAGAAAAACATTCTCTTATTCCATAACGTGACCCCTTAAAAAGGTCAATCCATGCTTTAGAGTTAAACATTTAAGTTAAAAAGGGGTAATTTCCCACTTCCCCACTCTCAGACTCATCTTTGCACTTCAACGTGATTTTTCACATAACTAACACACTTAAGGTTTCTTGAAAACATTTCCATTAGATAAGAAATTTCTTCTCCTTTCCAATGATATAAATAAGTCCTCCTAACTCCTCATATTTCTTAAGTTACAGGCCGGTGGGCCTCAGGAGGAAATTTTTCCCAAAGGCAGGCCTGTAAGCCTTGGGAAGAAATTTTTCCCAAAAGCGGGGCTGCAGGCACAGGGAAGATGTTTTTCTTGGGAAAGGTTTTAGGCCGGTGGAGCAAGGCGGGTAATTTGGCGCTTTTCACTTTGGAAAAAAAGTGCAAGCGCCAATTCCCAGAGATGCCACGTGTCATGCCCCATAATTTCAAGTGGGGAAGCAGACCGTCGAGCAAAACTTAGAAATGTTGGCTTTTGTGTTAAAAAGTGTGAAGGTTAAAAACAACTTCTGCCTCTGCCAACACTAAGCAAAGCCAAGTGTCAGTCCAACAGTGACCTGCAGGAAGGCGGGCCAATGGGGAAACGTATGAATTTTTGCCAATATTTTGCCAAAAGTGATAAGGTCTAAAACAATCTACACCTTCGCCGATTCCTGAAGAAGTCACATGTCATACCCACAGTGGCAAGTGGGGAAGTGGACCGGTGGGGAGACTTAAGATTTTACGCCAATTTTTAAAAAAGAAAATTTTGAAGGTGCAAGCCAGCAAACCCACGAAAGTGTTTTTTTTTCCAAAGGGAAAAAATCAGGCTTGCAGAGCCACAGGAGAACTTGTGAATTTTTGCATTTTTGAAAAAAGTTCCCTAAGTAATTTTCGGGCCCGTGGATCTGATTTAAAAAAACTTCCCCTTTCTTTTTTTTTGACAGTTATTTTTTTCTTAAAACCAAACAAAGTAAAAGCTTAAGAAGGCCATAACTTTCGACTACAAGCTCAAATTGGAGAAAATGAGAAATTTTTGAAAAGGGTTCGAACTCCTATTTGCATAGGAATCTCAAAATCATAATTTTAACAAACTTAGATGGGTGAAATTTTAATAAAATATGTTTCCTCCCATTAAAACGTGAATTAAACTTTTTCAACTGCCAGATTTAATTTGATCCGCCATTCTTCCTTATCTAACATGCCAATCCAACATGGAGAATCAAACTTGATAGAAATTAGATGGATTTGCAAGGATTAATTGATCATGGTTGGGATTTCAAATCCTATTTAATTCTCCTTTTTCTGCAAAGGCATTTTTCTGCTTCATACCCGATTAATAAAGTTCTAAGTAATTTTTTTAGGAATATAATCATTTTTGGGATGCGTTTTGATCATCCTTAGTTCATTTTAATGTTTCTACTTGTCTTTCATTGTTGTAGATTGTTATGAACATGTTTCTGATGTTTATTGTAGGTTTACATTGATCTAAAAGAAATCTATGTATTTTAAACTAGAAATTAATCTATTTCATTTGCCATACTTTAAAGATTTAAGTTCATTCCATTCTAATTTTACAATGTTAAAATTTCCTTAAATCAATGCGTGGAGAGCAAGAATGTAGTTCTATTTTCAAAACGTATCTTTCAAGTAATACAGAGGAAGGTAATATTTCCTAACACAGACTTTTCCAGCCTTCAAACAGAGAGTTTGAAAAATTATTTTAATCAACAGATTTCCCAACAGGAGCAACTCCATTTGCTGTAGAAAGGAAAGCAAATGCTATAGTAAACTAAAATAATTTCCTTTACAACTTCTTTTTTTTTCACCAAAAAAATTATAAAATAAATCTTTCTCATTCAAATGTAACTTTCACATAAAAAAAAAAAGTAACTTTTCATCACAAATAATATTAAAATATCATCCACTTAAAGTGGGAAATTTTAACAATAAGGGACCCAAGGAGGACTACAAAATTATCTTCATACATAGCTCCAAGAAACAACAACAAGAGAGATCCACCAGATTGAGTTTGGTCACAACAAAGAAAATGGGAAGAGGCAACACTCTCCACCCAACCAGGAATTCCAATGAAGAGGAGAAGCCATCCTCCTCATTGGCCCCCGAGCCCTAACCACATTACAGTAGGAAATGGATTTAACCCATGGAAACAAGACAAGCTTCCACAACACTACAATTTTTACAATCATAACACAATCCAAAATAAAATGCAGTTACAATCACAAGAAGGACAATAACAAAATATACAAAGCCTCAGCACACAAAGGGCAAAAGGAAAAGATCTATGGGAGAATCTGATTATACCTCCCAATGGGGAATGAGTGACCACCTTAAAAACCCACTAACATATTCATCTCAAACCCCTACATACTCTTATGCCTCCTCATTCTCTTATGCATCCCCCAAAAGTAAGAAATGCAAGTTATTTCTTGTCCAAGGAAGAACACCCAACCCAAACTCCCTCCACAAATAGCTCTTATGCCTCCCCATAATTCTTATACCACCCCACAATTCTTATGCTTCTACACAAAATATCCCACTAATCTTCTCCTACACCACACCTAGGAAATCTACCCATCCAACCAACAAACATACCAAACATTCAAAAACATTCACATAAGCACAATACAGAAAGAAGACCCTTTTACAAGAGTCAAGCTCCTACCTCTCCATGATAGAGCTTGATCCAAAAGTTCAAGAACAAGCTTCTTCAAATCTAAACAATCCCAAAGAACCAAAAAATCCACAAGAATTCAAAATTCTCTAGCTCTCTCCAATTGCAAGAGCACCAAATCCAAATGAAGTAACCCCCCAAAATAGAAAAAGAATTTGAATAAATAGAAAATGGAGAGAGGAGGATGAGGTGGCTCCATGTAGGATGCAACATCACTCATCCTCAACTCCACCTCAGAAGTCAACATCAAACTCCAAGGCACAATTAATGAGTGGGTTAATAAATGACATTTCACCTACACACAACCAAAGCCTACACTCCTTAAGGAACAAAATTAATTTCATGTAAGAAGGTGCAATAAGAACTTATAGCTTAGCTTCCTAAAAAACATAATAATGACTAATTTTTACTCCCCAATCCATAGGTAGCGTTGGTATAGAAATTTAAGAGGTGTGGGACAAGTTTAACTTGTCCCACAAGCCTTCAAAATCAGCCCCTAAGGACAAATCCGAATTTCAAAAGGAAAGTGGAGTGTTTCACACTCAAAGTTACTTACACATTACTTACAACACATAATCCAAGAGCCATCAGCTTTAATAAATGCATTCTTTTGACCCATTTTAATTAATTTAACAACATGATTACTCACTAATCTTGACACCAATGAAATAAATAATGAAGGGGAAAATACATCACTAAATAAAAACATACTACAATTAAACAAAGGAACTAATTGAAATAATACACACAACACCTTGGTCACATTTGAAGGTGATCCCTCCATGGGAATCCCTAATAATAATAAAAACATACACAAATAACAAATACATGTTGCCATGATGACCCTTGTTGAATTCATCCAGAATTCCAATGTGGTTAGTCTCCAATCCCCCGATGTTTGTTGTGACATATTTACCTACAAAACAAAAATACTTCCTTCAGCCTCATGGCCACATAAAAAAAATATAAAATAAATATAAAATATAACTCCAAATCATCTATATATATATATGAATCAAAACATCATCCAAGGAAGTAATAATATCATTTACAATTTTATCCATAACCATATGATCACAAGATTAGTTCAATTTTCTAGGTCTACTTAATATGACAAAATATCACATGTCTGAAAGCATATATATATATATATATATATATATATATATATATATATATATATATAAAACCATGTTCCAACATAAAAACATTAGTATAAAATGTCTCCAATTCCAAATGCACCATAAATGAATCAAAATCAACAATAGTCCTTGATCTCTAACATCTAACATCATGTCATATTAAAAGCTACAATAACATCAATAAGTATAATCGATAGTATTATAATCAATAACAAAAAGTGTCGAAGGGAAGTGGGCACTGCATCCCCCTTCCCTTAGACTCGACTTCATCCTGGAAGTCACTAGAAAAGGTGTGGAAATTGAGCTCGTAACAATGTAGCATGGACTCCCATGTAGCCACAGTCTCATCATATTTGTCCAATTGCACTCGAACCTATTCAATCTCTCTTCTTCAAAGTCCCAGGGTCCTGTGCTCTATAATGTGGATGGAATCCACTATCACCTGCCCCTGATCCTGCACCTTCAATGAGGTCCAATTTATCACATGAGAAGGGTCTGTGATATATCTCCTAAGTATTGAAACATGAAACACATCATGAATGTGAGACAAGCTATGTGGCAATGTTAGATGGTAGGACAAAGGACCGATACGGTCCAAGATTTCAAAGGGGTGGGCCTATGAATCTAGGAGTTAACTTATAACCTATTCCATAATGGAATGGGATCCTATGTGGCCTAACACAAAGGAAAACCTTCATGCCCACATCAAAACTATGGTTGATCCTATGTTGATCTGTAAACTTCTTCTACCTATCTTGTGCCTCCTACAGTCTCTGTTTGATCATAACCACCTACTACTCCATGTCCTGCAATAAATCTGGCTAGAGAGAAATCATGTCCTATAACTTCTCGCAACTAAGAGGTGTCCTGCACTCTCTACCATATAGTTCTTGGAAAGGATCCATGCCTATCGAACTCTAAAAACTATTATTATAGGAAAGCTCCACCAAGTACAAATACTCCTCCCATCTTGACTGGTGATCCATAACATACATCCTAAGCATGTCCTCTAAGATCTGATTCACCCACTCAGTCTGTCCATCTATCTCAAGGTGATACATTGTGTTGAAATTTATCTTCGTTATGAGGGCATGCTGCACGGTAGTCCAAAAGTGGGAAGTATATAGAGGATCACGGTTATAAATGATCTTCCATAGAATCCCGTGTAATCTAACAATCTCATCTAGATATACTCGTGCCATAGCACTAGCTATATAGGTGGTCTTCACCAAAGAAAAAGAGCCACTTTTTTCAATTTATCCACCATGACCATGATAGCCTCGTGGTGGTATCTCGACATCAGTAGCCCAACAATGAAGTCCATGGAAATGGTGTCCCATTTCCATTCTGGTATAGCATGCGGAAAGAGAAGGCCAACTAGATGTTAATGCTCGTCATTCAATTTCTGACACTCCAAATAGTGTGACACAAACTGAGCCACGTCTCTGTGAAGTCCCCTCCAAGATACAACTGTCTCAAAATGACGTGCATCTTCTTCACCCTGAGATGGGCTGAATAGGGTGCACGATGTGCCTCTATCAAGATGTCCTGCCTCAAGCCTTTGTCCCTAGGAACATAAATCTGGCCTCTATTCCTGAGAAAGCCATCTACCTCTAATGAAAAACCATCAAAATTCCCTTCAAGGAGTCTCTGATACTCAATCTCTTCTCTAGTTGCAATGTAGAAATTTTCATGAGGAAGCTATTTTAGAATCTTGCTCCATAAATTTGTGCTCACTGAAGTGGTAATTACTACATGTCTCCACCTAATAAGAGCTTCTACAACCACATTTTGCTTCCCTTTCACATGCTCAATCTCCATATCATACTCACAAAGAAACTCCATCCAATGTCGTTGACAAGCATTGAGATTGGGCTGCGTGAAGAGGTGGAGAAGACTCAAGTGAACAGTCCTGAGTGTGAACCTCTAGCTAAGAAGGAAGTTTCTCCATCGAACCAAGGTGTCAAAAACTATCGCAAGATAAAGATCATGAGTTGGATAATTGAGCTCATAATCCTTAAGTTTGCGAGAATCAAAAGAAACTACTCTTCCCTCTTGCATCAACACACCTCCAACTCCTGCCAAAGATGCATCTGTGCATACGAAAAGCTCACCCTGCAAATCTGGCACTGTAAGAACAAGTGCTGTCATAAGACATTCCTTCAATTTCCTAAAGGCATGCTCACATCTTTCTGACCAAACAAACTTCTTCCCTTTCCACTGAAGGGAAGTGATGGGGTGCACAACCCAAGAGAATTCCTACACAAATCTCCTGTAATATCCCACCAAGCCCATGAAGCTGTTCACCTCTGTCACACTAGTGGGTGTTGGCTAATCTATAATATCTCTAATCTTGGATGGATTGATGGTGATACCTTCTTGAGAAATGATGTGGCCCAAATAATGCACCTCTGTCTGAAAGAACACACATTTCTCCAGGTTCCTGTAAAGTTGTTGCTCATGAAGACACTGAAGAACCTAGCAAAGGTGCCCCTCATGCTCCTCACACGTACATGAGTAAATCAAAATGTCATCAAGGAATATGACCATGAAGTTATCTAAGAATGTCCTTAACACCACATTCATCAAGCTCATAAACACCGCAGGGGCATTCGTCAAACCCAAAGGCACCATGGTGAACTCGTAGTGGCCATATCTCGTACGGAAGGTGGTCTTATGAATGTTTGCCTTTATAATCCTCAACTAATGATAACCTAACTTAAGTTCTATCTTAGATAAAATTGTGTCCCCGTTCATCTGATCAAACAAATCATCAATGCGCGGGAGGGGATAACGATTCTTGATCATTACTTTTTTCAGCTAGAGGTAATCAATACACAACTGCAGAGATTTTTCCTTCTTTACAAAATCACTAGTGCACCCCAAGGGGATATACTAGGATGGATTAGGCCTTTCTCTAGAAGGCCCTCAAGCTACAACTTGAGCTCACAGAGCTGGGGTAGTCATCTGATAAGCTGCTCGTGAGATAGGCTCTGCTCTCGGAACCAAATATATGTGAAAATCTATCTCACGTGGGGGTGGTAACCCCTGTAGCTCCCCTGGAAAGACATCAGAAAACTCTCTCAAGATGGGATGGTCATTAAGTGATGGTCCACTAAACTCATCCTCTGATCAGTCACTAAATGTAACAATATCCATCTAATAACCCCATCTCCCACACCGCTTAAGCTACATGGTGGAGATGGTACAAATGGAAACGGGTTTCCTAACCCCTGCTATCACTGACTCAACTCCAAGATCATCTGCACATGATATAATTTTATGGTAATAATCCACCCTGGCTCTTTGAGTAGACAACCAATCCATGCCCAAGATGACTCCATACAAAACCAATGGAAGGATATGAAGGTTTGAGGTAGTGGTGAAGGGTCCCAAGTCCACTACAAACTCCTTTAATAAGGAGTCAACAGAGATCTTAGCTCCAGAAGCCATCTCAATGTCCTAACTAAGACCCTGCCTAACTACCACCATCTTGCATCACTTTACAAAAGATGGTGAAATAAAAGAATCAGAAGAACCAAAATCAAATAGAATGGAGGTAGAAACACCACCAATGCTACCTATCATCTCAATCACGGTACTCTGGTGCTTAGATTTGTAGTTCTCGACCCCTGTATAGATCTAATGACTGTGCCCCATGTCACTAATAGTAGGCTATGAGATATACGTCTTACCCTTGTTACTAGGATTTTGTGGGCACTCTCTCCAAAAATGTCCAGCAACACCACAACCATAACAACTGCCCGATCCTCTCCCATGAGTAGCAACTCCAACCGGTACTCTAGAGGTCTATGCTATGGATCTCGATGATCCGGATATGGACTTTTGAGGTCTCTGCTGATGAGATCTTACTAACTAAGCTCTCGGTGCACCCTATGTCCTAATGGGACCCCTAGGATGAGGCCCCATACTATGCCCCCTCTATGCATCGAATCTCTATGAAGGACTATACGGTGGGTAGGTCTACTGTTGCTATTGTTATGGACTAAAAGATGATTGTGTTGAGCCCTATCTACCACGAGGAGGATGAGGTGATCCCCTTGACATGTTATCCTGCATCTGCTGGATGCGGCTCCGTACTCTATCTCTAGCTTGTTGTGTCTTCACCCAGGTCTCCTTTGCTATATAGGCCTTCTCAACAACCTCAGCAAATGTCTACGGACAATGGATACGCACCCCACCTCTAATCTATAGATTCATACCCTTAACGAACTTGTGAATCCATACCTACTCATCCTGCATGTAGTTGAAATACTGGAGTAAATCTAGAAATAAACTCTTATACCCAACCACAATCATAGATGCTTGTTGGAGGTCATGAAACTTGTCTATCCTCTGCTGAATGAACCTCCAAGATAAGTACCTACCCTTGAACCACTCCTCAAAGAGTTCCCAAGTAACTGTATTTGAATCAACAATGAGCTTCTGATCCTTAGTCCTCTACCAAACACCTACTCTATCCCTTAGAAGATGGATCACAACACAATATTTTGTGTTACTAGTACAAGGGCAGAGCTTGAAGCACCTGCTCAAGCTCACCAACTAGGCCTCTGCCTGAAATCCACCTATGTCACCAGAATAATGAGATGGTCACAGCTTCAAGATCTCCCTGATATGGTCTACAGTTATAGTCTAGCGACCCCTAGGCCTCTCTGCATGCTCATCCCTAAGCCTAGGGCTTCAAGACCTATCCATGTGTCCTGAAATCCGGTCTCCTTGTTCCCTCTGTGGTGACTCTTCTTAGATTGAATCCATGTGGGAGTTCTCTTCTCTATGCTCCTTGTTGTGTCAAGGAGATGCATGAGCCTCAATAGATGGCTCCCTATCATATCTGGATGGCCATCCTCCTATGGACCCTCCGTGTAAAGCAACATTAACATCCTGGAGCGTCTGTAAAATATGGGGTAGGATGGTTGCTACAACATGATTTAGTGGTGGTAACTCTAGATCTATATGAAAGGACCCCTCATCTTGTCTGTGCCTCCTGCACAGACCAAGGTGAGAGTTAGTTCATTATTCTAGGTTTTATTCAATTTTTCCATGTTTACTAAAATATGCAATTTCCAAAAAAAGTTGTTTTCTAGATTTAAAAGTGTGCTAGGTTTAATATTGTACTAGGTTTAATGTTCATGTCTCAAGTTTTCTAGTGTGCCCAAGGGTCCAAGCTTTGAACCCACGGCTCTGATACCAAGTGTAACACCTAGTAAAAATGACCACTCGAGACCTAAGAACAACCTATGTTTAGATAAAAAAATTATGGAATAATTTTTTTTTGAAAAGCGTGACCACTACCAGGCTTCAAGCAACAGTTGTCACAACAAAGATTCAAAGTCAATTAAAATTTAATAAATGAAAATTTCCCATTGTAATAAACATTAGATCCACATTACAAAATTAATGAGTACAATTAATCCAAATATAGTTAAATTTATTTTAGGTATTAATTTCATAAATAATTAAATTAACACTATAGTTAAATATTCCTTAATTAATTTTAGAGGGTCAAAGGGGCCAAAGCAATTAAATGCTCAAGGTTTTTTTTTACTAGGTCTAAACAATAACCAAGGTTCTTATTTACATGGGATAGAAAAATATTCTCTTATTCCATAACGTGACCCCTTAAAAAGGTCAACCCATGCTTTAGAGTTAAACATTTAAGTTAAAAAGGGGTAATTTCCCACTTACCCAATGGGTAAGTGCACAAAATTGGGGGGCCAAAAAGTGGACAAGGATGTGAGAAAAAGTAAAATGCACTCGCATTTTAGTTTATTTAGCCCGGGAATCACCAGAGCATAACGCGTACGTGTTATGTTGAGTATAAACAAAAAAGAGGCCCGAGCCTCTATCATTTTTCCTCCCTCAAACGTGATTTTCAGAGCTTGTTTGTGCCCTTGCGTTTTTCCATTCAGTTGGATCTCAAGCTCAAAGGATCATTTCTGGATCACTAGGAAGATCTGAATCGACGATGGCACCACGGAGAAGAGGTAAGAACATTTCTTTTCTCAAAATTGCATTGAAATATGATAATTATTGATTAAAATTTGAATTGAGTAGATATTTTTTATTGTTATAGTTATAGGTCGAGGGAATCAACCACAACCAAACCCTATTATTCCTGACATCCCTCCTGACACTCCCATAATTTCTCAACATCCCTCGGGTATTCAAGAATATTTAGCAGCCCAAATAGTTGAAAACAAAATTGAAATTGAGGATTTAATCAAAACAATGAGGGATTCACAATCTACAAACCCCCACTGCACCTCTCTTGTAAACACATTGGAGGCATTACTTGTTCAAATTAACGCGGAAACGAGGCAAATTGATCGTTGGAAAACTTACAGAGAGGGTTGTAGGGTTTATTATTCCAACAAATTGTCATATGTGGATGTAAAGAAAAAAGAATTTTCAAAAGAACTCATATGTGCCTTATTCACGGACCCCCGCACTATTCTTACTATTTTGTTGACATGTAAACAATTTCCCATCCATTGGTGTAATAATAATTTGATTAGAAATAATTTTTGGGACCGATGGTGGATGGTGTTTGACTTTCCACCTTGTAATAACAACGAGGTACCACTATACTTTCTGAGGAAACTCTATTGCGATTTTATCCTCAACGAGATCCCAAATTATTTTGATTTCTGAGATTTATAGGGCCGAGGAAAAGGATCTGCACAGGATTGACCAGGTGCATAATGTGCACCTATTTAGCAGGGTAGATTCCCTGCACAGAAGCCCCCTCACCCTGAGATTTTCCCTCAAGCAGTGAAGGAGACAGTAGAGATTGATACACTCCATGTGCTTCAGGGGCTATCTACGACCCTTGTTCGCCATACGAGGGAGATTTCTGAACCAGATGCTCATTGAGGTACATAGAGTATTCCCTCAGGGAGTACTAGCATGAGGCCACATTTTTTCTCATCATGTGGTAGCATATGTTTGGGGCCCAAGGAGGACGATACTTTCATCCGTAATGATTTTGGTGCACCCAGTGCTAGGGATGAACACGATAATGTCACTATGTCAGATGTCCTTTTGAGTGAGACATTTGGATTGCATTCATTGGCGTCACCTTGGCAGGTAAATTTGTTATGTTTTGTTATGTGTGTTACAAAAAATTTATGGAAGTACCTGATTTACTTATATATGTTAAAGTTTTGAAATAATTATATTTGTACATGTACATACATTGATATTACAGTGCGTGGGAGGCACATCTTCATCCCAACCACAGGCGGCGAGAATCATGCATACGCATACATTCACAGAGGTAATTTAGAATGTTAATTATGTAAACTTTTCACATACATGTGTGTGTGTGTGTGTGTGTGTATATATATATATGTGTGTATTTGCATGTGTGTGTGTGTGTATTAGTTTTGAAGTCAAATATATGCATGTTCTTGTATGTCCATCTAACTCACATGATATACATGTTTGATAAAGATGTTGACTTCACTAGACACCCCACCATCTCTGCGACAAGGAGATAAAGGTGTTACCATTGCGATTTCATATGCGTAGTAACTATTATGTTTGTGGAGCCTATTTTTCATGTTAGAGTGTGGCACACCTTTTATGTGTTACACTCAGGTATTTTTACGGTGGTCCCACTCACCGGTGAGTGGGTTAGGGGGTTCGGGGGCGAAGCCCCCGAAGCAAATTTTCATGGGTGCTTTATTAACCCATGGGTGATGGGTAACCATTATGGGCTGTTTTTGGGCCCATGGTTTTTTGGTACCCATTGTTTTGTAAAAACCGCCTCTTCGGCTACCCATAGGTTTATGGGACGGTTCTGTTTTTTGCCCATTGTTTGATACCCATGGTTTTGTAAAACTACTTAAGCAGTCGTCTATTTATATGGTCTTATGCATATGATAGAAATACAAGCAAATGTATTCCAGATGTATTTTGAATTTGGGGTGTGAATTCTGTAGAATTTGTTGAGCATAGATCCAAATGGATCTGGGTATTGTATTGAGAGAGTGGAGGCTTGTAATAAAATCTAAGCAAGTGATTCTTCGTGGATGTAGCCCAAATTGGGGTGAACCATGTTAAATATTGTCTCTCTGTGTTGTGTTATTTATTCTGCACTTTTATTTGAGATCTGAAATATTTTCTGCATATTAGTTTCTACTGTTACTATTTTGTAAGGGATTATTCCGCATATTATATCTCTTATTTCCTAACAATTGGTATCAGAGCAAGGTTTGGTTTGCTGAAGTGTTGAATTGCAGGGAAAATTTTATCTTGAGTGGGAGTTATGGCAGATGATGGAAGATCTAGGGTTGAAAAATTCAACGGGCAGAATTTTTGTCTTTGGAAGATGCAAATGGAAGATTATCTTTATCAAAAGGATATTTATACTCTATTGTCTGAAAAGGTGAACAAACCCTAGAGTATGACAGATGCGGAATGGAATTTATTAGATCAGAAGGCACTTGGAACGATCTGGCTGTGTCTTTCGTCTTCGGTATTATTTTAATGTTTCAAAGGAAAAGACTACAAACAATATAATGGATGCATTAGGGAAGTTGTATGAAAAACCCTCTGCCTCTAACAAGATATTTTTAATGAAAAAGTTGTTTAATATGAAGATGTCTTAGAATAGTTTAGTAGCAGATCATTTAAATGATTTCAATACGGTTGTGAATATGCTAGCTTCGGTTATAATAGAATTTGATGAAGAAGTTAGGTCTTTATTAATTTTGTGCTATTTACCTGAAAGTTGGAATAGCCTAGTAGTGGCGGGTAAACAACTCAGTTCCAACTAACTTGAAGTTGAAGTTTGAGGATGTTGTAGGGGTGATTCTAAGCGAGGAAATGTGAAGAAAAAGCTCCAGACGAATCTTCTACTTCAGAGAATGCTTTGATAGTGGAAACTAGAGGGAGACAGAAGAATAGAGGAAACTGTGGAAAATCAAAAGATCAGGCAAGGTCAAAATCCAAGAGGCAAGATTGTATGTTGGAACTGTGGAAAGTTTGGGCATGCAAAGAAGGATTATTGGGAGCTTTGGGACAAGAAGAAACAACATGAAGGAAACAATGAGGCAAATGTGGCATCGGGTAATGTATGTCAGGATGCTTTGATTCTTTCTTTGCATAATATTACTGAATCTTGGGTTTTAGATTCAGGGGCTTCTTTTCATGCTACTCCACATAGGCATTATTTTGTTGATTATGTTCAAGGGGATTTTGGGCATGTTTTTCTTGGTGATGATGAGCCTTGCAGTATAGTTGGAAAAGGTTTTGTTCAGGTTAAGATGCAGAATGGGAATACATGGCTATTGAAGGATGTCAGACATGTGCCTACATTAAGGAGAAATTTGATATCGGCGGGGCAATTGGGAAGTGATGGTTATACTGTGATATTTACAGCTAACTCTTGGAAGGTTACCAAGGGTGCTCTTGTGGTGGCAAGAGGTAAGAAGGTTGGAACCTTGTATTTAACCACTGATATTTTTAATGATTGTAATCTTGTGGCTTCAGATGCAGATACAACATTATGGCATTATAGGCTTGGTCATATGAGCCATAAGGGCATGAACATCATAAAGAAGAATTTTCCTAGATATACAGAAACAAGTTTGGATTTCTATGAGAATTGCATATATAGGAAACAAAAGTGAGTAAGGTTTCTCAAGGTTGGACCTATGAAGAAAGAGAGTAAGTTAGAGATGGTACATTCTGGATGTGTGGGGTCCAGCTCAGGTATCATCTCTTGGGGGTGTCAGGTTATTATGTTACTTTTATTGATGATGCAACAAGGAAAGTTTAGGTTTATTGTATTAGAAACAAATCTGATGTATTTGAAACTTTTGTTAAATGGAAAGCCTTGGTAGAGAATGAAACAGGTCTTAAGCTAAAATGTCTCAGGTCAGATAATGGAGGGGAGTATTGCAGCAATGAATTTAATGATTACTGTTCTAAGAATGGAATCCGCAGGCAAAATATGGTTCCAGGAACTCCACAGCAGAATGGGGTATCAGAAAGGATGAACATAACAATAATGGAATGTGCTAGGAGCATGAGGTTACATGCAAGACTGCCTCTTTCTTTTTGGGCAGAAGTGGTGAGCACAGCTGTGTACTTGATAAATAGAGGACCCTCAAGTGCCTTGGATGGAGGCATACCTGAGGATGCATGGTATGGTAAGAAATTTGATTATTCATTTCTTAGAGTCTTTGGATGTGAGGTGTTTGTTCATATAGACAAGGATGATAGGACCAAGCTAGAGGCTAAATCAGAAAAATGTACTTTCATTGGTTATGGTGGTGATGACTTTGGGTTTAAATGTTGGAGTATTAAGGACAAGAAAATCTTGTGGCTTCAGATGCAGATACAACATTATGGCACTATAGGCTTGGTCATATGAGCCATAAGGGCATGAACATCATAAAGAAGAATTTTCTTGGATATACAGAAAAAGGTTTGGATTTCTATGAGAATTGCATATATGGGAAACAAAAGCGAGTAAGGTTTCTCAAGGTTGGACCTATGAAGAAAGAGAGTAAGATAGATATGGTACATTCTGATGTGTGGGGTCCGGCTGAGGTATCATCTCTTGGGGGTTCAAGTTATTATGTTACTTTTATTGATGATGCAACAAGGGAAGTTTGGGTTTATTGTATTAGAAAAAAATCTGATGTATTTGACACTTTTGTTAAATAGAAAGCCTTGGTAGAGAATGAAACAGGTCTTAAGCTAAAATGTCTCAGGTCAGATAATGGAGGGGTGTATTGCAACAATGAATTTAATGATTACTATTCTCAGAATGGAATCCATAGGCAAAAGATGGTTCCAGGAACTCCATAGCAGAATGGGGTATCAGAAAGGATGAACGGAACAATAATGGAACGCACTAGGAGCATGAGGTTACATGCAGGACTGCCTCTTTCTTTTTGGGCAGAAGCGGTGAGCACAAATGTGTACTTGATAAATAGAGGACCCTCAAGTGCCTTGGATGGAGGCATACCTGAGGAGGCATGGTATGGTAAGAAAGTTTACTATTCATTTCTTAGAGTCTTTAGATGTGAGGTGTTTGTTCATATAGACAAGGATGATAGGACCAAGCTAGAGGCTAAATCAGAAAAATGTACTTTCATTGGTTATGGTGGTGATGACTTTGGGTTTAAATGTTGGAGTATTAAGGACAAGAAAATCTTGTGGCTTCAGATGCAGATACAACATTATGGCACTATAGGCTTGGTCATATGAGCCATAAGGGCATGAACATCATAAGGAAGAATTTTCCTGGATATACAGAAAAAGGTTTGGATTTATGTGAGAATTGCATATATGGGAAACAAAAGTGAGTAAGGTTTCTCAAGGCTGGACCTATGAAGAAAGAGAGTAAGTTAGAGCTGGTACATTCTGATGTGTGGGGGCCGACTCAGGTATCATCTCTTGGGGGTTCAAGTTATTATGTTACTTTTATTGATGATGCAACAAGGAAAGTTTAGGTTTATTGTATTAGAAACAAATCTGATGTATTTGACACTTTTGTTAAATGGAAAGCCTTGGTAGAGAATGAAATAGGTCTTAAGCTAAAATCTCTCATGTCAGATAATGGAGGGGTGTATTGCAGTAATGAATTTAATGATTACTGTTCTAAGAATGGAATCCGCAGGAAAAAGACGGTTTGAGGAAATCCGTAGTAGAATGGGATGTCAGAAAGGATGAACAGAACAATAATGGAATGTGCTAGGAGCATGAGGCTACATGCAGGACTAACTCTTTCTTTTTGGGCAGAAGTGGTGAGCACAGCTGTGTACTTAATAAATAGAGGACCTTCAAGTGCCTTGGATGGAGGCATACCTGAGGAGGCATGGTATGGTAAGAAAGTTGATTATTCATTTCTTAGAGTCTTTGGATGTGAGCTGTTTGTTCATATAGACAAGGATGATAGGACCAAGCTAGAGGCTAAATCAAAAAAATATACTTTCATTGGTTATGGTGGTGATGACTTTGGGTTTAAATGTTGGAGTATTAAGGACAAGAAAATCATTCGATCTAGGGATGTGGTCTTTAATGAGAAATTCATGTATAAGCAACAGTTGCAGCAAAACAGGGAAGAATCCAAGAAAGAATATGTAGTGGTAGAGGATCTTCTTGATGGGAAAGTGACCCATGAATCAGTTCAGGAACCTACTCAACAGGAACCTCAAACTCCTATAGTCAGGAGGTCTTCTAGTGTAAGAAAAGAACCTAAACGTTTTTCTCCTTCTCTTTATTATTTATTACTCACTAATAGTGGAGAGCTAGAGATATTTGATGAAGCAATGTAGGTAGATGCCAGTAAGAAGTGGGAGCAAGCCATGGATGAGGAGCATAAGTCTCTCATGGAGAACCATACTTGGGATTTGGTGAAGCTACCGGAAGGCAAAAGAGCATTATAGAACAAGTGGGCGTATAGAGTTAAAGACAAAGGAGGAAAGAAAAGATATAAGACTCGGTTGGTGGTCAAGGGGTTTGCATAGAAACAAGTTATAGACTTTGATGAGATATTTTCTCCTGCAGTAAAAATGAATTCTATTAGAACTGTTCTTGGAATAGTGGCAGCAGAAGATTTGCACTTAGAACAGTTAGATGTAAAGACTACATTTCTCCATGGTGATTTGGAGGAGGAACTATATATGCAGCAACCAAAGGGCTATGAGGTCAAAGGTAATGAGGAGATGGTGTGTAAACTGAATAAGAGTTTGTATGGCTTGAAACAAGCTCCACGTCAATGGTATAAGAAGTTTGATAGCTTCATGATGGAGTAAGGTTATATTAGATGTCATTTTGACCATTGTGTGTATACAAAGAAATTTGAGGATGGAAGTTATATTATCCTGTGTTTGTATGTTGATGACATGTTGGTTATAGGTAAAAATATGTAGGAAATAAAAGTACTCAAGAAACAGCTAAGTGAATCCTTTGATATGAAGGATTTGGGGGAAGCCAAACAAATCCTTGGTATGACGATAACTCGGGATAGGAAGGAATGGAAGCTGACTTTATCTCAGGAAGAGTAAATTAAGAAGGTATTGGATAGGTTTAACATGCAGGATGCTAAAAAAGTTGGGACTCCTTTGGCAGGCCATTTTAAGTTATCAAAGGACTAGTGTCCCAAGATAGAGTAGGAAAGAAACCAGATGTCCAAGGTACCTTACTCATCAGCAGTTGGCAATTCGATGTATGCTATGGTGTGCACTAGGCCTGATATTGACCATGTAGTGGGAGTTGTGAGTAGATTTATGAGTGATCTAGGTAAAGAGCATTGGCAAGCAGTAAAGTGGATCCTTCGGTATTTGAGAGGAACCATGGGGATAGTTTTGTGCTATAGTGGATCAGACACTACATTACGTGGTTATGTAGATTCAGACATGGCTGGAGATGTAGACAGCAGGAGGAGCATGACAGGTTATATTTATACTGTAGGTGGGACAACAGTGAGCTGGATTTCACGACTACAGAAGTTGGTGGCTTTGTCAACCACGGAGGCTTAGTATGTTTATGCCACAAAGGCAAGCAAAGAGATGATTTGGTTACAACAATTTCTTTAGGAGTTGGGGCATAAACAGGAGAAATGTAAGCTGCATAGTGATAGTCAGAGTGTTATACACCTAGCTAAGAACTCTACTTTCCACTCCAAGATGAAGCATATATAGTTGAGATATCACTTCATTAGGACAACTTTGGAGGAAGATAAGTTAGAAGTTTGAGAAGATTCATACTAGTCAGAATCCTGCAAACATGATGACCAAGGTAGTCACAAGGGATAAACTAAAGCTATGTTCAGCTTTGGTTGGCCTTCACAGATGATAGTGAAGGGTTGAGGAGCTTTCTCAGTGGAAATCAGTCTCCAAGTGGGATATTGTTATGTTTGTGGAGCCTATTTTCATGTTAGAGTGTGGTACACCTTCTATGTCTTACACTCGGGTATTTTTACGGCAGTCCCGCTCGCCGATGAGCGGGTCGGGGGGGTTCGGGGGCGAAGCCCCCAAAGTAAATTTTCATGGGTGGTTTAGTAACCCATGGGTAATGGGTAACTGTTATGGAATGTTTTTTGACCCAAGGTTTATCGGTACCCATTGTTTCGTAAAACCACCTCTTCGACTACCCATAGGTTTATGGGACGGTTTTATTTTTTGCCCATTGTTTGATACCCGTGGTTTTGTAAAACTGCTTAAGTAGTTTTCTATTTATATGGTCTTATGCATATGATAGAAATACAAGAAAATGTATTCCAGATGTATTTTGAATTTGGGTGTGAATTCTGTAGAGTTTGTTGAGCATAGCTCCAAACAGATCTGGGTATTTTATTGAGAGAGTGGAGGCTTGTAATAAAATATGAGCAAGTGATTCTTGGTGGACGTAGCCCAAATTGGGTGAACCATATTAAATCTTGTCTCTCTGTGTTGTGTTATTTATTCTGCACTTTTATTTTAGATCTATAATATTTTCTGCATATTAGTTTCTACTATTGCGATTCTGTAAGGGATTATTCCGCATATTTTATCTCTTATTTCCTAACAGTAACTCACTGAAGTATTCAAACACGTAAATTTTGTTAAATTTCTCGTGTAATTCATATTATGTTAAATTGCATGTTAGTAATGTCTTTCATTGTAGAATTATTAAATTATGTTAATAATGTCTTTCATTGTGTGTATGCAGGAGTTACCTGTGATAGGGCGCAGCCCTGTTCATTTGATTCATAGGTGTGGTGGGGTAAAAACAATAGTTCTATATTGATACAATCAGTTAAAATATTGCCATTATGTAGATACATGTACTTAGCTCTATTTTCGATACTTTTGATGTTAGATTTTCTGATCTTATGTGTATGTAGGGAACTTCAACCCCCTCCATTTTGAATTCGAAGGCACAGAATCCTCCATCTCATCATCTTCGTACCCCCATTTGTACTGCAGGAGCTCCTGATGACTCATCTAAGCGTGAGATGCAAATTCGGAGTGATCAACAACTTGCGGTAAGTTTGTTTATTTATGTAAATACTTTCATTCTAGCATTATCTTAAATACATGTATTAATTAAGTTTTGACAAAAAAAAATTGTTTGCATTTACAGGCGAGTATTCAACCGAAGAATATTCAAAGCATGGGCTCGGGTGATCCAAAGTCATCTCATGGATCTCCATCTTTTCCTAAGGGAGGGCCCTCTTCGAGTAAGGCCAAGAGAGGGATAGATTTTGATGAGTAGGAAATATATATGTCTTACATGACATTTTTTTTGTATGCCTATGTGCATGGCATTATATGTAACTTGATGGTATATGACCTATTTGAACATTTTTGTATTTATTATGAACATTAAAATACTATTTGGAACTTGATAATTTTGTATGAGACCTTACATTTCTGAGATTATTTTTGCATGGATCTAACATGATGTGCACTTGAAAATATTTAAGACATTATGGATTATTTTTTCATTTATTGGTGATGTACATGTACTAGCATTTTCAATGTATAATATGCATCAAACTCTAGAAATCAATATTTATATATAGAGTTACCTAATCTGAGTAATTATTCATTTAATTTATCAATGTGTATATGTGTATTTACCTTACTTGCGCTTCTTCTTGCTCATGGTCTTTTTTTACTGGTTCTTATCTTATCATGCACTTACTACATTCTTCTATGCTTCATAGTCTTCTCCCATGTTAAAACATCTGACAGTCATCACAATTTGATGCCTTTCATCTGTTGATATTTTGAGAATGTCTCTCCATATACATTACTCCAATGCTTGAGAATGTCTCCAGATGCAATGACATTTTGATTCAAACACTCAATAATTGTTGATTGTATAATCCTGTCCAATTCGTATTACTACCTTTAAATATGTAGGCATTTCAAGTTATTTGGAAATCAAATCACACCCTTCACTAGGATTGATGACTAGCCATATCCTTTTTAAGGCACTTTTGAAAGCATCCATGGGTTTATCATAACATAAATTATCAATGAATGGAAGATCAATAAATAACTGACTCCCATCCAGAACTAAACAAGAAAGATTTAATAGGTGATTGATAACTCTCATGTGTTCTTAGACATTCCCATATCAAATTCATTCTTAAGCCAATCTAGTCATTTAGGGCTCTTAAGCGACTACGCCTGAAGGGGGTAGCCCTACAATGACTTAGATTGTACTATTTATCATGTTTACAAACAATAGGACAACGAGATAACCAAATGGAGATGGGAAAAACTACAAGAGGATTTTGAAGAGGGCCCCGATGTGGAGATCTCAAATCTGACGAGACATCTCTACATGCCACGGAGTCCGAGAAGTCAAAGATATGGCGTGTTTAGACCTCAAGGCTCTTAAGAGACTACACCTGGATGGGGTATCCTGAGAGCATGGGGAGCATAGGAAACAAAAATGAATCCTCCACTAGCATTCACCAGGCCAACCCAATGTGTTGGCCTAGCTGGTTCATTCCCATGAGCTTCTGTTTGTAAAATAAAGCCTCTAGCAGCCCTGCACTGACTCAGAATGCACTATTTCTCACGTTTACAAATAATAAGACAGTGAGATAACTAGATGGAGAGGGAGAAAACCATATGATGATTTTCTATAGGGCCCCAACATAGAGCTCTTGGATCTAACGAGATGTCTCTAGGTGCCACAAAGTCTGAGAAATCACCCGTCGAAGATATGGCGTGTTTGGGCCTTAGAGATCTTAAGCGACTATGCCCAGACGGGCTAGCCCGAGAGCACGAGAGCATAGGGAAAAAAAAAATCCTCCACTAGCATTCACTAGGCAACCTAAATGTCTTGAAGTATTTGGTTCAGTCCCACGAGCTTCCGTTTGCAAAATACACCCTCAGGCAACTCTACACTGACTCAGTCTGCACTATTTCTCACATTTACAAACATAAGGAAATTGAGAGAACTAGATGGAGATGGAGAAAACCATGAGAGGAATTTATATATGGACTCTATATAGATCTCTTGTGTCTAATGAGACATCTCTACGTGCCACAGAGTTTGAGAAATCAAATTTCAAAGATATGGCGTGTTTGGACCTCAGGGCTCTTAAGCAACTACGCCCGGACGAGGTAGCCCGAGAGCATGGGGAGCATAGGGAACAAAACCAAATCCTCCAATAGCATTAACCAGGCCATTTGGATGTGTTGACATAGTTGGTTCGGTCCCACGACCTTCCGTTTGCAAACTACAGCCTTTGGCAGTCCTACGCTGACTCAAACTGCACTATTTCTCACGTTTACAAACAATAGGATAGTGAGAGAACCAGATGGAGACGGAGAAAAATATGAGAGGATTTCGTACAGAGCCTTGACAAGCAGATATTAATTCTAACGAGATGTCTCTAGGTGCCACAGAGTCTGAGAAATCACTCGTCGAAGATATGGCGTGTTTGGGCCTTAGAGATCTTAAAAGACTATGCCCGAATGGGGTAGGTCGAGAGCACGAGGAGCATAGGGAACAAAAATGAAGCCTCCAATAGCATTTACCAAGCCACCCCAACATGTTGATGTAGTTGGTTTGGTCCCATGAGCTTCCGTTTTCAAAATACAACATCTGACAGCCCTACACTGACTTAGATTGTACTACTTCTCACGTTTACAAACAATAAGACAGTGAGAGAACCAGATGGAGATGGAGAAAACCATGAGAGGATTTCATAGAGAGCCCGTTTTCAAAATACAACATCTGACAGCCCTACACTGACTTAGATTGTACTACTTCTCACGTTTACAAACAATAAGACAGTGAGAGAACCAGATGGAGATGGAGAAAACCATGAGAGGATTTCATAGAGAGCCCCAACATGAAGCTCTCAGATCTGACAAGATGTCTCTAGGTGCCATAGAGTCCAAGAAATCACTCGTCAAAGATATGGCGTGTTTGGACCTCAGGGCTCTTAAGCGACTACGCCTGGACGAGGTAACCTGAGAGCACAAGGAGCGTACAGAACAAAAAAAATCCTCCACTAGCATTAACCAGGCCATTTGGATTTTTTGACATAGTTGGTTTGGTCGCAAGAGCTTCTGTTTGCAAACTACAGCCTCTGGTAGCCTTACAATGATTTAGACTACACTATTTCTTGCATTTACAAACAATAGGACAACGAGAGAACCAGATAGAGAGGGAGAAAATCGTGAGAGGATTTAGTATAAGACCCCAACATGGAGATATTGGATCTGACGATACATCTCTAGGTGCCACAGAGTCTGATAAATAACCCATCGAAGATATGGTGTGTTTGGGCCTTAGGGCTCTTAAGCGACTACGCTGGCTTAGATGTTGTACTAATGCAAACGGAAGCTCATGGGACCGAACCAACTACAACAACACATCAGGGTGGCCTGTGAATGCTATTGGAGGATTCATTTTGGTTCCCTACACTACCCGTTCTCTCAGGCTACCTCGTCTAGGCGTAGTTGCTTAAGAGCCCTAAGGCCCAAACACGCCATATCTTCGACAGGTGATTTCTTTGACTCCATGGCACCTAGAGACATCTCATCAAATCTAAGAGCTCCATGTTAGGGCCCTCTAAAAAATCCTCTCATGGTTTTCTTCCTCTCCATCTAGATCTCTCAATGTCTTATTATTTACAAACGCAAGAAATAGTGCAGTTTGAGTCAGTGTAGGGCTGTCAGAGGTTATAGTTTGCAAACGGAAGCTTGTGGGACCGAAATAACTATGCCAACACAAGGTGGCCTCATGAACACTATTGGAGGATTTTTTTTTCCCTACACTCCTTGTGCTCTCATGATACCTTGTCCGAGTATAGTCATTTAAGAGCCCTAAGGCCCAAACATGTCATATCTTCGACATGTGATTTCTCAAACTCCGTGGCACTTAGAGACGTCTCGTTAGATCTGAGAGCTCCATGTTGGGGTCCTCTAAAAATCCTCTCGTGGTTTTCTCCATATCTATTTGGTTCTCTTGTTGTCCTATTATTTGTAAACGTAAGAAATAGTGCAGTCAGAGTCAATGTAGGGATGCCAAAGGCTGTAGTTTGCAAACGGAAGCTTGTGGCACCAAACCAACTACACTAACACATCCAAATGGCCTGGTGAACGCTAGTGGAGGCTTCATTTTAGTTCCCTATACTCCCCGTGCTCTCGGTCTACCCCATCTGGGCATAGTCTCTATTGGTGTGTGTATTTTCCACATGATTAGGTGAGTCATCTCACTTATGTCAGATCATAGGTCCATGTGTCATTTAGGGTTCATCATGAGATTTTCTTATGCATCAGTGCATCAGCACATCAGTGTGTCATTGCATCAGTGCGTCATATGTGTCATTGGGAGTTACACTTCTATTCTGGGAATGTAACTCCCCCTCTCTACTTGAGTTGTCATGATTGCAGCACTGGGGGTTACTCAGCACCTCCTATATGTACACCCCATTTGATCTATGAGATAGAGGAGAGTTTTATGGCTTAACCAAGTACTGCCTATGTTTCAAATCTTTCCATGCACATTCAGTTGATGCTCACTCCTCCCGAGATCTCTTCACACTATCGTTCGCATGTCCGTTGATGTGCACATCGTCCCTCGTGATCCTCGCTTGCGGATTTTAAACCCTCTTTCATGGTATCAAAGTGGATCTTGTGGATCTGTGCACTCATTGGTGTTTTTGTACGTGTTTTCTGGCTTCCAGTGTGATATCCAGATCTTGTTGCATGTGTCATAATTGTTATTCTGAGCGTGCTCTACTTGCACTAATTTCAAGGCATTTATACCTCTCTTTGGGTTGTTCGTGTGATCATAGGCATTTTTTGGAGTGTTCATTTGTTTTGAGGCCTTTTGGTTTATATGCAGTTATGGGGGGGTTGTTTTTCTCAGTTAGTATTTACATGGGTTGTTAAAGTTGTCTTTAACGGATCGATTCATGTGTCAACCCTACTCAACCTACGTGGTTTGATTTATGCCTACATGTCTTTGGCCACTGGTGATCCATTTATGTGCTAGATCTCAGCCTTGCATGCATTGTTTACATGGCTTCGCCCCTGCTCACCTTCTGAGCTCACTAGTTAGACAACTGGATCATTGTTGCTTCTGTGTGGATCTAATTACATTGGTTTGAAAGCTCCCTTCTTGTTGTCTATGAATGTCTAGACGGATCCTTGCATGGAACACCAACAAATTGCCAAACTACGTTTTTTTGCTTTGGAAAAACACTTTTGCACTCTGCTCTAGGTCATTTGGTCCTTGCTCCAGCCACCTGGAACTTGGCGTATCTCAGGCACGTAGCTCAGCCCAGAGGTCTCTCACACGAGCGGTTACACCTTCTGTATTTCGTTTTGGATGTTTAAAACCTGCACGTGGCCTTGGATTTTTTTTGGAGCCATCTTATTGTTACAGACCAACATTTTTATCTTCCTTGGCACGTGGACCTGCCCTCCATCGGTTCTTCCAGCTCCAACATGTTTCAAACCTAACACATTTTCTACCCACTCCAGCAATCTACGTGGAACAACAACCTCTAGCTCCTTGCACCACGTGGACCCTCCATTTTGGCACATGGTTCCTTCATTTAGCTTGGTCAAAGAGTATTTCCAACGTGGGCCCACCTCCTTTCCACCTTTTTAATGTTTTAGGGTTTTAAAAAAAACAAAACATTCATTCATATGGCATGTAATTAATAGTTTTTAAGGTTATTTTTGGCTTGTATTACTTACCTTCCTTCGAGTGTCAAAGACGGAGGGTGAGGTCCGGGGTTGGCAGGAGGCTAATCCCCCCTCGCTTTCGAAACAAACTATGCCTAAAATTTGATGCAATTTCCAATGAGTAGTCACACAATACGCTTTGCACCCATTTTGGGCACTTTTTTAATCAGTTTGCAGCGTTTTGTGTTATTTTCCATCAGTTACGGGAATCGTTTTAATGCCATAACTTTTGACTCACAGCTCATTTTTTAGCGCTTCTTTAGTCAAATTTGCATGACTTTTTGCACATTACGTGATGGCATTGTCATTTTTGTAAATGCACTACTTTATAAAGTGCCACATTCTGGGGGGGTTGACTATACTTTTGGGCTTTCACACGTAGACACATTATCGTCCAAGTCCGACGTCTTGCATTTGTGCATCTTGCATTTTTCATCATGGAGAGTGCTCTTTCTAGACTTGAGCATCATAGGATCGCCTTACAGACTCCGCCACTTCTCACTGGGAGAGGGAGCTATTTAGCTTGGCATGCTTCCATGGAATGTTACTTTTCACACGAGGGTCTTTTACCCTTCTTGCTTGGGCCCGTTCCTGTACCCACTGATCATCGTCATCTAGAGGACTTCCTTGATACTTGTGACCATGTCTTTGGTCACATGACGATGCATGTCTCTCATTCTCTCTGGTTTCATGTGGCAGAATCAGATCCACCCCATCATGTCTGGAGCATTCTTCAGTCCTTCTATGGAGACCCTTCACATACTGTAGTCATTTTTCCTACTATTAATTCAGTTTTCTCCTCCATTTCTTTGTGTGATGATAGTTCCACTGACATAAACTCCCTTGGTTCTACTTCTGATGACGAGGATTGTGCACCTAGTTCTGATGTCGAGAGTACTACAGAGGACTCTTCTCCTCTTTCTCTCACTATTCCAGAGAGTGTTGACACTTCCCACATCTCATCAGATATCGAGAAGTATCCTACTCAGTCTCACACAGTCATCACACCCGCCTCCTTTCCACTTCCAGTATGTGAGGCCCTTTACACTCCTTTACCTTCATTGGATGACTCATACCTATCTAACATCACTCTTCTATTTGTTGAGCCCCCTCATTGGAATGAGTATCTGCCTGACCTTAGTCGTCTTTTCGTAGAGTCTACTTGTGATGCACTATAGGTCCCTCATCCATATATAGGTATTTCAGAGGAGTTCATAATCTTTGTTGTTGGGAGTGCCCCTTCCAGGAATCATGTCACTTCCACATTTCCAGAGACCTGCATTGATCCACCCTCATCTGTGGATCCCTTTTCTATTGTGGAGGATGTTTTGTTCCCTTCACATCACTTGGACATCCTTTCTATGGGTGTTCCTCTTCACTCTAATGGTTCTACACACGTGACATTACCTTCGGTTCCTTGGCACTCACTTGCTAGACCTATGTCACACTTCTGTGCACCAGACTCAAAGTTGTTCATGTTGCTACCTTCAGTTTCCTTTATGGAGTGGGTGGAATTTTAGCACATCATTTCTATCCTTCCTAAGGGTAGGCACACAATTCAGTGTGGGTGGCTCTTCTTCAATCCAGAGGCAGAGGATCTCATCATCGACATTCTTCTGGGAGACCTCCTAGAGCTGCAGAGTTCAGATCCATCCATGGCATCTTCTGCATTCCTCTCGTCTCCCTCTTCTTCTCTCTTCTTCTTCTTTCTGAGAGATTGCCTCTTTGTAAATGGGTACCCTTTTCAGGCTCATCTAGAGTTGGGACCCATATTTCGCATCTTTCTTAGATTAGAGAGTGTTTTGTTCTCTTGTGGTGGATGTTTTTCCCACTGGGTTTTCCTTAACTACTTGGGAATTCTTCTTTTACATGCGTACCTCATCATGCTTTGTGTTGGGACCCATTTCTCATTTTTGACTTACTACCTCATCCTAAGTTATGATGAAGGGGGGTGTTGGTGTGAGTATTTTCCACATCATTAGGTGAGTCATCTCACTTAGGTGAGATCGTAGGGCCATGTGTCATTTAGGGGTCATCATGAGATTCTCTTACGATTCAGTGCGTCAGTGCATCATATGCATCATTGGGAGTTACACTTCTATTCTGGGAATGTAACTCCCCCTCTCTACTCGAGTTGTCATGATTGCAACACTGGGGGTTACTCAACACCTCCTATATGTACACCCCATTTGATCTATGAGATAGAGGAGACTTTTATGGCTTAACCAGGTTTTGCCTGTGTTTCAAATATTTGCATGCACATTTGGTTGATGCTCACTCCTCCCGAGATCTCTTCATGTTGTCATTTGTACGTCCATTGATGTGCATGTCATCCCTCGTGATCCTCGCTTGTGGGTTTTAAACCCTCTTTCAGTCTCTTAAGAGCCCTGAGGCCCAAACATGCCATATATTCGACATGTGATTACTCAAACTCTGTGGCACCTAGAGATATCTGATTAAATCTGAGAGCTCCATGTTAGATCCCTCTATGAAATCCTCTTGCGGTTTTCTCCCTCTCCATCTGGTTCTCTTGTTGTCCTATAATTTTGTAAACATGAGAAATAGTGCAGTCTGAGTCAGTATAGGGCTGCCAGATGTTGTATTTTGCAAACAGAAGCCTGTGGGACCGAAAAAACTACACCAACATGTTCGGGTGGCTTGGTGAACACTATTAGAGGGTTCTTTTTTGCTCCCTATGCTCTCCGTGTTCTCGGGCTACCCCGTCTAGGCGTAGTCGCTTAAGAGCCCTGAGGCCCAAACACGCCATATCTTCGACAGGTAATTTCTCAGACTCCGTGAAACATAGAGACATCTCATTAGAACCAAGATCTCCATGTTGGATCCCTCTATGAAATCCTCTTGTGGTTATCTCCTTCTCCATCTGGTTCTCTTGTTGTCTTATTGTTTGTAAATGCGAGAAACAGTGCAGTCTGAGTCAGTGTAGGGCTGCCAAAGGATGTAGTTTGCAAATGGAAGCTTGTGGAACTAAACCAACTAGTCCAACACATCTAAATGGCCTGGTGAATGCTAGTGGAGGATTGTTTTTTGTTCCCTATGGTCCCCATGCTCTCAGGCTACCCCGTCCGGGCGTAGTCACTTAAGAGCACTAAGGCCCAAACACGCCGTATCTTCAACATGTGATTTATCATACTTTGTGGAACCTAGAGATGTCTCTCTAGAACCAAGAGCTCCATGATAGGGCCCTCTACGAAAGCCTATAGTGGTTTTCTCCTTCTCCATCCAGTTCTCTCATTGTACTATTGTTTATAAATGTAAGAAATAGTGCTGACTAAGTCAGTGTAGGGCTGCCAGATGTTGTATTTTGCAAACGGAAGCTCATGGGACTGAACCAACTATGCCAAAACATCGGGGTGGCCTAATGAATGCTAGTGGAGGCTCTGTTTTGGTTCCCTATGCTCCCCATGCTCTTGGGCTACCCCGTCCGTGCGTAGTCGCTTAAGAGCCCTGAGGCCCAAACACGCCTTATCTTCGACGAGTGCTTTCTCAGACTCTATGGCACCTAGAGATGTCTCTTCTAATCCTAGAACTCCATGTTTAGGCCCTCTACAAAATCCTCTCACAGTTTTCTCACTCTCCATCCGGTTCTCTCACTATCCTATTGTTTGTAAACACGAGAAATAGTGCAGTCTGAGTCAGTGTAGGGCTGCTAGAGGTTGTATTTTACAAATGGAAGCTCATGGGCCTGAACCAACTATGCCAACATGTCAGGGTGCCCTAGTGAATGCTAGTGGATGATTTTTTTGTTTGCTACACTCCCCTTGCTCTCGGGCTACCCCGTCCGGGTGTAGTCGCTTAAGAGCCCTGAGGCCCAAACAAGCCATATCTTCGACATGTGATTTCTTGGACTACGTGGCACTTAGAGACATCTCATTAGAATCAAGAGCTCCATGTTGGGCCTCTCTACGAAATTCTCTCGTAGTTTTCTCTTTCTCCATCCAGTTCTCTCATTGTACTATTGTTTGTAAACACAAGAAATAGTGCAGTCTGAGTCAGTGTAGGGCTGCCAGAGGCTGTAGTTTACAAATGGAAGCTCGTGGGACTGAACCAACAACGCCAACACATCGGGGTGACATTTTTTTTTCCTATGCTCCCCATGATTTCAGGCTACCTCGCCTGGGCTATGAAAGCTTCTCGTTGTTTTCTCCATCTTCATTGAGACTGAGTTAGTGTAAGGTTGTACATTTCCAATCACCTGAATAATATAGGTGGTTGATACAATATAGGTGGTGAAATGAGAATTTTAATAAGATATTTTTACAATATAGGTGGTGAAATGAGAATTTTTGTTTGTTGTTCCTTTCTAATATTTAATTTTTCTTAGCTTCAATTGGCTTCAAGAATAATAAATTCTCTACTGACAGTGCCAACCATGTGAAGGTGGAAGCTTTTTTGGCACCACTAACCTACATAAACATGTTAGTAAGAAATGAAATAGAATTTTAAATCATACAAAATTCAAACAAAATCATTTAAGTAAATATTCAAATTAAATTCATGAAGAACATACCTTTGCAAATTCAATCCAATGAACCGCAAGGATCAAATCTATTCTTGACAATAGCAAGAATTACTTCATGATCTGATTCACGAACCTTCCACAGATTTTTGTTTGATGGCCAACCTTGATATTTGATCAATTTAATATTTGTTGCAAGGACCAAATGTGAATAGTGAAGTATCTTCCGATGTACTTCATAGTCTTTAAACAACCAAATGTGTAATTTTTGATGGGATATCGTCGAAGCCAAGTTCCAGTGCTTACCACTAATCCAGTGGGATACTCAAGGTCTTCACCATCAATGACTGTGGAAGTCAAAAAAATTTCCCCTCTACACAATGAGATGAGAAGTAGCCTATTCCCTCTTCATTAAATTCCATCGCAATAACTACAAAAACGTGCCCTATATATCACAAAGTAAAACTATTCAGTCAATTTATAAATACATTAAGAGTTGACCATTTAATAATTTATAAAAATAAACATGGCATGTACATATATGTGTGTACCTTGTTGCACTAAATCAAAGACTTGGTCAAAGTCGGGTGATGTTGTCATTTGATCTGAAGACCCTACAAGTTGTAATGCTTGTGGAACTTGATGTGTCTCAATTGGAATTAGACATCTACAAGTCCACTCATCCACCCACCAATGTGACTCACATTCATTCCACGTAAAATCAATGCATGATATACAAAAACATGTCATGCACCTAGTATAAATAGTCCAAGCATTTACATCTGAACTACGAAATGAGTGTATATCACTTGATCCTACAACTGGGATACAATCTTCAAAGTTTGTCAGATGTTGTTGCTCTATAAACCAAAAATATCTACAAAACGTTGATCTCTCTTGAGATTCATGGCACATATTCTTGACATACCAATCAACAATGCGTTTTGCATCTATAAATTTAACACCATCCTTGAACTTTAACTCTTCTCTTGCAAGTGCTCTTTTCACACATGCTCCTGCACCATCATGCTTTCCTTTTCCATGCCCTGCCTCAGTAAAACTTGAGATATGTTATACATTTATTTCTTTGTGCATTTTTCTTAGCCAATAAAACATCCATGCATTCTTGAATTATGATGTGCAGTTGTCTGACCAAATGTAATGTTGATTGAAACTAATGTTCCTCTAATTCAAGTTCGCATAAAACACCTGGAAACACTCTTGTACATATTCTGTAGAATGTCTCCAATCATCATTGATGTAGAAATGATACTCTCTCAATATTTTTGGTCTTTCTTAGTGCTTTCAGGAGAGTGCATGAATGTTATATGCATGAAAATAGAAACTTGCACTGAGTTATAATATTAAGACTGAACCTCCATTTGTAGCTGCAATGTGTAATTCTTTATGAATTCAACTACTAAAATAATAGTACCAAGTGGGAATGTGTCCTTGCTTAACTTGAATTGTTTATCCAACCATCGAGGTCTATGTGTGTGCCGTGCATACTCATAAAAAAATTCCTCTCTGAATTTGACCATATATTATGATATAGGTAATTGTTTTGTAACAAGCTCACACCTCTTAGATTCTTTTACATATTTTAATTAATATGAAACTGATTTATATTTGGTGAAATCAACCAATTATTTTCCTATTGAAGATGTACTCTCCTCATGGATATAACTTTTCAGATTTGGCAAGCCACTGCATACATTGCACGTTCCATCCAAACATGCTTTGTTATAAAAAAATTGTCTTGTTAATGTTTCACAAAATATTGTCGGAATAAATTCCCTTGAATATTTTGGTGGAAAATTTATTCCACACTCTTGCAACATGATGTCAGTATGCAAAACACTACGTATTTGACAAAAAGATCATAATGCATTGAAAATTCAACATGATGCCTACAACAACAAGTGGTACGTGAGTGATTGATTTTCACATAAAAGGGTTTGTTCATTTCAAAGAATCTTTGGCTAATGTTAATTTGTGGATTTTCATTTTTAAATTTAGAGAACATTTCTGTTTGATTCATATCTAAGAAATGTTTTGCACATGATTTACGATTACAAGAACTTATTCTTCTTTCTATTGTATCTCTTCTATTCGGTGACACCTTGGTGTTCTCATTCCAAAATTTTACAATTAATTCTTTTAGAATATCATATGTATTCTTGTCTTTTCATGGAAGTCTGCTAGAGAAAGCCCAATAGTCAGTGTTATTGACTGACTCAAGACGTTTACATTTCTCTATTGCTTTCATTAGTGTTTTTCTATTTAGCTTCAAAGCATTGTTTGTTTTTCTAATCAAGCGTTTATTAATTGTTTTATCACTTACTATACAATTAGTTAGTGTATGTCACGTAGCATTACTATCTTTGGTGCATCTTTTACCACTTATAGCTTGTATGCTTTATGTATGTTTTCAAAAATTGAGCATTTTTCTCAACAACCATTAGATGTTCTTTACCAATAGGGTCTTCATTATAGTTCATCTTAATTAAATTAATAAATGAACAAATAAATTGGCAATATTGTGCGTATTTAAATTCTCAAAGTGATTATCCCAAATTCCACTAGCTTTTTCTCACATTTGTTCAGACCATTTTGTTACGCAGTGTTTTATAATGTTTTCATGAATTTCAATTAGTGAATTGGTTTTCTCTTCAACAAATGGAAGGAGTGTGCTTAGAGGTAGATTCGTTTACAAGGTTAATTTCTTCATTTAGTGGTTCATACAAATTTCAGGGTTACATTTGGATCCTCAAGTAAGGGTTCAAAATTGTATTCATATCATTTTCCTCTTTCATCCATCAACATTATCATTCAATTCAATATCATTATTCTACATTTCATATGTATTTCATCCCAATTTTCTAATACATTAGCCACATTTGATATAGCGGATGTACTTTCCCTACTCGAAGTTTTAAATCTCTTCAATTTCTTATTCTCTTCTCTCCAATGTCAGGTGTCTTATTCTGACTTTCCTCTTTGTCCTAGCTCGATGTTTATCCCCTATGATTATAAAAAATCAACTAGTGAGGTAGGGGACAAAATGAAATACTAAAATATCGTGCAAGAATGTAGAGAATATTGCAGACAAAACAAAATGTTTACAGAATTCCCATGAAAGAGATGAAAGGGACGCTGGGGGGCCATAATATATAAAACAAATCAAAATGCATATGCGTTATGTAACACATACGCATTTTTTGTTTTCTCTTTTCCCAAGCCATGCCTTAAGGCTTGGGATCCGGTTTGAATCTCCAAGCCTGAGGCATGGACCTGCACAAACACAACAAACAACGATTTTTTACAAGAAAAATGTAAAATTGAAACTTCCTCTATGAGAAATCGAAATAAAACAATTGATCCATTTTTTAAAAATATACCACGACGTAGAGCAGAGTCTCTTCTTTCTTAAAATATAATTTTCTAAATATTCTGACTAATACAAGATATCCATATTATTTATTTTCTAACTATACATTTTGATAGCTATTTTTTGAAGTATAAATATGTCTATCTTTCATGGTGTATCTTTTGTTTGGGTGATCAAAATTAAAAAAAAATTATACTAGCCCAAACTAGGCATAATTCTATACATATTCAAAAAAAATCTAATTTTTGATATTTTTTGAGGTAGTTAGGGGGGGCACGGTTAGAGTTCCATTATTTTTCAAAACATAAAATTTTTGTACTAGAAAAATCATAAATAAATAAATATTCGCTAAAAAATCTATAGAAAAAAGGAGCCCAAACTAGATGTTCCTAGCTATCTTTCTATCAAAGGGTTTTCAAAAATACTAAATGGTGCTCAAAAACTGGCGGGGTGCACGAAAGTCACTCTATTATGTTTTTTAACAAAAACAGGAGCATCTGTTGGTATTTTAGTTGTTTGACCCACTTAAACTTATATGTTTTCAATAAAATTTAATAGCTTAGAAATTAGACTCAAAATGCTACGATTCATATTTCTACAACATCTTCCAATTTTGAGTGTAACTATTTTGAAAAACTCATAAAATTTGAAGTTTTTTTTTTCAGAAAAATGTGTCCACTTAAGACCCCCTTTTAGCCCCCCAACTTGGTGCACTTACCCCACTCTCAGACTCATCTTTGCACTTCAAAAATATTTTTCACATAATTAACACACTTAAGGTTTCCCGAAAAAGTTTCCATTAGATAGGAAATTTCTTCTCCTTTCCAATGATATAAAGAAGTCCTCCTAACTCATATTTCTTAAGTTATAGACTGACGGGCTTGGGGAGGAAAGTTTTCCCAAAGGCAGGCCTGCGGGCCTAGGGAAGAAATTTTTCCCAAAGGTGGGCATGCGGGCCTAGGGAAGACTTTTCGACTGAGAAAGGTTTCAGGTTGACAGAGCAGGGGAGGTAATTTGGCACTTTGCACTTTGGGAAAAAAGCACAATTTACACCTGTGTGTCCACGAGCCTGCAACGGGCTTTACACCAAAGAAGAAAATTTTCCCCAAGCTGCAAGGGACACGTGGCACGTTTTAAAGCCAACGCAGGAAGGCAGGTCATCAGAGGTAACTAGGATTTTTAGGCCTTTTCTATTTTAAGGGGCAAAAAGTTTTAAAAAGAGCCACACCTCCGCCGACAACCAAAGATGCCACATTTCATGCCCCAAAATTTCAAGCGGGGAAGCAGACCGGCGGGGAAAACTTAGAAATGTTGGATTTTGTGTTAAAAACACTAAGGTTAAAAATAACATATGCCTCCACCAACGCCAAGCAAAGCCACGTGTCAGTCTAACAGTGACCTGCGGGAAGGCAGGCCGGTGGGGAAACATAGAAGTTTTTTCCAATATTTTTCCAAAAGAGATAAGGTCTAAAACAATCTGCACCTCTGCCGACGCCTGAAGCAACCACATGTCAGAACCACAGTGACAGGTGAGGAAGTGGACTGGTGGGGAGACTTAATATTTTGCACCAATTTTTCTAAAAGAAAAGTTTGAAGGTGTGGGCCCACAAACCCGTGGAAGTATTTTTTTGTTTTGCCAAAGGGAAAAAATCAGGATTGTGGAGCCACGAGAGAGCTTGTGAATATTTACATTTTTGAAAAAAGTGTCCTAAGTAATTTTTGGGCCCACGGATCCCATTTACAAAAAATTTCCCTTTTTTTTTTTTTGACAGTTAGTTTTTTTTTAAACCAAATGAAGTAAAACTTCATAAGGCCATAACTTTCGACTGCAAGCTCAAATTGGAGCAAATGAGGACTTTTTGAAAAGGGCTCAAACTCCTATTTCAATAGGAAGCTCAAAATATTATTTTCAACAAACTCATATGGGTGAAATGTTAAGAAAACATCTTTCCTTCCATTAAAACGTGAATTAAAATTTTTCAACTACCATATTTAATTCGATCCACCATTCTTCCTTCTCCAACATGCCAATCTGACATGGAGAATCACACTTGATAGAAATTGGATGGATTTACATGGATTAATTGATCATGGTTGGGATTTCAAATTAGATTTAATTCTCCTTTTTTTGCAAAGGCATTTTTCTACCTCTTACTTGATTAATAAAGTTCTGAGTAAATTTTTTAGCAATATAATCAGTTTTGGGATGTGTTTTGATCATCCTTAGTTCATTTTAATGTTTCTACTTGTATTTCATTGTTGTAGATTGTTTTGAACATGTTTCTGATGTTTATTTTAGGTTTACAATGATCTAAAAGAAATCTATGTATTTTAAATTAGAAATTAATAAATTTCATTTGTCATACTTTAAACATTTAAGTTCATTCCACTCCAATTTTACAATGTTAAACTTTCCTTAAATCATTGTGGGGAGACTAAGAATGTAGTTCTATTTTCAAAACATACCTTTCAAGTAATACAAAGGAAGGTAATATTTACTAACACAGACTTTTCCAACCTTTAAACAGAGACTTTGCAAAAGTATTTCAATCAACAGATTTCCCAACAGGAGCAAATCCATTTTGTATAAAGTAAATCAAATTCTATTAAACTGAAATAATTTCCTTTAGAACTTCTTTTCTATTCACCGAAAGACAACTTACAAAATAAATCTTTCTCATTCGAATGTAACTTTCACATCCAAAAACAGAGCAGATTTTCACCATAAATAATATTACAATATCATCCAATTAAAGTGGGAAATTTTTACAATAAGAAACCCAAGGAGGACTGCGAAATTTTCTTCATGCACAGCTCCAAGAAACAACAAGAAGAGAGATCCACTAGATTGCATTTGGTCACAAAAAAGAAAAGGGGGAGAGGCAATGCTCTCCACCCAACCAAGAATTCCAATGAAGAGGAGAAGTCATCCTCCTCATTGGCCCCCGAGCCCCAACCACATTACAATAGGAAATGGATTCAACCCATGGCAACAAGACAAGCTTCCACAACACAAAAAAAAATTCACAATCATAACACAGTCCAAAATAAAATGTAGTTACAGTCACAAGAGGGACAGTAACAAAATATACAAGGCCTCATCACACAAAGGCCAAAAGAGAAAGATCTATGTGGGAAGTTGCTTATACCTCCCAATTGGGAATGGGTGACCACCTTAAAAACCCACCAACATATTCATCTCAAACCCCTACATATTCTTATGCCTCCCCCAAGTACCTCTTATGCATCCCCATTCTCCTATGCCTCCCCCAAAAGTAAGAAATGCAAGCTATTTCTTGTCCAAGGTGGAACACCCAACCCAAACACCCTCCACAAATCACTCTTATGCCTCCCCAAAAAATATCCCCCTAGTCTTCTCCTAAACCAAACCTAGGTAATCTACCCAACCAACCAACAAACATACCTAACATTCAAAAGCATTCACATAAGCACAATACAGAAAGAAGACCTTTTTACAAGAGTCAAGCTCCTACCTCTCCATGATAGAGCTTGATCCAAAATTTTAACAACAAGATTCTTCAAATCCAAACATTCCCAAAGCACCAACAAATCCACAAGCATTAAAAAATCTCTAGCTCTCTCCAGTTGCAAGAGCACCAAATCGAAATGAAGTAACCCAATGAAGTAAACCCCCAAAACAACAAAAGAATTCGAATAAATAGAAAAGGGAGAGAGGAAAATGAGATGGCTCCATGTAGGATGCAACATCACTCATCCTAGACTCCACCTCACAAGTAAACATCAAACTCCAAGGCACAATTAATAAGTGGGTCAATAAATGACATTTCACCTACACACACAATCCAAGCCCACGCCCCTTAAGGACCAAAATTAATTTCATGTAAGAAGGTGCAATAAGAAATTACAGCTTGGCTTCCCAAAAAGCATAATAAGGACTAATTTTTACTCCCCAACCCATAGGTAGGGCTGGTATAGAAATTTAAGAGGTGTGGGACAAGTTTAACTTGTCCCACAAGCCTCCAAAATCAGCCCCTAAGGATAGATCCGAATTTCAAAAGGAAAGTGGAGTATTTCACACTCAAAGTTACTTGCACATTACTTACAACACATAATACAAGATCCATCAGCTCTAATAAATGCATTCGTTTGACCCGTTTTAATTAATTTAACAACATGATTACTCACTAATCTTAACACCAATTAAATAAATAATGAAGGGGAAAATACATCACTAAATAAACACATACTAAAATTAAACAAAGAAACTAATTAAAAGAATACACACATCCTCTTGGTTAAATTTGAAGGTGACCCCCCATGGGAATCCCTAATAACAATACAAACATACACAAATAAAAAATACAAGTTGACATGGTGACCCTTGTTGAATTCATCTAGAATTCCAATGTGGTTGGTCTCCAATCCCCTGATATTTATTCTGACATATTTACCTGGAAAACACAAATACCTCCTTCGGCCTCGTGGTCACATCAAAAAAATATAAAATAAATATAAAATATAACTCCAAATCATCTATATATATGAATCAAAACATCATCCAAGCAAGCAACAATATCATTTACAATTTCATCCATAACCATATGATCACAAGATTAGTTCAATTTTCTAGGTCTACTCAATATGACAAAATATCACATGTCTGAAAACACACACACACACACACACACACACATAACCATGTTATAACATAACAACATCAATATAAAATGTCTCCAATGTCACATGCACCATATATGAATCAAAATCAACAATAGTCCACGATCTCTAACATCTAACATCACACCATATCAAAAGCTATAATAACATCCATAAGTATAGTCGACAATATCATAATCAATAACAAAAAGTGTCAAAGGAAAGTTTGCACTATAGTTTCAAATAGTTAGTTGCAAGTTTCAACAAGTTTCCATAGGGATTTGGTAACCTGACGGGGTTCCTACAACTTTCTTTTTTACATTTTCTTACTAGCTACAAAAAAGTTCAATTTAGGCTCAGAGGCTAAGAAGCCACTTTACAATGTTGTCCTCTAGTGAGAAAACATACCAGGAGTAATTTTCTAAGTGTCCTAATATATACCAAGAATTAACAAGAATTGACAGAATATAGAATTGGAGAACAATTTACGATTGGCGGCCACTTTTTCGAGGTCATCGGCTGTAATTTACCTAGTTGTAAACGATCAAAAGTTAGCTCAAGGGCTCATAAAACAACGTCAAAAATGGATGTTTGATGGACAAACACACAATTAGAAACTCCCTACAAGTTCCCCTATATATGCATAATTCACCAGATTCAATGGGACTGAGAACTAGCAAATGGTTTTCAAACGACGACATGATTTCTGGAGCCACCAGTCATAATTGGTTCAGTTTTGACCTAGTCAAACTATGACTGGAGGCCTAAAAAATACCTTTTCCAAACTATCAAAAAGAGTTTTTTCCCCAAACTAAAGGTTAAAAACAATTTTCTAGTAAGATTACTAGAGGTTTGTGAAGGTGGATAGCAATTTCATTGCTCAAGGTCCAAATGACGAGCACATACAAAACCCAACTTATCAATTTTAACTACTTACTAAAAGTGAAAAAATGGCGTAACAAGGCAACTAGAGGAGCGAATAAGAGAGTACAAATGGTCAATTTGGGTCGATATAAATCTTGATACAACTGCCCACATAACGAGGAACAAAGACCCAACTTTCTATACATTTTTCCAAACCCAGAAGGTTGTTTTTTGAGTCTTCAAATATCACAATTTACCTAACTTTATGAAAGGATGATGAAAAGGTTTAATGACAACCTAAAACTCAACTAGGTAACTCAAGGGGCTATAACTTTCCATTTGGATTACTACATTTTCAAGCATATGAGAAAGTGGGTTTAAGACTAAGGTTTACACCAAGGTTTATTTGTAATGTGTAAATCACAAGGTGACATATTATTGTTTTGTGATACACTTCTATTCAAAATAAAAAATGTTTAAACATCTAATGGTTTATTTTTATTTTTTTTATTTCAAATGAAAAACCAAGTTATACAAAAATTATAAAAGATACACGTAAGGAAACCATGCTTGGATAAAATGAGATGATGAAATATAGCATGAGTTGATGTGGGATTGAAGACGAAAAATGAGGACACATTCTCCAAACGCCGACTCAAATCATCCAACCATAATGTTACATGCACCTTTCTTTATGCCAAGTTAATAATGCCCACAAAATAAGACACACACCATGACAAGATTAAATTATCAATTTCCCTTTGACCATATATCACACCAACTACCTAATCACCACCCAATTGATATTCCTCCAATTTCTCGACAACTTCTAGTATATTACCCCTATTTTCCTTACCATTCAAAATATTTGTCTACCATCTTATTAGTTCCTCATACTTCATTAAATCCCTCATGGTTATTTCTAGTCATAGATATGGTCATAGTCATAAGGGTATCTAGGGTCATGATGTAGATGATAGGAACACTACTCCTAAAAAAAATGTTATAGCTATTCCATAATTCAATACTCCAACAAAACATGAAATAAGAAAATTTTCTTTTAGACCAATCCTCCCCACTCCTTTACAATGAATGACAGTAAATAGAAGCCATCAAAGGTTAGGCTTGCCAATCATTAATATAAGATGAAGATTACCTTCAAAATGAATACTTAGTGAGCTAGATATGGGCCTTTTGAAGTCAAGGTGATCTCACCGAGCCATACTCGAGAGCAGGAGAAACCAGAAATGAGAAAAAGCAAGGTCCTCAGGAATTAGCTCCAACCAGTGCAACTCATGACCTCTATAAAATGGCAGTCAAAATTGTGCAAGATCCTCTACGGTCAAAATTTCCATAATACCCCAAATAGCCATAAAGTAAATGGCGAGGCATGCCCAAAGCAACAAGCTTAGCAAAAAACATGGTAGCTACACCATGTCAAAACTAGAACCAACCTCTCAAACAAGAAGACTGAAGGAAATAACAATGTATTTAGACGTTTTGTTTCATCCCCTTCAAAGTTTCCTCCCTCAATTTCTATTCCATATGTGACTATAGGAGGAAGGAATTTGGATTTGTACCTACCAATCATTTTTGTCTGAAAGTTTCTAATCCTTTTCAACAAACCCTTTTGTGCATATCCTGTGGTCAACGTTATCCACTTACCATACATTTTTGTATAGAGATATTTCTCTAACACAGTTGAACTTCCTAGTCTACGCTTCCTCATTTTATAAACATGATAGCCATAGGATCTGCGAATACAACATCTGACAAAACTTCATCTTTTTTTATTTTTTGGACACCCAAACCCTGCTCCAGAGCTCACATTTTTGCACTAGATGGGAGGATGTTGGTGAAGGTAAAATGATCTGGTTGGAGACCTGTTAATTACATAGGTGAAATAGTGAGATTGTCGTGTGAGGAAACCATGTCTTCTGTGGACTGCAGAAATCATATTCCATGAGAAGTTGTCCCTTCTTTCATTTGGTTAGACATTGTGATAGCATCAATTTCAATGCCATCCACTGCCAATCTCTAGCCACACTGCCCTACCTGACACCAATTTGACCTGCCTACACACCAACCCATGTGCCTTCACATGGGATCCATGATTTCCTCCAACCACTCCCACTTACTCCTCCACTTGCCCACGCCATACTGGCATTTTAACTTATCATTATTATTTGTTAATTATTTTTCTTTTCTATTGGTTGTCTCGTTGGACACTACAAGAAAGGAGTAGAATATTCATTAAACCATATTATTAATAGTGATAATAAATTAACGCATGTAATGTTTATAATATCCCAGTTTTGTTTTATTATTATATGTGGAATTCATCACATTAGCTATTGTCTTTATCATATGTTGGATTAATCACATAAACCAACATTTTTAATTTTCCTCTAACTAAGTATATATATAGCATCCATGCAATAATGGTAACTTTTGAGTCGATTACATACTTTTATTTTCATATGTTTAAGCAATTCAAAAGTTTAATATTAGAAAATGAATAAAAACTTCCTTGAAGTCTGATTTACAAATATTCTATTTCTACTGCCAAAATATTATACTATATTATTAATAGTGATGGTAAACAAAAGTCACAATGTGACTAATACATGTTCTAGCATGAAGAAAATTTAATTGAACCTGAATAAAGTGGAAACATTTGAACACAAAAAAATTGATTTCATAATAATAAAAATTTATAGCTTTATAGAGAAAAACAATATAGTATAGTTTTAGCATCAAAGACGATACTACATGAGAATAGGTGTGACAAAAGGGTTTTTAATTTTCTACACACATAACATATAATAATCTATGTTATGTGAGATGTTCTCATGTAAAATAATTTATTGGATTTTTTTAATGGAAAAAATATTAAAGTGTGACTTAGTAGTAATTACTCTGTAAGGCGTTACATAGTGGAGTGAGACCAACTGATTCTAACAAATGTCAAGAATCATACAAATGATATTTACAGATAGGTTTTTGTTGAAATCCAATGGTTTTAATGATTTATTGTTGTTTGCTTTATGGCCTTGTGGACTCAGAATTGTAACAAAGCCCCATGGAATTCTCATTCAATTTTTTGAGTCATCGTGGCATTTTTTCTCATGTTGCATATTCATTTTTGTTAAGAAGATGAAAATAAATATTTGTTACAGTTCAAAGGAGGTCTTCCCAAACCCTTTGGAATACTGGATAAGTGGAATAGTTCTATCAATTGTTACGATTGGAAAGCAATCGAGTGCGACAATGGCACATGCCGCATCATTCGTCTAGATCTCCATAATCTTGGTGGATATAATCCGGCTAGCACTTTCTAGAATTTAGCTGATGAATATTTTTTGTTGTTCTATGCCAATTATGTTCTCCCTTCTAAGATTAGTGATGGCGTTCTTTCACCGTTTATTAGGCTCCAAAAGTTACAACACTTGGATCTCAGTTACAACACCTTCATCGGTGTTGAGATACCTTATGAGTTGCACAGGCTCAGGAATTTACAGTATCTGAACTTAATTTTTATCTGTAATATTTCTAATTTAACTTCTTTTTGTCTTGGGTTTCATGTAGGTAAAATTTTGGGCGTTACACTTCTCATCCTCTAATCCTCACCCGTCTACTAAGTTGGGTCTCTCCTTTTTTCAAGTGGTTACTAAACTCATTCCTCCCACATAACCCCTTGAGGGGGAATCATATCACCATCCTAACATCTTATATTTTATTCTTTCAACATTCATTGCTCTGTAATAACCCTTTAAAGAGGGGGGGAAATGTCGACATAACTAATTCTGATTAATTTTTCCCACAAATATAATAATATCATCATTATATAATTATTCCCTTTGTTATAAAATACCACATATACCATTTATCCTAATTAATTTCATCATTTATTTAATATTCCATCATTTCATCTCTAATCTATTTAATATATTATTATATCCCATTATCCCATCTTAATCCTTAGTATCATTTTCTAGGAATTTAATATTCCTACACCTACCTACACACCTACTCTACAACTACCCTACACCTATCCTCTCCATGTAATTACATCCCTAATCATCCTTTATTAGGCTATCCTAATCCTAAACTAATCACATTCTCTACCTCTAAATCTAGAGGCTTCTATTTCTAGAAGACTTTCTAAAATTCTCCCTCCATTTGAATTTTAAATTCAATACAATATTCTTCCCTCCATTAAATTTTAATGGAGATTTCTCATAAAATATAGAATTCTCCATTCTATAAATTTCTATCTTCTCCTCAACTCTCATCCATGGATCTTCATCCTAGGTGTATTAATATTAACCCTCCATTTTCTCTTCCACAATATATAAATTGATCTCTCCTCCTCTATGAAAGCTAGATGAAAACCATAGGAAATATCTTATCCTCTTCAATCATCCAATTTATCATCCACTCTATCATATAATCTATCATCCATTAATCCTCATCAATCAATCCAAGCAAATCAAGGGGAGGTGTTTCCCAAGTGTCTCCACAAAATCTGAAGGAATCAACACCATTCATGATAAAATACAACACAAAAAACAAGGAAAACTACATCTTGTTGGTAAGTGTAGGTATTAATTCTCTCCCCTTTTCCATCTCCTGCTCAATCTGAGGTATTGTTAGAAGGATTAGCATAGGAAAGTAATTTTTTTTTTTCTTACACTCGACCCTAATATTTTCTAACATATACATGCATGATAAGGAACTTGAGAAGTAAGGTCAAGAGAAACTTAAGGAAGAGGTGAGAGGAATGGAATATGTAATAGCAATAGAGGTTGAGAAAAAATTGTGTGAAGAGGTTGTGAATGCCTAGAGGAAAAAGGAGGTCAAGAAAGATGAATTTTGTGAAGTAAGAGAAGAGAGAGATGATGAAAAGAGCGAAGAAACATATGATGACATGATTGAAGACCCAAGGTAAGGTCTATTGGATGATGAATCGGATGATGTAACTGGTAAACAAGATGGAAAGAGGAATAATGAGGAAGAGGACAATCATGAAAGTGTTGGTATCATGAAGGAAAATGGAAGTTAGAACTCTTATGAGCACAAGAGTCAAGAAAAAATGAGAAATATTAAAATCATGATGAAGATATGAAGGTATCATATTTTGAGAATGAAGACAACAACCATGAAGGGTGGATAGAAAGAAATCAAGAAGATAAGAATTGGAAAGATCAAGAGATGAAGTCTTAAAATCACATACAATTATGTATAGAAGATGTTTAGCTTATAAACAAGGTCAAGAAGGCTTGTGAAAAATACATGAATGAAGAAGAGATGGAGAAGGTATAATGAAGGTGGAAAAGGCATTCAAGCCTCCTATTTTTTACTCTAACATTGCTTTAGACTATAATTGTGAATACACAAGTGAGATGAATGAAGATGTGAATATTTAAAGAGTTATGAGGGAGATGGAAGGAAAAGAAGAAATAAAATACAAGTGTAGAGAAAAGGGAATCCAAATGAGGATAAATACAATTTTGAGGCAATACAAAGTTGAAGCACAAGCTAAGTTTCTTAAGAATTGGAAGAAAAGGAAGTAATACATTGAGCTAGAAGCTCAATTTTTCTGCCCTTGAGAGTATGATGCAGGGGCATCAACTCCAAGTCATTTGTTTTGGGTTCTAAACATCATTATAGGTTGTAGGAGGTCAATAGGGTTCCTAAAAATTCAATTTTCACTTCATAAGGGCAAGAAATTGTTTTCCCTCCAAAATTCATAACTCAAAAATTTAAAATTTCAAAAGAAACCTATAAGGCATATAAAAGTCATAAAACCTCTAGGTTATAAGTGTTATATGTTAGTAGGTCATGTCAAATTGTTAGCTATGTTGTGAAATAATCTTAATGGATACATGACCATAATGATGTATTACAAATGAAAAATAAGTTTCTTCTTATGCTTAGAGGTCATAAGTGAAACAATTTATTTAGGTTTGTGGTGTGTAGATGTGAAAGGAAATAAGAGATATCACATAAGAGAGTTAGTTACAAAGTTTTAGGTTGGTATTCTCATGAGAGATAGATTTGAACAAGAGGTGAGATCCAAGAGAGAGAATAATTCCATAACGAGATACTGAAAATGATTTGAAAACTTTGTTTTTGCATATAGAAACTGTGTTTTTGTGTTAAAATGTAATTGTTGCATTTGTGGAAGTTGTGTAGTGAATTTCTGAGCACAAGAAATATACATACTCGATCTTGAGAAGGCTTACTTTTTCAGGACCTTAGGTAAGTGGTTAAAGTCATTTATTTGATGTTAATATACTTTTGATTATTGAGAAAGTTGTCATACTACTTGAGACCGATAGTTGTGGAGATAAACTCTATATGCATGGTTGTTAAACTAGGAAAAATATTTTTAACCAATCTACAAATGACTCTTTCCATTCGAAAGGTATCTGTGATTGGTGTTCATCATTTTAGGAGGTGATTTTATTTGTTTCTAGGCTCAAAATATTTTATTCCCTATTCTGAGCAATCATATATGATTGTGCACTGTGAAATGAAGCTACAAATAAGGATGAATGTTTGTTTATGGGTTAATGTGTACCTTGATAATTACTAAAGGTTTTTACAGTCCTAAAATAACTTACAGGAGTGAATAAGATGGAAGAATAGTGAAGAAACATCAAAACTTGTCTTCTCAGTTTGTCTCAGAGGATTAAACCCTTAAAATAGGGTTATAAAGGAATCATTCAATGTTCTTGAAAATGAACAAATGGAATTTATCCAAACTTTATAGAAATCATCTTTTGAGAACTCCCAATCATATTATAAAATATTCAATTCTAAATATGGTCATAATCAACAAATATTCATGATAGTTTCAACATAGGTTTGTAGGAGATAAGCAAATACCAAATTAGAGGTCTGTATTAGTGAATTTGAAGGAGGTTTTACAAAATAATTCATAGTAAAAAATTTCATAGAGATTAAAATACCAAATGGGTATTGTAAAAACCCTTCATTATGGTATGAAACCCCTTATAATGAAATTTATGCTCAAAATGGTCGATAAACAGGGCTAGTAGGACTAATAAGCTTGAGAAAGGAGATCAAGGTGATTGGAAGAGAAGATCAAATGTCTAAGATTTGAAACTTTTCATACACCATAAAGAGGGTAAAGAGTATTAGAGGATGAAATTGGTTTGTTTTGGGTAAGCCTAGATGTTTCTAACCATAAACCTATGAGAAAATTTTCCTTAAGAACACAAGAAATCAATTTTGGAGAAGTTGAAGGATAATTTTAAAGTTTTGATCATTTCCATCATATTAGTTGTTGGTGTCATGGTATTGAGCTTATGAAACAAATTTGGTGGTTAAATAGTAAAAATAAGGTTACAAAGGACTAAATTTATTCAATTTCAACTGTGTTCCCAAGTAGCTAACCAAGACAGTTTAAAAGAAGAAGATAAAATTGGCTATTCATTTTGCTGTGGATTTTTGTAAGAGATCATTTGACATTACATGAGCGCTATAAAACATGGTATGATGAAGGCAGAGAAATATTTTTTCTTAAAAGTGTCAATATTAGCATGTTTGAGTTATCCTAAGCTAGTTGAGAAGTCCTCCAAAACAAAGTAATGGGATGAATGAGTGATCTTGGTTATTTTAACTTGATAAGTGGATTGAATGTGATATCAGATGTTGATCAATCATGCAAACCTTGACATCATTTTTAATCAATAAAACTCACAACACACTCTCTGCATAACTCTCTGGTATCAACAAGGAACAATCTATAATTTGACATCAACCATGCATAACACTATCAATTTGATATAAATGATAACACTCTAAACTCACCTTGACCAAATTGACGTCAATGACATATTTTCAACATGGATCTTGTAAATTGTTGTTTGTTTATGTATTTGATGATTGTACTCTTAACATTTAATGACATGTTAGTGTGTAAGGATAAACAAGCTAAACAAGAGACCTCAAAATGTGTTAAGTGGGAATGAGAAGGCTGTATTTATCTTGGAAAGAGTTCAATTTCAAAACTAGTAATGTCAACAAGTTAATTTCCAAATTTGAGTGTCTACAGTAAGTGGGATCTAGAAGCAACACTAATACCAAATGCCGTGAATAGATCAAAGATCTCATTAATTTGTTTTAGAACTAGTTTTTCTATTTTTAAATACACAATGGTTTTGTAATTTATAAAAAATATGAAAATAAATTAAAAAATTAAAAAAAATAAAATAATATGCATTACTTGAAAAACATGCCCCCCACCCCCAATAGGGAAAAAATGAAAAAATGGAAATGTTTTCTATTTTGATGTGCTTGTAGTTTTTTCTAACAAATTGTAAAAAAAAAACTTTCAGAATTTTGAAAATTTTGTTTTTTTTTTCGTTTTTTTTTTTCAAAGTGTCTTGCTTGATTTTATCATTTTCCAAAAAAAATATTTTCCCATGTTGAGGAAGAATCATTGCTTTGGTTTATAATAATATCCCTTTTTGTTTGAGGTAAAAATCCCCCAGGTATTATTTATGGGGAAAAAATTATGTAGCTAGTGGAGAGGAGGTTGAACCCTTGATTTTCTCCTCATCAAGTTCCTAATATATTTTCCTTAGTTTTACAAGTGAGCTAAGATATGTTTTCTATATATAGGAGTACGAGTGTGCTAGGATGTTTCTATATATATAATTGTATGAGTGAGCTAGGATAATTTTTATGTATAGGAGGTCGTTTGGTTTTAATGAGGTTTGGTGAGCTAAGTGAATTTAAAAAGTAAGTCAAAGGGGTGTGAGTTGACCCAAATTGGCCTTACAATTACCAATATTTTACTTTCACCGAACCAGCTAAGCGAGTAAGGGTTTTCACTAGTATTATAGATGGTAGATTAGATTTTACTATGCAAAAGTGAATAATTTGATTTTTTTAAAAGACCAACCTAAGCAGGGCATGAGAAGTAAGGTAGTATTTAAACAGATTAGGGATTCAAATTTGAGTTTACTTTTCAATATATTGATGTCCCCCTTAGCTTTTAATTTACAATCCTTGACCTCTGTGATCTAGATTCCACCTAATGTCCTTTTATTTTTCCACACTAACAGGAGATCATTACCATCTAAGAAGGAGATCCCTTAATTTGTGGACCTCAAGTCATCTAGTGTTCTCAAGTTTTAGCTCAATATTAGAGTAGGGATTGTGCTTGTTTGGGAAGCAACTTGGGTCATGTTGTAGCCCTGTTGCAATGTAGAGCTTGAGGGATATTTTAGGTTTTCTAGGTAAGTCAAGATTAGATGGTGCTTAGTTAACTTAGTTCATCCACCACAGGGATTTGAGATGGGAAGAGTGATTCATATTGACCAAGTTGGAGATAAAATATATATTTAGCTTAGTTGGATAAGAAAGTTGGATTGTTGAGGCAAATCAAGATGACATCTAGAAAAATAAGATCTGCGCTAATGTGTAGCTCACTCAAATGGTTGAGATAGGAAATGAGCTCACTTGGGCCTGACCTAGATCTATTATAGAGAACATTTGCAAAGATAAATTATGTAGATAGGTGAGATATGTTAGAATCTCAATCTAGAGATCATACAAAGGATGAAAAGTAGGATGAAGGGATCTCCATATGAGAAAATATCTACAAGACTTGAAGACTACAACTTTTGAATGATTTACACTACCAATAGCGATATATGCACCTACAAATACTAATGTAGACACCCTAATTTCACATCTGTCCTAAATCAATTAATTCCCTTTCCTCATTTCCCACAAAAATACACTTCGAATTAATCAAATATAATTTGATTAATTATCCATTTCAAAATCTAAAAAATAACCCAATCCTCACCACATGTCATTATTCTCCATGTTTTTCTACTATTGAACTAAAAATTCAAATTCAAATCCTCACCCACTCTTCGTGGTCTCCACTCACCTAAAATCCTCCACTTATGAATTAAAAATCCAAAATCAAATCCTCACCCATTCTTCGTGGTCCCCACTCACCTAATCTTGCCCACATTTTCAAACCATGATTACTTAAATTACTCTAAGTTAATCACTCCCCCAAGCTATAAATACAGCCTTACCCCTCCCCTCTAAGGACATAGAGAATAAGATTGAATGTCTTATCTAAGTTCTTGCATCCTTTGAGAAAATAACATCCTTCTGCCTCATCTTAATGCCCAAATAGTCTCATAATATTTTTTCCCATTTAGTGCATAGTAAGAGGATTATTGTTGCAGGAAGGTCTTGCTCCATCTTGAAGAAAAGCACCTACATATCACACAATCAGGGCTCAATCCAAGTTTCCTAGCCTATTCCAAGGTGTGCTACAGAACACGAAGAAGGATGTATGATTATTGGTATTTTACTTCTTTTTTAGTAGTGTATTTTTCCTAGCTTACATTCTGGCACTCGGTGGGACTTGAACCTGGGTTTCCTACACGTTCTCACATCTTTGGCTTTGCTAGCCAATTCATCACGTGCCTCTACCCATTTTCCTAGTGTTTTTTTTAAAATTTAAATTTTATTTTATTTAACATAACAACCTCATGTGTATGCTCTTTCCTCGCAATTCAAAAGTAATCTTGCAAATTAGAAACGTGAGGCCACTTGCGCTCCACAAAACAATTTTTTTTTTAATTTTTTATTTCTTGCCTTAGATTTCAATTTTCCACAACAACACTTCTAGGTAACGTTTTCACACTCTTCTTTCATGGTTTTTCTTTTTTGAGAAAACAATCATTATCGTTATTTCACAATCATGATTAATTGTAATAATTATTAACATTTAAAAAATATATATATTCCAATTGTATTCATGTATGCTCTTTTCTTGCACCTTCGAGTGATCTAGAAAATCAGAAATGGTCACAACTTTTTAGTTTCTTGTTCTAACATTGCAGGATCCTCTAGCTTTGTTTTCCAACTGTCATTTCAATCATTATTTTCCTTTTTCATATTATTAATATTTGTTTGGTTGTTGGTTGTGCATGCTCTTTTCCTACGCCTTCGAGCGATATGGAAAATCAAAAATAGCCACGATCACTTTTCTAACATTTCGTTTGCACGATAACTACTAATTTGTTTTCTATAGGACCGCATCGTTGGAATATTGTCAAAAAACACAAAAACATCAAAAATCCCTAAAAATACCAGCATTCAAAGAAAATTAATGAAACAAAAAAAATAGTACGCTCAGGTACGTAATTATTTTCTAATAGTGATTTATTTCAAGTTGGAAAGAACCCTACATTTAATCACTTTATCATTTTGATTTTGGACATAGATGAGGTGGATTTCATCACCACCAAAGCTACACCAGTGACATGAACTTGACTACCACGTACCAACAATATTTGCATCTGCATTGCACTTTGGGACCTAGTCTCATCACAGTGTTCGGTATTTACCTCACCCATGCTCTTCACTTACAGGTAATTCTATCGTGTAGTGCATGCGATTCATGCCTAAATAGTTATAACAACGAAGCCTGGGCATCATCCCTATAAATATTCAGGGAGCTATAAGGACACCATACACATTCATCCCTCCATCACCTTCCACCTTTTCACAAAACATGTTCTAGACGTGGTGATTCACTTCAAAATAGGCAAGTAAGAATTGGTGAGTCTCCTCCAGTGCTCTAAGGGCTCCCCGTACCAATTTTGTCCCCATACAGAATTAGGTATATCAGGACTAGGGTATATCGGAGGACTCATATTTTTTTGGAGCAATAAGAGCCTGCATCCATAAGTCCATAGCATACTTGTATGATTGCATGAAACAATGATCATTCTTGAAGAATTTACCTCATAAGCCAAAACAATTGGATCCACATGATTGCTTGTTGTTTGAAAACAAAATAGTTTAGCATTGTTTTATCATAAAACTTGGCTGATATCAATGTGTTCTTTTTAAAATTTCAAACCCTAGTTGTGTTCCACAAAAAACTCAGTTCTCGATCAATTCAATACCAAGTGAAAATATCCAACAACAAAGACCAAAACATCGCACCAATTTCATTAGCTTGCTTCATCCAACAATACATCTGTCATAGCTCGTCTTCGGCTATATCTAACTGATATTGAGTGACTAGCATTCACTCCTCATATCGTCAATTGTCAAAACATCCTTCATAACTTGTTTCCAGCTATATCCAACTAATATTGGGTGACTTGTTTGAGTTCACTCATTATTCTTTCCACCATCAAATTTATCCAAATCACAGCCAACACAAATCCTTTCATAACTCATTTTGAGTTATGTCACAACCATATCATGATTAACCTGTTCAGGTTACTCTCCCCGTCAATAGTCCAAAGCTTGTTTAAACCAAATCTACACAACGTGTAAAAAATCCTCTAATAACTCATCTCAAGTTACATCGTCATCATATTGAGATAACTTGTTTGATTTACCTTATCAATTATTCGAGCTTAATCAAAAGTAATCAAGTTCTCATTTCCTCACACCTATTCAAAATTCCTACCCAATTTTCATCTTAATCAGACACATTTCATCATGGTATTCACTCGCAGTCACAATCATGAAAATGATGATGAATAAGTTATATAACAAGAAAAAGTCAATAGGGTGATAGAACAAAACAAAAATGAATATTTGTTATGCATCCTAGCCATGGGGGCAAAACTACCCCCTGACTTCGGGACGAAAAATTTAAATAAACTCATCAATAATCATGAATCAAGTTATCACAAAGAAATACCAAACAATCCAAATGGTTCTTCGCCAAAGAGTTATTCACTAAAATCCAAGACTTAACAAAGAAACTTGAGGAAGCAATGACTAGAGCTGAAAGATTAAAAGACCTCAATCTAGATTCCAATACTCCCGACATGTTTGATAAACTATCCCCCGCTTCTCCATTCACAAGAATGGAAACTTATGAAAGACACCATTCAGGGACTAAAAAAACAATCAAAACAATTCAACTTTGAAGAATTGTGTCCTTATCCATTTGATACAGAGATAGAACGATTACCATTTCCATTATCCTTTGAAATCCCTAAGTTTGATAAATACAAAAGAAAAGGTGACCCCCGTGAACATGTCAAGGAGTTGTACATGCAATGTCAGAAAGTTGCCTATCAAGACACGTACCTTTTATGATTATTTCCCCAAAGTTTAGGAGGACAGGCTTTAGACTGGTTTTTCCATCTGCCTAAAGCATTGGTCACGACATTTATAGACTTATCGAAGAAATTTTTCAAACATTTTTCCATAGACTCAGAAATAACCATGCTTTATCTTTGCAACACTAGGCAAAGGCCAAATGAAAACTTTACCTCCTTTTTACAATAATGGTGAGGAATTACAAGCCGATTTCCTTGCTCAGTACCTGAGAGACAACTAGTTAGCATTTTGTTCCTAATCTCAATGTTGAATTATCATTCCACATGCAAATGCATTGTATGAATAGTTTCGAAGAAGTCATTGAAAATGGTACACAAATTGAAAAAACCCTCTTTTCTAAGGGCTTACTTACAGCACCCTTTAGGGACCAACCTTATCGAGACACCCCTCAGAACTAGGACAAACCTAAATTCTTTAACCATAATCAAAATATCCTCAGCGATAGCATTACTAATTCCTGTCATGTCTGAAATGTCTAAAACCATCCCATCAACACATTAAAATCCAAACAACCAATCATTATCCCTAAAAATGAAGTTACTTCTCAGGATTGACGAAGAGAGTTCACTCCTCTTGGAGAAAGTCTATCTAGTGTCTTTCATTATTTGGCAAATACCAATATGACTATATATCCCATCGTCAAACCCTTCGAAGAAGGAAAACCCAAACCAAATTGGTATAAGGACAATGAATTTTTTGATTACCATCACATAAAAGGGCACTCTATAGATCGATGCATGTAACTCTGCCATTACGTCCAAGACTTGTTTGAATGTGGAGACATAGAAGTTCAAAATACTTCTGAGACAAATACACCTAATGAAAAACTTCACATGCTAAAAAATCATTTCCCTAACCACGATAAAAATTTAAAAGATAAGGGTCAATCATCAAGTAATGTCGAGTATGACTAAGTCATCTCAAACATAGACTATGACCAAGACTTAGTGGTAACTATAGAGATTAGAACTGACTGTACGATCACCATTAGATAGAACAAAATGTGGGTCCCTATAACAAAAAATCTGCCACTTCGTCCCCTGCATCACCTCCTAATCCACCATTTAATTCCATTGTCAATTCCTCTCCACATTCTACGCCATCATTCAATATGTTCAAACAATTAGAGAAAACTCCAGCAAAAATTTTCATCATGGAACTACTTAATTCTTCTCTCGCACTACAACGCATCCTTATGCAAACATTGAATAATGCTCATGTCCCTGAGGAAATCAATTCACAAAAATTCTAGGATTTAATCGCACATCTTACAGTCCCCAATCCTATTTTATCTTTTGGTCCCACTGACCTGCTTAATCCCAAAATTGCTAATAATCATTCTTTATACGTTGAGGGTTATGTAACCCATCATAAGATCAAGTGCATCTTAATCAAAAATGGATCCGCATTGAATATTTGTTCCTTGAAAATTTTACGTTGTCTAGGTTACAGTGAAAATTATTTACAAAACAATATCATAACCATTTGTGGGTATGATAATAGTGAAAGAAAGTCTGAAGGCACAATCACGTTGCCTCTCCAAGTTGGACCCATCACCTTAGACATAGTTTTTCATGTGGTGAATGCAGAAGTTACATATAACATTCTCGTTTGTCGACCATGGATTCATGTCATGAAATTTGTTCCATCAACATTCCACCAATGTATTAAATTTCCTCATTTGGACAAGGAGTTTAAATTACGTGCAGATCCCCAACCTTTTGAGCATTGCATATTCCTCGAAGGACGGTATCAACATGATTACTATTATCCATCAATAGATAAATATGCTCTACCTTACATAATCCAAAAACACACATTGATCTTGATACAATCCCTAACAATGATCTGAAACCATCATCTCCTAACCAAAACACATTTTCCAATCCATTATCTTCCGCTAGTCAACCATATTCCACCAGTCCTCCTCCCACTAATCAATCATCTTCTTCCACTAATCAAGCTTCTTCTTCCAACAACAGTTATTCTTCGACCACACCATCTTATTCCTCACCTAACCAATCTTCTTCATCCAACCACACCTCTTCCATTAAGATATCTCCTCCTGTGAATAACCAAACTTCATCCTTCAATCCACCCCCTTCTTCTTATAACTCATTCTCTTCATCTTTTAAAACTACCAAATTGACTTCCCCACCACATGAGGTACTGTCGACATTAAAATTTTCCTCCGTAATTTCTATTTTATTAATGTATATATTAGGAATAGGATGTTGTTAAGTATAATTAGTAGTGGCGTCCAATAGAAGATAACAACGCCGTCAGTACGGTGCCACCAATAATGTAGAGTACGGTAACAGTCAAATTACAATAGGAATGTTGTAAAAAAATAAATATTTGTAGTAAGTGGTCCGGTAATGTTAAAATGTCAAAGTTGGGATAAGTAGAGAAGTAGAGCCTACATGATTAGGAATTAGAAATATTATATTTGTAATAAGGACAAACAGTGATGTCATAAATATTTTGTGTATTTTATTTGTGGAAAAGTCTAAAAAGGTGGAACCCATGTGAGATGATAAGGTTTATCTTATCTTAGAAGATAAGCCTACATATAAAGGCAAGAGTTTAGGCATGGAATATGATTGGCCGGAAGAGATTTCCTATCCTATCTTAGAGATAAGGTGGATAAGCTTGAATTCCTATAAATAAAGAGGCCACACCCCCTCATTTAGCATAGAGAGTAGTGAGAAATATTGTATGAGTAAGTGTGTAAAGGAAGCCATCATTTTGAAGGTGTGTTAAAGAATCCATTAAGAGGTGTAATTGTGAAGTTTCTCCCATAGTTATTGTTTGAAGGCAAGTGAAGTTAATAACACTTGAAGAACCTCATGGGTGAGATTGTAACAATTTCATGTTGATATTATAATTTACACTGATATTTTAGATTTATCATTATTCCTTCTTATCATAGTCTATGGTATTCTTCTGTTATGTTTGTTGTGTTTTCATATTACATCCACCAAACTAAGAGCTGTGCATTAGTTAATAATCATAGCACGAGGATTTCCCGGTGAAGAATTATCATAGTGCCGGATTGGTGTTGACATTTTGGTTCCGTTGCCGGGACCATTCCTCGTTGGTGGATTTTCTGGAAAAATATTCCCACTTAGTCAGAAAACATTTGGAGGGTAACCTTGTTTTTACTGTGCATAGTAGTTACCATGGTAAAGTCACTTTTTGCCATGAATAGTATTTACCACAGTAAAGTCACTTTTTACCATGAATAATATTTACCGCAGTAACTTCACTTTTTACTGTGAATAGTGTTTACCACAGTAAAGTCAGTTTTTACCGCAGTAAGTCAAGTTTTACCATAGTTTACCGTGGTCATTTCTATTTTCTATTCTAGTGATTCCAATTATTTGTGCACATAAGTCTTGTTGATTGTACTTGTGGGTTGGTATTTCACTGTGGTTACTTTTGGAAATGGGGAAGATTCCTGTTTTTTCAGCCCAATCTAATGAAAATGCTTCCTATTTCATTCAAGAGTTTAAACGATCTTGTATTTGTAATGGCCTTATAAGAAGGAAACAATGGACTAAATTTTTTCCTACCTTTTTGGATGGTTCAGCCCTTAGGTGGTTTGAAACACTAGGTGATAATGTGAAAAACTCATGGGATTTATTAACTGAAAGTTTTCTTGAAGAATTTGGTAAACAACAGAAATATACAGATCTCATGATCGCTATCACAAAGCTAGCCCAAGGAGAGAAGGAGAAGATAATGGATTATCATGATCGTGTTTTAGAGCTAAGGAGGAAGCTCGATGCCTAGATCCGGAAGGAATAATTAGTGGATGGGTTAATGAATGGCATGGATAATCTCCTCTGTAAGCACTTCATTCTTGGGATAAAGCCAGAGATCAGACAACGAGTGAAGTATGACCGCCCAGCTACCATTGAACAAGAAAAGGAGATTGCAAGAAGGCAAGAAGAAAGCATGGAAGAGGAGCTCAAAGAAATTGTTGCTAAAGTATTGCCTACACCAACACCTTTGGTCCAGAATCCACAACCACTCTTGGTGAGCAAAAATCTTTCTCCTAGTACATCTACTGAGTATGAAGATCTGATCAGGAAGATGGGTCAGTTAACTATTAATCTTCTTCAAGGAAAAGAATTTAGTTCTCAGGGAGGAGATAGAGGTCCAAAAAGAAATATTTCTGAAGTTGTATGTTATGGTTCTTATAAAAATGGTCATTATAAGTATAATTGTCCAGATAGAGCTTCTACATCTGGTACAAGAGATAATGATAAAGGGAAAGCACCTGTGAATTCTTTTGATGTAGTAGATAAGAGCATAAATAATGAAGTAGATGTGTTTGTAACAAAAAGAAAGAAAGAAAAAGATAACCAAGATGGAAATGATCCTAAGAAGATGAAAGGAGAAACTAGTAAGAAACATAGGAGAAGAAAGTTGGGTGTGCAGGATTTTCTGATTTCACAGGGACAAGGACCATACTCCATCTTAGACGATCTGTCCAAAAGGCCTGCAAATATTACATATGGTCAACTCTTGGCTATGTCTTCTGAGAAGAGGCGGGAGCTGCGAAGTGGACTCAATGCTCAACGAAGGAAGGAGGTTGAGGTCCCTGTTTTGGAAGCAGAGGTGGATCCCTACGCTCCACAAGCTGAGGTATTATGTAATGGTATTTCAATTCATGATGTCTTAGTTGATGGAGGTGTTGCAATTAATGTAATGACTGAGTCTGTAATGAATATGTTGGGTTTAAAAATTGATCGCCCCTCAACACTTATGTTAAGGTCATTAAATAAAGGAAAAACTAAACCAGAAGGTGTAGTTTCAAATGTGGCAATATCTGTTATGGGTATTGTATGTGTGGTAGACTTTCAGGTAATGAAAAATGGTATTGTTGTGTACCCAATGTTGTTGGGAAGACCATGGCTAAGGAGAGTTCATGCAAGAAACTACTGGAATGAAGGCTTCATGACACTTGGACGTGGTAGAGAGAGGGTGAAGATAAACGTGATCCCTCGGCATCATAAGGCAGAACCTGTGGCTTCAAGTGATGAAACTGATGATTGGACATCATTTGATTACTCGAGTACTAGTGAAGTGGACACTGAAGATGAAGAAAGTGAGGTTGATGTTTCGGTCATGGATATCCTTCTAGTCACACCAACTCATGATTCCATAAAATTATCTGAAGAATAAATTGATGATCGTCTCCAACAAATAAAGATTGGTGATGCTGTGATGGAGAGTGAGAAGGAATCCTACCTCCAGCTCTTTCGAAGGTACATACACATATTCACTTTTAATTACAAGGAACTCTGTCAAGTAAGTTGGGTAGAACATTCTATTGAGCTGGTAGATGGTGCTAATCCCATAAAGCAAATGCCATATAGAATAAATCTTAATTTTTCCAAGACTGTAAAAGAAGAAATAGATAAGTTTCTTGATACATGATTTATATTTGCTGTGGAGAATTCATAATGGGTTTCTCCCATTGTGATCTCAATAAAAAATAATGGGAAGCTACGCATTTGTGTTGATTATAGGAAGCTCAATAAGGCAACAAAGAAGGATCATTACCCTCTTCCATTCTCAGATCAGATTTTAGACGAAGTAGCTGGCCAGGAGTGCTATAGTTTTGCTGATGGATATAGCGGATACAACCAAGTTTGTATAGCAGAGAAAGATCAGCTGAAGACCACGTTCACCACTCCTTGGGGAATGTTTTCTTATAGAGTTATGCCTTTTGGGTTGTGTAATGCTCCAGCAACGTTCCAGCGCTTGATGAATAGGGTGTTTGAACCCTACATTGGGAACTTCATCAGAGTATTTCTAGATGATTTTTGCATCTATGGGAGCAAGATGGACCACCTGCACCAGATGGAGACAACATTTCAAAGGTTAGATGAAGCACAAGCCTCACTAAACCCTACAAAGTGTGTCTTTAGATGTTCTAAAGGCGTTTTGTTAGGGCATGTTGTATTCAGAGATGGTATTGGTACTGATCCTGATAAAGTTTCAAAAATCAAAGAGTTACCATTTCCTATGAATAGAAGTAAGTTGAGATCATTTTTAGGCCATGTGGGTTACTATAGAAGGTTCATCAAGAATTTCTCAAAGATTACACAGCCACTAACCCAGTTCTTGAAGAAGGATGTTACTTATGAACCAGGAAATAAGGCACATGAAGATTTTGAACAACTGAAGGAAGCCCTGGTGTCTTCACCTGTTTTAAAGAATCCAGATTGGAGCAAGCCATTCATTGTGTATACTGATGCCTCAGATGCAGCACTAGGAAGTACTCTGAGCCAAAAGGATGAAAATGGGAATGATCATCTAATTTACTTTGGGAGCAGACAAATGAGAAGTGCTGAGGTAAATTATATTGTAACTGAAAAAGAGGCTCTAGCTATCATTTTTGCTGTAAAGAAGTTTAGGAATTACTTGCTAGGGCAGAAATTTATAGTTGTAACAGATCATCAGGCTCTAAAATATATTGTCAATAAGCCTAACCCATCAGGGAGGATAGCAAGATGGATAATTTTGCTACAAGAATTTGAATTTGATATTATAGATAGGCCATGAAAGAATCATGCAAATGCAAGTGCACTCTCTCGAGCCTATGATGGTTTAGGTTCGCCTTGTGATGATGATGATTTCCCAGATGCAACATTGTTATCTCTTGACACAATCCCTAGTGAATACATAGATATTTGGAATTATCTAAATGAATTCATGTTTCCTGATGGTGCCAATGCAAAGACTAAGAGGAAGATTACTCAAGCCAGTCATCCATATTCTATTCTGCATGGAGTATTATTTCGAATAGGACCTGATGGATAGTATAAGAGGGCAGTTGGACGTGATCAAGGGAAGGAGCTGATAGAAGAATTCCACAATGGTACATGTGGAGGACACTTCTCTGGACAACTTATAGCAAGAAGTATCTTGGACGCAGGTTATCACTGGCCCACTCTTTTTAGAGATTGTTATAATTATTGTAAGACATGTGATATTTGTCAAACACATGGTAACCATAAGACTTCATCAGCTCCATTATGCCCTATTCTTCCACTTGGTCCCTTTGAAAAGTGGGGAATAGACATTGTAGGTTCACTTCCAACTACCCCACGCCAAAATAAGTATATTGTAGTTGCCACATATTATTTAACCAAGTGGGTTGAAGCTAGGCCATTGAAAACAGCTTCCATGGATGAAGTGGCAAGGTTCATATATGAACGCATTGTCATCAGATTTGGTTGCCCATTACAAATTGTAACAGATCAAGGAAGCCACTTCATTAATGAGGTGGTAGAAGCCCTAGTCAACAAGTTTTCTATTAAGCACAGGAAGGCAACAACATACAAGCCAAACACAAATGGACAGGTGGAATGAACAAATTTTGTGTTGTGTCAAATTCTAGCAAAAGATGTAGCCTTGCAGGTACATAAGTGGGATAAAAGGATTCATGCAACATTGTGGGCATATAGGGCAACATCAAAGTCAACAACATGATACTCCCCATTTCAGTTGGCTTATGGCATTGATCCAGTTCTTCCTATTGAGTTTGATATTCCCACTATGAGAGTTATGAAAAATAAAAGGATGGATGAAAGTGATTCAGTAAAAGAAAGGTTGGTACATCTTCATTTGCTAGAGGAAATGAGGGAAATAGCGAAGGATACAAGCTATAAGAAGAAAATGAAGCAGAACGAATACTTTGATCAAAAGATCCGTTGGTCTCCATTTCATGTGAATGACTTGGTTCTAGTATATGATTCCAGATACAAAAAAAGAAGACAGAGAAAATTTCTTCCAAAGTGGATGGGGCCCTACAAAATAGCAGTTGTGCATGAAAATGGTACATATCGACTGGAGGAATTGGATGGTACTCCCATTACAAAATGGGTCAACCATGACAAGTTAAAGATTTTCCAAGCACCAGCTCTAGAATGTCCATAAGAGTCTACTCTAAGAACAGAGTAGAAGTTAGAAAGGGGGAAAATGTCGACATTAAATTTTTCCTTTGTATTTTCTATTTTATTAATGTATATATTAGGAATAGGATGTTGTTAAGTATAATTAGTAGTGGCATCCAATAGAAGATAATAGCACCGTCAGTACGGTGCCGCCAATAATGTAGAGTACGGTAACAGTCAAAGTACAATAGGAATGTTGTAAAAAAATAAATATTTGTCGTAAGTGGTCCGGTAATGTTAAAATGTCAAAGTTGGGATAAGTAGAGAAGTAGGGTCTACATGATTAGGAATTAGAAATATTATATTTGTAATAAGGACAAAGAGTAATGTCATAAATATTTTGTGTATTTTATTTGTGGAAAAGTCTAAAAAGGTGGAACCCATGTGAGATGATAAGGTTTATCTTATCTTAGAAGATAAGCCTACATGTAAAGGCAAGAGTTTAGGCATGGAATATGATTGGCCATAAGATATTTCCTATCCTATCTTAGAGATAAGGTGGATAATCCTGAATTCCTATAAATAAAGAGGCCACACCCCCTCATTTAGCATAGAAAGAAGTAGTGAGAAATATTGTATGAGTAAGTGTGTAAAGGAAGCCATCATTTTGAAGGTGTGTTAAAGAAGCCATTAAGAAGTGTAATTGTGAAGTTTCTCCCATAGTTATTGTTTGAAGGCAAGTGAAGTTAATAACACTTGAAGAACCTCATGGGTGAGATTGTAACAATTTCATGTTGATATTATAATTTACACTGATATTTCAGATTTATCATTATTCCTTCTTATCATAGTCTATGGTATTCTTCTGTTATGTTTGTTGTTGTGTTTCTAGATTACATCCACCAAACTAAGAGCTGTGCATTAGTTAATAATCATAACACGAGGAGTTCCCGGTGAAGAATTATCATAGTGCCGGATTGGTGTTGATAGTACCTATTGGTCCTCCATCCCACACATTTAAAATCATTGACACAGGATGCGGTGAATATCAATTTCAAAGATGGCAGACTCCTTTTATATCAACAAATCTACACATAGCTATGGCAAACCTAACGCTCCACATCTGAGAATTCATCCCACTTACCAAATGGGACAGTTAGTTTGGAAAAATTTTGGTTATCTTGCCAACAAACATATTCCAAGTTCTTCAAGATCTTGGCTATATAATGATGACTTTGTTCCATGTTATGAGTCCCCTCAATTTATCAAAGTTCACCGAATAATGAAAAAAACATGCGATGGAAGGGTAAAGGAATCGGTCCAAATGAACAAGGTCATTTAGACCTAATAAATTACACACAACATCATGGTAAATATGGTCTAGTTTTCAAGGTGTTTGATGTTGCTCCCATGATAATTTTAAGTGAAAATGATGACACCATTTATGATAATGACATCAGGTCTCCATGTAGTCTTTTTGAGGACCTTGCTAAAACACATATTTACTTTGAACATTTATCTGAGTCTCATAGACCATGGCCAACCACATCATGCGGCCATGGACATGTTCCAAAATGATGAAGCCATCGAAGAATTCCTTGGAACTCGCGACCAAATCCCTACTTCCGACCATAGAAAAGGATTTGAAATCAATCTAAATGAATCAGCCTATTTTGGCGAAGAGATAAAATATTCAGATCCTTCACCCTCAGAAAATTTGATCAGAAGTAAAAACATAGGATCTCCCATAGTCAAAACCTCACACCACCCTATCCAACAAACATGCCAACAAAAATTTCCAACATTACACACCAAAATATTGTACCAAATCACCTCAAACACCCGACACCAATGACCTACATCAACCATTAGCATCATTCTCTGAAAAGGATACATCTAAAATGATTGTAGAAGAAACAAAAGACATAAACATTAGCACCACCGAACAGCCAAAAATTTTACAACTTGACATTAGTCTGTCTGACCAAGAATGCATTTAATTCACAACACTCCTTATTGAATTTCAAGATATATTTGCATGGACAGATAAGGATATGCCAGGCCTGGACCCATCTCTTGTAGTACACCATCTTATGGTACATCCAGATGCAAAACCTGTAAAACAAAAATTACGCAAAATGCATCTCCAAGTTGCATTACTTGTCAAAGCCGAACTCGAGAAACTCTTGGAAGCTAACTTTATCAAACCTATTGATTATTTGGAATGGATATCTAACATAGTTCCTGTCACCAAGAAAAATCCCGGCATCATAATATGCACAAACTTCCGTGACATCAACAAGGCTTGTCCCAAAGATGACTTTCCCTTGCCAAATATAGACATGATTGTTGATTCTACGACAGACCATGAAATGCTCTCCTTAATGGATGGATTCTCTGGTTACAATCAAATACATTTTGTTAAAGGGGATCAACATAAAATGGCATTTACTACACCATGGAGCACCTTCTGTTATAAGGTCATGCCTTTCGGCTTGAAAAATGTTGGTGCCACCTATCAACGACCAATGGCTGTCATCTTCCATGACATGTTACATGATATCATGGAAGATTATGTTGATGATATATTAGAAAAATCCAAAACATGAATAAGGCATCCAAGTGTGTTGAGACATATTTTTGATAGATTATGCGAGTATAAGGTTCATCTTAACCCAAAGAAATGTGTGTTCGGAGTAACCTCTAGTAAATTATTAGGTTTTACTGTCTCATGAAGAGGCATAGAAGTGGATCCTACCAAATTCAAAGCCATTATGGAAATGCCTCCTCCTCAAAACCTAAAAAAATTACAGTCTTCAGGGAAAGATACAATCTATTTGGCGTTTCATATCATAGTTGGCTGATAAGTGCCATCACTTTAATCAGTTACTTAAGAAAGATGCACAATTTCACTGGAACCACAATTGCCAAGAATCTTTTGCTAAGCTAAAAGAATAGCTCTCTATTCCACCTATTCTTATGTCACCAATTGCTAATAAACCCATGTTGCTTTATACATCTGCCACTAAACATGCCATAGGAGTTCTACTAACACAACATAATGATCAAGCAAAAGAACAGGCTATATATTACCTTAGTCAAACACTTATTGAGCAAATAGTACGTTATTCCCAAATCAAAAAAGTATGCTTAGAAATCACCTTTGCATTTCATAAGTTGTGTCATTACTTGCTCAATCACACAACTCAGGTAATTGCCAAAATTGATCCTATCAAGTATTTTTTGTCCAGACCCATTCTCATGGGAAGAATTTCTAGTTGGGTCGTATTACTTAGTGAATTTGATGTTGAATTTGTTCTGCAGAAAGCAATTAAAGGACAAGCCCTTGCAGACCAACTTACCGAGGCACCCCTTCCTGGTACAGAACCACTTCAATTCACTTTTCCTGATGAAGATATTCTACACATAGACATCACACTAGCTTGGACTCTATTTTACTATAGATCTTATAATCTCCATGGCTCAGGGGCTGGTATTTTGCTTATCACACCCAGCGGACATGTTATCCCCAAATCATTTCACTTAGCATTCCCATGTACCAACAATATCACAGAATATGAAGCTCTCATTGCACGATTAAAACTGGCTATATCTTGGAATCTTACAGAATTAGTTGTATTTGGTGATTCTTTACTAATCATCAAGCAAGTTACCGATGAATACTAGGTTAAGGATAAAAAACTTATCCCATATAAACACATGGTGGATAGTATTTGAAGCTATTTTCGATTAATTAGCTTTGATCAAATCCCCATAATTCATAATAAATTTTCTAACACTATGGCAATCATCGAATCCCTATTATAAATCATATCTAGTCAACCCCAGGCACATTTTCTTGTTAAAAATCTCTTAATGTATGCCTATGATCTTCTTGAAAACACTATGGCATATGAGATCATGGGTCCGAATAACTCTTGGTACCAAGATCTTTATACCTTCATTTGTGATAAACCATTTCTTGCCAACATGAAACCAATGCATAAACATGCTTTAGCACAACGTGCTTCTTGTTACACCATTTTAGCAAAAAAAAATTATAAACAAGGATATGATGGCACCCTACTCTGATGTCTTAATTAGGAAGAAGCTTTGAGTTTCTTATTTGAATTCCATTTTGGTATCTGTGGAGCACACACGAATGGTATAGCGCCTTAACCAAGAAAATCATTGCGAATCTGGACATTATTGGCCCACCATGAAAAGTGACGCATGAAATTTTTTCAAATGTTGTCAAGCATGTCAAAAGTATGGAAATATTATCCTCGCACCTTCCCAGGAATTACAATCGATAACCACACCATGGCCTTTCTCTCAATGGGGACTTGACCTCATTAGTAAAATCAGACCAACATTGTCTGATGAACATAAGTTCATCATTACCTAATGCTGATTACTTCACTAAATGGGTGGAAGCTATGCCTCTCACTTATATTACTGGTAGCCAAATATCAAAATTTATTTTTAATAATCTCATCTATCAATTTGGTATTCCATCCGCTCTGGTTGCAGATAATGGAAAATCATTTAAAAACTAGGATGTAAAAGACCTAGCCAAACATTTTCACATCAAACTTAAATGGTCGACTCCATACTACCCTTAGGGTAGCGGTCAAGTGGAAGCAACCAATAATACCTCAAAATCCATCATGGAAAATATTGTCAACACCCATGGACGTAATTGGCATACTTAAATTTATCCTGGTCTTTGGGCTTACCATACTCTTACTGCACGCCTACCAGAGCCACCCCATTTTCCCTTGTTTATGGTTATGAAGCCATTTTACCTATTGAGATAGAACTCCCATACTTGAGGATCTCCCTTAAAGATGTAATTAATGAGGATGAATACCAACAGTCACGGCTTCAAGAGATGGAGATTCTCAATGAAAAACGACTTAATGCTCTCAATCATCTATAAGTCTATTAAAACCGACTGTAACACAGTTATCATAAAAAGGTAAGACCCAGAGAATTCGAAATTGGTGACCTCGTTTTAAAATAAAATCAAAAGAATACCACTAAAGAATGAGAAAAACAAGGAAAAATTGAGCCTAATTGGTTAGGACCCTATGTAATTACAACTAAATTTGGCTCTGGAGCCTATAAATTGGCCACTGAAGATGGTCAAGATCTTGATGAACCAATGAATGTAGTTCATTTAAAGAAATTTTATCCTTGAGATGTTCACTATTCTGGGAAACAATGTGTACATTATTCTTTCTATCTTGCTTATCTCTAAATAATTTAAAATTTAAATTTATTCATTTCCATTGGCAGATATTTTTATTATCAAAATCACATCTTCATATTTATTATCATGAGACATGTGCTAATATAGATCATATTAAGTTTGTGAGTATCATATTTCTTATAATATCTCTCATTTTCAGTCACTTTCACCTATGGTCATACCTATAAGCTTACTGATGGTAATATATTCCCTTCAAAGACATTCTTTCTTTCATAACAAAGCTCTAAACTTCTTTACCTAGTTCGTTTTGTCTTCCATCTCAGTTGTCGGTGTTGAACCCTCACGTCCTACTAGTTGTGTGGGGCTGAGACTGGATGCAAACGTTCCTTCCCAAATAAAAAGTGCTATTGTTAAAATCCATCAATTCAATAACTTATGAGTAATTCATCATCACATCTTTCGTCCTTCATATTCTTTGGTGTTGAGCTCACACTTCTTCCTAGTAGTGTGACACTAGGAATGGAGGAAAGTGCCCTTACTCATCTACGTCTTGTATTCGGTGATAAACCCTTGCCTTTTACAAGTTGCATGGGGCAAAGCGTAGAGGGTCATTCTCATAAAAGCATAAAAATATTACAAAATATTAAAAAAACAAAACAAAACAAAAACAAAAAGGGAATTCACTTGCTTATATTTTGCCTTCGGTGATGAGCAGTTGCTTCTCGCTAGTAGCATGGGGCAAGGCATAGGGAGTCATTTCAAAAATAAAAAATATTACAATGATTGCAACTTATAGAATCCCCAAAGAAGCAATTTAGATGCCTAAGTGAAGAGAGAACTATCTCTTCCCCTCATATCTTACCAATCAGCAAGCCACATAACTGTCTAAGCCTAGCACATGATTCATAACATGAAAGCCATTTTTGAAACTGGTTCAGTTCCGTTATGAAGAATGGAGTCACAATTTCCCAAAGGGATTGTTGTTAGCATTTTTCTCTATTCATTATCTACCTCATATGTCCTTCTTGATTCTTGGTGATGATCCCACGCATCTTACTAATTGTGTGGAGTTAAGAATGGAGTTGGACTTCTTTTCATCATATCATCACCACCATATCCTGCCAATGGAAAGAGAATTTTTGTTATTACAAGCATAAGTTACCGCACGGAACATGGTAGATACGGATAATATCCCAGTTTATCACCTCTCAAAAATAAATATACACTCTGGTCCATAAATTGCCAATCACAATGTAAAAATCGTCAAAAACAAAAAAAGTGTAAAAATCTAAAATCCCAAAAACATTTGTGAAAATCATCAAAAATCTAAAAACTAGAACTCGTAAAAATAAAAAAATTCAAAAACATTTGAAAATCGTCAAAAAAATAAAAATTAAAAAAATTAAAAAATCCAAAAATATTAGGAACACTCGTAAAAAATCAACAATCAAAATAAAAAAAATTAGAAACGATTATCAAAAATCCAAAAAACATTAGAATATATATATATATATCATTTAAAAAAACAAAATTATTGTAAAATCGCAAAAACTCTAAAAATACCAACACAATTCAACCTTTGAACTATTATCCCCAACGGATGATCCAATCACTTTATGACTACCAAATTCAAAACACTTCTCCTCACACAAATCCTTGCTTGAGGAAAATGACCTAATACTTTACTATGTCCTCATACCCCTGCTTGGGGGCACATCCAATCAATCCTCACTATGGAACACGTTAGGGACATGTTTATTGGTTCTTGTGTTGCATTATTAGTTGTAAATTATTAATTGCTTTCTTGTATCTTGATATATTACAGGGGGCATCTTGATTTTATGTATCTTGGTGTTCTCTCTAATATTCTTATGTTATCTGATTACATTTTGTACTGGGGCATCATACTTTCTTGATGGCCTCTGTCTATTCTCTCTTCCATTTTCATATCATACTGAGGGCATCAAACCTTTTTGATGGCCCATGTCTATGCTATCACGCATATTACAGTCTAGTCATCCTGATCTTTTATATCATGATGCATCATTTTATGTGCTATATTGAAATTAAGATGCTTTTCGTCACGTGAGTATCTTCCTGCATGACCAACATCTTACTTTTCACCCCATCCATTCACCCATACTAATACATTCCCCAATTTGGGAATCCTACTTGATCATCATTACAGTTTGCGAATCATACTTGAACGATATTTCTCAAGTAGCATTCACTATCCAGCACCTCCTCGTCCCCCACCATGATCACCATGTATTTGATCCATTCATCATCGCTCCTCATTTTTACTCCTCTACCACTTATCCCCATATTATCGTTCTCACCATTCATGTCCCCTCTCGCCTATTTGTATTCTTTTCCTTTCAATCCTTATGCTTCTCGACTTGACAATCTTACTTAATAACCCCTTCTATATGGGATTTGTTGACGCATAATCACAGCACCCCTGGAGTGTCTACAACTCGATGGGTTGAAGATCTATCAGTGTGATTGTATGACATTGATATTTTCCAAAAGTGTGGGACTCTTATGATTGGGACAACACTCTCCACATGCACAGGCATCTTCCTATTCCAACTGTTCAGCTGCATGCATTCATATTGCAGAGGATCTACTTTGAAACCTACTCTACCACTTGCCAAGGCATCCCATGGTTAAGAAGATTCCCATAAAAATAAAATCTATTCACTACATAAGGTGATGCACTTCTTCCAGGAATGTTGAACACCTGCTTTGCCATTAAACATAAACCATAAACATGTAATACAACCACTAACACATATAACCAAAATGCAAGGAGAGATCAAATGGAGGTGATGAATACAGAGAGGGTTGAAAATCATCCACAGACATGCATTATTTTCTCCAAAAGTTGATACAGTACACTATCAACTGGCCAAGAGGCATAAACTTGCATTAGCAGTTTGAATGGGGAGGTTTGAACTCCACAAATTCACCTGACAAAGATTATATTAATGGAGGGGCAAAGCCAAAAAATGTCCAACCCTCAGTTTCTAAAATGCCCCTCCTAACAATTTATAGAAGAATTAATGAGACAGGAGATTAGCTAGAATTCGAAATCACTCCCCTAACCTCCTCCAAAATGCACTTGGAATTCTTCTGCAACAGTGATGGGAACCATGACACATCCCATACTTGCATGTACTAGTTCATTGTTGGGCAAGGAAGGAAGCCCATTCATTCATTATGGTGGTAGGTGAGACACCTTGGAAACCCTAAAAAATGGCATATACTATATATTTCATTTGGTAAGAACTTAGTCTCACTTATTAAACTATATCCAGTCATAGTTGGGTAGAGAACCCTGTGAGCTTTCTGAAAAGTCCTCCCTTATGTAAATTCAAGCTCCCAATCAAAAGTTATGGCCATTTGAAGGTCGAAGTGCATTTTGCAAAAATCGCGAAAGCTTGGAGTATCCGAAACTCCATAAAGTCCAAAATGCATGCAACACTCCAAAATCCCGAAATTCTGAATTTCAAAAAATTTCATTTCGAAGAAAAAAAACTATTCATCAGCCAAAATGCTCTGAAGAGTTCTAAAACCTGAAAACCTGAAAGTCCAAAATTTTAGACTTTCGAACATGTATAGAATTTCAGAATTTTTGGCTCCATTTTCCATCTTCACGCCTGATATTTTCCAAAACCCGAAAACCCAAAAGTCTGAAATTTTGGACTTTCAGAATTCAAAATTTCAGTAGATTTTGGCATCCATTTTCCAACTTCGTGCCTAAGATTTTCTGAAACCTGAAAACCTGACCAGTTTGTAAATTTTGGACTTATCGGAATTCAGATATTTCAGACTTTTTTCTAATTTTTTCCCTTTTTTTCTCGAAATGCCAAAAATAATGCAAAGGTATGAAAACCTCAAGCTTCTCCATGTTTCCCGCGTGCAAAGTGTGTTGATCCATTTTTCTCGAGGGGGAAAAATTGGACAACAAGATCCTCATTGGAGGTTTACTCTTTCCCTAAGATCTTCCCGTTGTAGAAGCTTCTTCACCACCTCCCCTCTCATCAAACAACAATCACCACCAAACACATCTTCCCATGTCCACCTCTTGCTGTTTCTCATTCTCACATCATTACTCTCACCACGTGGGCATCCCAATTAAGGATGTCCCCTCAACTCTCCGTCCTCCACTACATATATTCCTTCATCCATTCATGTTACACTCCTTTGTTTCCTCATCTTGTATCCTATTCCAATCAGGCATACCTCACTCACTCTTTTCTCATCCTTCCCCAAATTTGTCTTATGCCTGGTCATCCTACTTACACGCTCTCATAGTATGGAAAATTCACTTGAGGGTTCCCCTTCAATCCATTTTGTCATACCCTATTCCCACCAACTCTATCTTCATCCTTCTTCTTCTTCTTCAGCTTGGCGATCTTACTTAACCATTCCAGCTGCATGGTAATCTTACTTAAGACTTCCTTTTAAGATTGATCTACCCTATGGCCTTCCCCCATCCCGTCATATTTCCCCCATCTTATTTCTCCCACCTCTCGTCATGATTATCTTCTTCAACCTACCATTCCACCCTTGTCCCCAATATCATTTTGTCTTTCTCCTTGCATATCATCCCTGTCGGTTAAGTGATCTTACAAAACCTCTCCGACAGCATAACAATCTTACTTAAGAGATTATCTTATGCATCACATATCATCTTACACTCGCCCATCACTCTACAATCTCACCATCCATATTTCCTCTTCATTCCCCATCATCACAACTTTTTACCACCACTACCACCTTCCTCTGCTTGGCAATCTTACTTAACCACTCACCCGACATGCTGATCTCACTTAAGAGTCCCTCTTAAGGATGATCTGTCTCCTTTCCTTTTCCCATCACTACACACCATTCACCCTTCACGTTTTCTCGACATTCCCCATTATCACATTCTTTCACCTCCTTTTCCATTCTCGCAAACACCACTTCTCACTTACCCACTTGTCATCTCTAGTTTGGCTCGATTGGCAATCTTACTTAACCACTTCCGTCACATGACAATCTTATGTCAGGGTCCACCCTACACTTAACTCGTCATCATAAAATTCTCTCCTGCCTCATCCTTCATTCACTTTGTTGATTGCTTCTTCCACCTGGTCTCTCCTACTACCCACTTTTTCCTCCTACCACTATTCTTTCTCCACATATCCTCTTATAACATATGTCTAATCTCTTCCACCTATAATCACGTTCTTTTCCCCCATTTTCCCCTTCTTGATCCATCATCCTTCATACCATTTCTTCCCATTATTTTCATGTCTTGTTTCTTCATCCTCACCTCATTCATCCTCATCACCCGCATCCTCTCCTCGCTTTCACCTAGTCCCAACTCATCCCTCCCATTTTCTGTACTATTTCCACTTCATCTTCTCAAATCCCCCCTCATTTCTACCCACACACATGTTTGCCATTATTGTTAACATTCCTTTATCATTCTTTCATCATCATCTTCTATTCCCGTGCTAATAATTGTAAGTGGGCTTTCCCTAAAAATCATCAATCCTCATTCTGCATGACCTCATTCACTCCCTTGGACCTTCTAGAGTTTCCCTTCACTCCTTCCCTCCTCTAAGCCCACCACTCATTGTAAGGGGGCTTTCCCTAATGTCCCTTTATTGGCGTTACCCTTTCCAATCCTCGTTACCTTTCCCCTTTTCTTCATTTTTTCTCTCACCCTTCCCCACCAATAATTGTAAGGGGGATTTCCCTAATGTCCCCATATTGGCGTTGCCTCTTCTATCCCCAATTCTCTTTTCTCTCTTATTCCTTTCCCTCAATCCCACCCTTTCTTGTCGCTTCTTACCCATCTCTCCATCTTCCCTTCGGTCTCTTCAATATCTTTACTATCTTCATCATATATCCTTTTCCTATTATCTCATAGTCCTAATATCCTCATTTCATGCAGCTCCGCATATTTTCCAGTCGATGTCATTCCTCCCCTCTTTCTTCTCTTTACATTCCTTATATTTTTCCCTTCCCACTTATTATCCCCTTTTTGTATTCCCTTCCTTCTACATCATTTTATTTGTTATCCTCTTCTTTCTCTCACCCCTTATCTTATTTTCCTTCTCCTATATCTTCTTCTTCCCCTTTTTCCATCATGTTTCCTCCTTACTTCCCCATCGATAACCTGGCTCTTTAGCATTGTCCTGTTTTTTTATCATACCACCCTCCACATGCATCTCCATATGGTCTGCTCCATATTATTTTCCTTGGTCTTCCTCGCCATGACATGATTCCTTCAATCTTCTCCCTATATTTTCTCTATCTTCCTTTCCTCTCCCCTAATTTTCAAGTTTCTTTTGACCACTTCTCCTTTTCTCTACCACCCCTATCTTTTCGTTTATTCTGTATATGTTTCTCTTCTTTTCTCTACTCTTTTTCACACTTTCCTCACCCCTCATAGTTTCTTTTTTTTCTCCATTCTACTTCTTCTTTCGTCATCTTTCTATTTTTGTCCATTTCACCCCCTCCTCCCACCTCATTTTCTCCTTCTTATTTATCCTTTCCTGTTTCCTAATTTTCTGATCTCTATCATTTCTTTCACTTCCACACATCCCTCTTTATTATCTCTGTTGTTTCCTTCATTTGGCATATCTCTCTATTTCATCCCTTCACCCTCTACTCTGTCATTTTCTTATTTTTGCCTTGTTTGTCCTTCATCATTCCCTTCTTCCCCTATCATCCCTCTCTCTTATTTCTACCTATTTCATTCCTTTTTTTCCCTTCCCCTATCTCCTTTACTCTTCTCATAATCAAACCCCAATCCTATCCATTCCCTTTTCTCTTTCCCACACACCCTCACACCTAGCATTCAAGGCCGATTAAATCCTTCCTCCGTTTGCGTCATATGGTCATTCCAGTCTCTTCCACTCCATTATCGTCATATTCTCCATAGAATTCATTTCTCTTCTTTTCGAGAGTTCTGCTATATATTCAATTCTTGTCAGTCCTCTCGAGGGGGTATTACCACATTTATCCATAATCACATCTTCTCATGACATTATTGTCTTGGAGGATACTATGACATCCATCAGTCACCACCTTCTATTCTCCCCAGAAAACATTCACTCTACCTTTTTCTTAAGAAAGTAGATTGAATTTTTCCCCCATCCCATCTACTTTTTTTGAAAGGACACTACTTTCATAGTACCCTTCCAAAGAGGGGAAAATGTAGACACCCTAATTTCACATCTGTCCTAAATCAATTAATTCCCCTTCCTCATTTCCCACAAAAATACACTTCGAATTAATCAAATATAATTTGATTAATTATCCATTTCAAAATCTAAAAAATAACTCAATCCTCACCACATGTCATTATTCTCCATGTTTTCTACTATTGAACTAAAAATTCAAATTCAAATCCTCACCCACTCTTCGTGGTCTCCACTCACCTAAAATCCTCCACTTATGAATTAAAAATCTAAAATTAAATCCTCACCCATTCTTCGTGGTCCCCACTCACTTAATCTTGCCCACATTTTCAAACCATGATTACTTAAATTACTCTAAGATAATCACTCCCACATGAACCTTACCCCTCCCCTCCAGCTTCAATTGCCCTATCTAAACCCTTTGAGAAAAGAACAACCTTAGCCATCATAATCCTATTTCCCCTAGTCGAAAGTAAGAACCTCGTGTGTTCCAGGAAATCTAGAAGACAAATCAGAGGAGATCACACAATAAGGCTCAATCTCCAGAGCCCACTTGGGTGCCATGAATGCAAAGGAGGAGGTATGATTATTAGTATTTTACTTCTAAGCTTACAACTAAAGTGCAGATCTTGAACCTATACAGTACCTGAGGTGCTCCATCCTTGCCAATTTTAGCCCAAATATAAATTTTCTCAGAAGAATCGTAAGATTTTTGGTTTTGATGACACCACCAAAAATCTCTATCACTTCAAGTGAATGTCCACTACTTTGCAGAGCAACGTGTTTGGGAACCTAGAATAGAAGACTTACTATCAGATAATTATATTGAATCAAATGTGCAATACTTATGGGCATTAAAACAACTAAGTCATAGTCAATTTGTTCACATTTGCAATCTTTAAAGCGAGATAAATAGTTGATTAAACCATCTGAAAAGAAATAGAATGATCACACTAGAATTACAAGAAGTGAAACAAATCTATAGATAGTTATGAGTTCAGTTACATCAACACTTCAGGAAACATTTTTATCCACATAATTATCTATTAAATGCTAAAATAATAACCTAAATAACTATTTTTATCAGTAAACCCATGGTTGATGTAGTTTTTGAGTTACAATAGACAAAACCTTGTCACACCACTAGAATATTTTTTGCTCACATAAGGGGATTACCTAAGAAATTTTCATCACATATATGTGGATTGTGAGGGTGAACAAAATATGAGAAAAAAAATATGGATGGGATTAAAAAATCAACTTAGCTTGAATCTTTTAAATAGATTTTTTTTTATTTTTCAATGTAAATTTTTAATCCATAAAATACTATAGTGAAATCATGAAAATTGAAGGAAAAGATCTAGTGAACTTGTAGATAAAAATAAATAACATTCCTAAATTGAACATAGAAATATCGGATTTAAAATAAAGTAGTTAACAACACCAGATTCACCCCAATGTAAATTCAAACAAATAAGTCGATTATCTATACCATGATCTCCACCTTTTCTTTTTCTTAATGAGGAGAGATCCTTTCCCACACTCATTACCTTGAGCTCTACGAGGGTAATTACTAATTTCATGTGGTATCTCTTGGTATTACGTTCTTGTTTTCACAGGAAGAGCGTATATTATCCATTGTCTTAAAACCTTTAAATTATGTTCAAAAGTGTGAATTTATCTACCTCCTATAGCTCGGATAGAAAATTGATCCACAATCCTCAGTTATCAAGGAAAAAAATATATTTGATAACTATAAATCTTTCTTTATATCTCATGATGAATTATTTGTAAATCCAATTATGATTGCACTTTCCATATGTACTTGTGCATCTACACCTTATAAAGTTTGCATGGTGTTGCCACATGAGAGTGAGGCTCCTTTATGTCGTTGTAAATATGTATATAGGAAATGCCAAATGAGAGTAGGCTCCTTTATGCCATGTGGTAATTTTGATAGTTTTAAAAAGGAAATTTCGTACATGCATTCTAAGTGTGCAATTAAAGGCGTGTTGTAAAATTTGTAAATATGATAAAATCTAGGAGCCAAGTTTTGGTACAATCAATTGAAAAAAATATGCTTGTGTGGAAGAATTAAACTATTTTATTTATATTTCATACCCTATACATAATTAATTTTAAAATGATTATTACAGGGCCTTATTTTGTATAAACTATAGTTTGAAAATTTAATCAAGTTTGTTCTTTGGGTGATTTTGATAGATTGGATTCTCCTTATTCATTTATATTTAGGTAAAAGAAGGATTGAATATTGTTAGTGAAATAATTTGTTGCAGTGGAGATTATTAGTTTTCACCAATGGTCATGGGACTAAGCCTCTCCTTGGGTATGGGGATGATCCCATCATTGAATGTAAAATAACTAGAACTATGGGGTGACAACTAGGCCAGAGATCACATAGGAATACTTCACTAAACTTGTGACAAAATGTTTGTACGGTGTACAGGGGAGGAATTTTCTTAGGAGAGATGTAAAGGGGAGTATGAGAAGTAGTGAGAGGGGGTTAATGTCATGAGTACACTCTCAATGAAGGAATAAAATGTTAGAGAGAGGGGGCGAGGAGAGAGAAGTGGTGATCCAGAGACGAGAAAGCTCCTTGTTGACGAAGAAGGTGGATTGTTGAGGGAATGCTTAAGGAATGATATTCTTTATCTTTTTAACCTCATGTGAGATGTGGACACACTCTAATGCACAAAATGAGTGTTAAAAATACAACTAAGCGAATTTTATCATGTAAACATGAGTTGGTTTGCCGATCATGGAAACATGACGATCCCTTTGAACACAAGGTAGGAGTCAAAATATGGAGATCATCACCTCACTCTCCTTTGCTTCAAAATTCACCTCTATGAAAAATATGTCACCCTTTTGAATGGAATCAATTGCATGATGCTCAGACACCTTCTTTCTCATATGCTCCTCCTTGAAATAGGTCCTTCTCAAGATATAAGAATTAATCCATATTTGTGCCTTTGACCTCCTGTTGGATAGAAATATTGTGGTTACAATCTCTTTCCTTTGTGAGATGTAAGAACACTCCAAAATACTGAATGAGTGTTTAGAAACACTAATGCGAGACATTGCACTGCGTGGACCTAGAATGACTTCTTGATACTACAAACATAATAGTCTTGGATATCTTGGTAGCCTGTGGTTCGAGTTCAAATCCATTACATACACTGGTTCATTCTGACATGGTTTTTGTCATGGTGTGATTCACATGTTTCCCTTCCTTTTGGAAAGATAATTGAATATAGGGACGAAGTTGCAATATGGTGATCATCACCTTCCTGCTCGTGAGCTCCTCAAACATCACATTTTCCTTTGTAACAACTACCCAAATGATTCAACCATGGTGATCCCCTTCTGTGACAATTAGGACGAGTTGAATCATCTAGTTTATGGCATCTAAGTATGTCATGCATAATTTGTTAGGAATAAACTTAATTAGTGCTCTCATAGTTTTATATTTATCATATTGTAAACAATATTTACGGTAAGTTGTTAGTTTACTACATAAGTGGTTAGTGAGAAGTTGTGAATTGTTGGAACAACTCGTACTTCTTTAGTAGATTTTTTATAAGGAGGCAATAAGTACTCCTGCTATATATATTTGTATGATTGATCCCGAATGAATATAGAAAATGCAGTAATATTATTTCATATTTTGATTATTCAGTTTTTATTGTGTTATTTCAGTTCAAATCTCTCACCAAATTTGATTAAGTATCAGAGTAGGTTAATCCGCTAGTAGAATTGAAGTTATAATTATTTCTAAGGGGTAGTTGAGTTCTTATTTCCCCAATTGATGGCATAATATTTTGTGAGCAATGGATCCTTTTAGAATTGTATGAGTTTATATTAGTTTTTCGATATTAATTATGTGAAGAGTTAGGAGATAATTCTGATCTGGTATAGCGCCCACGTGGGAATAAAATTGAAGAAAATAAGAAGTGTGGCCATATTGTTGCAGTTGCTCAATTTTTTTGATAGTTGAGGGCATAGAGAAAGGAGTTGTCTGACATGAGAGAAGGCATGATTTAGCTTATTTTATAATTTTGAACTTTCCATCATTAATTTCTGTTGTGCACCTGTTAAGAAATGAATTATTTATTGTGAATATTACATGGCAATATTTTCTGAATATGCATATGTGTGTTTGTTACGTGAGTAATAAATGTATTAGATTAATGTAATATTGTTATAAACAATATTAAGTAAATAAGATTATAGAGAGATTCAAGGAGTTACCTCAAACAATATAATCCTTAAATATAAGAGCGAGAATTCCTATATATATGTAAGCAGTCCTGGATGAATAATTGAGAAGAACAATTCAATTTTTCTTATATCAATCTGTTGCTGTTCTTTTTTTTGGTAATAAGAGCGATGAGATCCATGTGAGAGTCTGTGAGGGGATTTGTTCATGCTTTGTAATTTCCCCAGTTGATGAGCAAATTATTGATTGGGTTTAAGAATAGCTACAGAACTGCATTTTCTGTGATCTAATCCATGTGCATCTATTCTATCATTCTGTCTGGGTATTTATTCCTTGACCTGATCCGTACTAGTCGAATGCTTCATGTTCTAAGGCGTGAATTTGCAAGGGTTCCACAAAGAAAAGTGTTCGTCAGGTCTTTTTCTGTGCATGTGTTGTGTTCTTCTTGAGCGCCGTGTCAAATTATGTTTGTGGCATTCATTATTTTCTAAACAAAGATTCCGAGAGAAATTTCACAGATCACCATTTACATGAAAAGACAGGTAAAGAAGACTTTGTCGTTGAAGAAAGAAAGCACAACATTAATTTCAAACATTTACATCAAATATTTTGTTTTCACCGTAGCTTTGTGGAAACTCTTCAACATTTGGAAATTTATGGAGGAGTTTTGGTCTTCCTCAGTCCCGTGATGTGACTTATTTTTATTGATGCATGCATCCACAGACCACTTCCCTCTATCGTGTGAATAGTTTGCCACCGTTTTTTAATGAATATTCTTTCGGTAGGTGTTTTTTTGGGTGGGAGTAGGGGAGAGGACCCTATAACCGTGCACCTAATTTTAAGGGCATGCAAATATATGTAGGTATGACGGTAGCGTAAAAAAATTATATCATCGTGTAGCGTATGATCGTGTCATATTGACATTTTTCGTTTCGCATGTTAATTTGGAGGGAAAAGTAGTTTTTGAATTGATTTAATATGAAGAAAATCAATATAAAACATTTGAAAGAGGGACCAATGACCGAGCACCCTATGTGTCACATTTTCATTAACTCTTAAAAAAATGTAATTAACCAAAAAGTGAACAACTATTGGTACTTTTGTCAACAATCTATGGTGAAAAGAGATGTACATGTTTTGGTACCCGCTCGGTTATAGGGTCCTCTCCCCTATATGTCATATTTTCAAATAAAATATTTTGTGGTTTTAAAAGTGTTTTTTTCTTTACGTGTAGATTAATAGTTTGGTCAACTTAAAAGTCGTTTCTTAATGTCTATTTCTTTATATTTGTGGAGTATAAAAAGTAGGGGAATAAAATCACGTGAAGAAAGTGAGAATATTTGTGAAGTTAATTTTGTTCTAGTATGTATTTTCTTCTAGGTTATATTTAAGTGTCTAACTAATTAGGCATCATGCCATTCATATAATGAGTCTACTTTATGGTCAATAGAAGTGTATTGTATTGTGGTGTTTCACAAAATAAAGACTTATGTTATTAAAAGAGTCAATAATCATTAAATTGTTCATTTAACGAGAGTATGTTAAAATTAAGGCTCAATGTCAAATTTGTAGTGTCATTAAGGTCAGCAAGTTTTGTGAGTCATTGTAAAAAGAGTTGAAAAAAAACAAAAAAAAAACCTCACAAACGTATTTTTGGTATAACCCGACGTCCTAAAATAAAGTTTTTTACATTGTAAGGGAGAAAATAATGTACAATGTGGAATCCATTGAGCATCACGTCTTCATTGGCTAAATAAGCAGCTCATACACTGGAGGTCGGAGGCAATAAAGGATGGAGGGTGATTAGTGCCTCTTGTCAGTCACCAACGGAGAGGTCACATACAACACCGGTGGCACCTTTTTATATTATTTTATTTGTTTGAGTGGTGTGTGCATAAATAAAACAAGGTTTTCATTTCCTACTAAAGTTTCAAATGATGAGAATGTGAATTGCGGATGCTAAGAATAGTTTTATAGGAGAGAGGTTGACTGCAATGATCCTCTGACTCCTGAAATTATCTAACTTTCAGACTTCTTCATCGATCGTTTGGTGGAAGTGTGATCATCTGGTGATGGATTCACTGTGGTGAAGTGGATGGTCATGTGCAACAAGATCCAGATGACAGTATGCAGATCTAAAAGTATGCGGTGGCATATAATTATGTTTCCAATTCTTGAGTTGTGCTTTATTCCCATGTTCACATTAAGGGAGGAATGTTAGGAAATGAATTATTTATTGTAAATATTAAATGGTAATATATTTGTGAGTATGCATATATATTTGTGAGTAACAAATGTATTAGATTAATGTAATATTGTTACAAACAATATTACATGTAAATAGGATTGTAGAGAGATTCAAGGATTTAACTTAAACAATATAATCCTTAAATATAGGAGCTATAATTCCTATATATATATATATATATATAAAAGCAAACTTGGATGAATAATTAAGAAGAATGAATCAATTTTTCTATGTGTCAATCTATTTATTCTCTTTCAGCACCCCAGTGCATTTTTATATCTTCTTCGGAGGATAAAGTCTACATATCTTAAGCACCATTTTCTCCTAAGGTTTCCTGAATGCGAATTGATATAATTGGTCAGTTGTTTCATGCATCTTGTTTTATTTGCAATCCTCAAATATGCCTCAACTCTGAATCCAGATAACATGTATTGGCAATGATTATTTTGCTGTGGGTATTTGGTCAGCATTCATGTTGATGAACGAATTCTATACCGACCTAAATTTGGTGTTGAATTAATTTGTATTGTTTGACATTGAATCGACAGTGCATTCCATCAACAAACTTGCATTGGATTCATTCAACAATGAATCCATGACAGTTGTGCATTGAGAGATGTGAATAGATTGATAACTCCACCGTATACACCGATTATATTGACAATTATTTGGTTGCGGATCTACATTAGATATTTTTATTTCATATTAAATTTTATTAACAACAAGTTGCCTTCAACATACGTTCCATCAAATTCCTCAACAAGAGGTCGCTCTCCTTTCTCAAACTTGATAATTTTGACTTGGATAATTTTCTCATCTTTTGACATCTATAGCAGGATTTGTTAAGTGTATCTTTGAGCTATTTGATGTGAAACATGTAATGTGTAATGTGTTACAATGTTTAAGTATATGTCGTTTTAATATTGTTGAAAGAGTCAAGTCAAAAGCCTCTATGTTAAAATTATTAGCTATTGTTTGTTATCTTTTTTTAGTGATTACATAAAAAGTAATAATGTGTTAATCATCAAAATTGTCTAGTCAAAAGTGTCCATTTTTTTTGCGTCATTAATTGAATTGTCATTAGAATTTGAGAGTCATTATCAAAAATTGTAAAAACAATTTACCTTACGGATGCATTTTCGGTGGAAACCGACATCCGAAGTCAAATGTTTAACATCAAGGGGTTTATGATGATAAAATCAATATAGAAACTGGTGAGATTCATATCTTCATTGGTTGAATAAGCATAAAGATAACCAGAGGAAAGAGGAAAATTAAGGTTGGAGTCCAATCAATGCCCTCTCATTAGTCACCAATGATGGGACTACACAAATGATTTGGTGGCATTTTTTCAGATTTTTTTTACTTTCAGTTGAGTATGGTATGCTTCATATTTCAATGTTCTTGTTGTTTATGTTTGGTTTTTTGAATAAGTGGAAATTTCAAATTGTGGGGGGAACATGACACCAATGTTCCATTTCCATTCAATTAATTTTTTCAGTTTGTAATATGTGAGCAAAATTCACGTGTAATCCCCTAATGGAAGAATGTGATGAGAGATGGTGATAATATTGCATCGTCATGATATTATAGTTTTTCGTTATTCCATTTTGAAAACCATCTCGAAGGTTTGTTGGTTATCATGTGTAACACCCACAAAAATCTAATCTCAAATCAAAATAGAAACTAATAATTTAATAGTCAAAATTATGGTAATTTTTTTTCTTTATTTTAAAAGGGTTTGCAAGGTTAGACATTATCCACAATTAATAAATTTCCTGATTAAGGTTTCTACACGACCTTGCAGAAGTTAGAATTAAATTAATAATTAAATATTATTAATTTACTTCCTAAAAATATTTACGGTTTAAAACATTTACCAAGTTCCATTAGTTTACTTAATTACCATGCACCAAGTTTACTTTATTTCCTATAACAAAAGTTTAACTATTTTGTCTAGCCACTAAGTGGCCCCATTCACCCCATTACCCATGCACTTTTTATTTAAATTTCATTCCCATAAAATACCTCCCACTTAAGTGATGTAGGGTTTAATCTGAGCCATTAGATCAAATCTATCCTAGCCATTGGATTTGGTTTGCCCTAAATATCCTTATAGGTTTCTTTTTATTTCTATTTGCCCCAATTTCATCTTCATTTGTTTATTCATATTTTACAGGTTTGGAAGAGGAAAAAGAGGAGAAGCCATGAAAGCAATAAGTGAAACCATGGAGAAATTTTCTTGGTTCTAGTTGCAAATGGAGAAATATTCCTCCATTCTTCTCTTCATAGTTTAGTTTATTCAAGGGTTTGCTATTGTAAGGTTCCTCATTTGCTTATTGTAGAGATTCCACCATGAATTTGGTTTTGCTATTTAATATATACATTATTTGAGTTCAATATTTGGGGAAACCCCATTTCATTAGATCTAAGAGATTTTACACATTTGGATTCCCATAAGAGGATTTATATGTTTAAACAAATGAGTTTGATCATTTACTAGTTGCTGGTAGTTTCATCTTGAAGTTTTAAAACTTAGATTTTCTTTAAATTCAATCCAAATTTTTCACAGTCTTGTTATTTTTATTTTTCATCAAAAGTGACGAAACCTCCACCCTAAGCAGGTTGGTGGTCCTATGAACCCCCACCTGGTGGGTGGTTCATCGACCACCGCTCTGGCTGGGTGGCGGTTCTGAAACCTCCACTCTGCACAGGGCAACAATTCTGTTTCCCAAAAAAGAACTTAAATTCAACATTTTTCAAATTGTTTTCTACTTAGGTTGGTTTCTAAGGAAACATTAACTTTAATTAAGGTGTCTACAATTCATTAGTTGATAGGTTGATGTCATATCTTTGTTTCATGACTTAAATTACCAAGTACATAGCTTTTCCATTGCAATAGTGTATAAGAACAATTACAAGGTTTCCTTTTCAATAAAATTACTTATAAGCTCTAAAAGAGAGAAAATAAATTCAACCAATTACTAAGTACCATTTCTTTTCTTTACACAAAAATGTGATAGCCATTCCAACAAGGAAAATCAAGCATAATTTTTCCTACATTCTTCTTTCATCATTTTCAATAAAACAAAACTTGATATTAAACTCTACAAGAACTTCTATTTTTACAATAATACAATTTTCAACAAGGCAATAATACACCCTTTTTTATCAATGAGCATAATTCATATTTCTTTCAATACAAAATTTCTTCTTTCCAATAATATGAAATAATAATTTACAAGTTACAAATTTCACTATTTCAACATTGAAACAACATTTCAAAGGTGCATTTTTTGGCTCCAACATAACATGACTCCTTCAAACTTCATTTTGTTCTCTTCCACCTCTTAAAATTCTTCAAATCATGGTTCACAATATAAGGACATGGGTATAGGTGATGCTCTCCACCTAACCTATAACCCAATAAGAGGATAATTCATCCTCTTATTGGCCCCTGAGCCCCAACCAAAGAAAAATAAGGGTATTATGCAACATTTGACAACTTTCACACAAGGCTTCCACAATATGCATTCCAAAAAATACCACATTCAAATAGAAAATTCAAATAATACACTCAAACAATATGCTCAAACAATATTAGAACTTTCCCAAAAAAGCACAAAGGCTTGAAAACAACAATCCAACAAGGAGTGCAATGGAATATGGGCACCACCTCCTTTTGTCTCCCAAGTGATGTAGGAGTTCCACCCAAAATCCTCCATGTGCACAACTCAAAACATAATCAAATCCTTATTTCTACACTTGAAAATATGTAAAATATATCCATGTTATCCTTTTCACTCCCCATAGGTGGAATTCAAACTCACACTCCCTCCAAAATGCATGCCTCACATCTCCCTTTTTCCTCCCCAATGGTCCCATAAATCCATCTCCCACACACAACTTAAGGCAATCTACCCATTCACAATCAAGCATAAGCACAACACTCATACAATATACAAACAAACACAATTTCTACATCAAAATACATTAATAAAAAATCCAAAAGGAGGAGATCCTACATCTCCATTGAACTTCCAATTCCTTTGCTCAACAAGCTTTAGAATCCTTCACACCAAGCTCAATCCAAGATGCAACTCCAATAGAAAACTCCAAGTATGAAAACCAAGACCAATTTTCAAAAGTGCAAGAGAAGTAAATAAGGAAAGTAACCCAAAATCCATCAAAATCATCCAATAAATAGAAAAGGGATGTGAGGATGATGAGGTGGCTCCATGTAGGATGTCAATTCATCATCCCTCCATTCCAAAAAACAAGTCAAACACCAAGCCCAAATAAATTAAATGCACATGTAAGACTTATGACATGCCCACATGACACTCCAACTTGCACACCATTCAAATCAAGGACAAACTTAAATATGGTAAGTAACAAGTGCAATTATTGACCCTTTTTACACTCAAAAATGCATTAAAATGGACAAAATATGTCCCATACTTCCTAAGTAGGGTTGGTAAGAGAGTTTGAGATGTGAGGGACAAGGTTAACTTGTCCATCAAGTCTCTAAAAGTGACCAACAAGGCCAAATTCTAATTTGGAAAGGATGGTGGAGTACACACCACAAAAATACATTTAATTCAATTCACATCATGCACCGGAACAAGGACTATCTACCTAATTTATTGCCCACATGTCATATCTTCCTTCTTAATTTAAATTTAAGCTAAACTAGTTAATTAAGATACATTAGAAAGTGTTAATAAAGTAAAAATATTTTCCCAATAATTAAACACATGCACATCAAATTAAAACAAACAAAATTAAAATAAAGGAAACACATTACAGCCATGACCACATAAATGAGGTTACCCCCCCTATGGGAACCTCCTAACAAAGCATGCAACAACACAACATAACATTATACACAAGTTGTCAAATTTTGGCCATAATGCACAACCTCGACATCCTATCCTATCCCCCTTTCGATGTATGTGATAGTGCAATACAAAAAAAAAAAACCTATGGCCTTGCGGCCTTCAACAACATCGATGAATAATATACATATAGAAATCAATAATTGTCATCAAAATTAACATGATATCATCATAAAATCCAACATGCATCCAAAATATGACAACTTGGTATAAAATCATAAGACAAACAAAATACCTCTCTGGCCTTGCAACTGTATCAACAACATAGAGAATAATATACATATATAAATCAATAATCATCATCTAGAATGAGCAATTCTATCATCTATCATCATACAATTTAATTTAATTTTAACAACCATAAAATAATAATTCTACTCAAAATATCCAACATAGGCTATGCATCCAGAATATCACATGTTAGTATAAAATCAAAATACTGTAAATCAACATATATATTTGTCCATCATAGTCATCTAGTTCATCATTATCAAAATGTAAATCACAACATATCAATAGTCTGAATATTTGCATAGTCTATCATCTACTGATCAATATATAATAATCAAAATGTCTAAGTATCAATCTAACAGTAATATCATCATAACGAAAATAGTGTTGAAGAGGAATCGACACTACATCCTCCTCCCCTTAGACTCGACTTCCTCCTAGAAGTCATTGAAATAGGTGTGGAAACTGGCCCTGTAACAAAGTAGCATCCTCCCATGTGACTGCAATTTCATCATACCTATCCCATTAGACTCACACCTGTTCAATCTCATGGTCTCAATGGCCTGGGTCCTACACTCTATTATGCATATGAGCTCCAAAATCACCTACCCATACTCCTGCACCTACAATGCGGTCCAATCTAATACATGAGAGGGATCTGGAATGTATCTCCTACTAATAGAAACATGAAATACATCATGGACGCGAGACAAGATGGGTGAAAAGGCTAGACGATAAGCTAAGGGACATATCCGTTCCAAGATCTCGAATGGATCCATGAATCTAGGAGCTAACTTAGATCCTTTTCCATAATGGATAGGGATCTTATGAGGTCTGACATGAAGAAACACCTTCGTTCCCACCTCATAGCTGTGGTCAACTCTCCTCTGATCTACATATTTCTTTTGTCTATCATGTGCCTCTTGTAGTCTTTGTCTGATCAAAACAACCTGTTGTTCCATATCTTGTAACAAAGCTGGCCCAAGAGATACTATGTCCTCTAATCTATCCTAACTTAGTGATGTCATGCACTCCCTAACATAAAGTTACTGAAATGGGGCCATACCAATAGAACTTTGAAAGTTGTTATTATAAGAAAACTTAAAAAAGTAAAAATACTCCTCCCACCTCGATTGTTGGTCCATAACGTACATTCGAAGCATGTCCTCTAAGATATAATTCACCCACTCTATCTATCCATTTGTCTCTGGATGATATGTTGTACTAAATTTGATACTTGTCCCAAGGGCATGCTCCATGGTATTCCATAAATGATAGGTTTATAAGGGATCACGGTCATAAATAATCTTTCACAGAATCTCGTGCAGTCTAAAAATCTCATCTAAGTACACTCGTGCCACTGCACTAGTTATATAGGTGGTCTTCACCAGAGAAAAATGAGCCACTTTTGTCAATCTATCCACTGTGACCATGATGGCATTGTGGTGGTATCTCGACGTCGGTAGCCCTACTATGAAATCCATGGAAATGGTGTCCCATTTCCACTCCGGTATAACATGTTGGTAGAGAAGAATAGCTAGATGTTGATGCTCGACCTTCACCCTCTGACACTCCAAAAAAAACACAAAAAGATCTACATCTCTCTGTAGTCCTTTCCAATGGTACAATTTTCTCAAAGTGTTGTGCATCTTCTTCACCCATGGATGGGATAAATAAGGTGCACGATGAGCCTCTGCCAAAATATCTTGTCTCAAACCTCCATCCCTAGGTACATAGATCTAGACTCTGTGTTTGAGAAATCCATCTAACTCAAAGGAAAATCCATCAAACTTCCCCTCAAGGGGTCTCTGAGAATCAATCTCTACTCTAGCTGCAAGGTAGAAGTTGTCATGTGGAAGCTATCGCAAAATATTGCTCCACAATTCTGTACCCACTGAAGTATCCATAACCAAATGTCTATGTCAACTCAATACATCAATAACCACATTCTCCTTCCCCTTCACATGCTCTATCTCCATGTCATACTCACATATTAACTCCATCCAACTTCATTGATGAGCGTTGAGATTGGGATGTGTGAAGAGGTGATGTAAGCTCAAATGGTCTATCCTAAGAATGAACCACATGCCAAGAAGAAAACAACACCAACACACCAAAGCATGCACCACATCTGCAAGCTCAAGGTCATGAGTCAGATAATTGAACTCATAATCCTTGAATTTGTGAGACTCAAAGGCTACTACATGGCCATCTTGCATCAAAACACCTCCTAATCCCACCAAAGAAGAATATGTACACACGAATAAATACCTCTGAGGATATAGCACTAAAAGAATTAATGTTATTGTAAGGCATTCCTTCAGTGTATTGAAGGCCTACTTACATATATCTAACCAAAAATAATTCTTCCCTTTCAGCTGAAGGGAAGTGATGGAGTGTGCAAAATCTAAGAGAATTCCTTAACAAATTTCCTGTAATAACCTACCAATCCCATGAAATTGTGCACTTCAGTCACATTGGTTAGTGTTGGCCAATCCATAATAGCTCTAATCTTGGAAGGATCGACTGTGATACCTTCCCCAGAAATAATGTGACCTAAGTATTGTACCTATGATTGGAAAAAGGCACACTTCTCTAGGTTCCCATATAGTTGTTTCTCTCAAAGATACTGTAGAACTTGGTGAAGGTGTTCCTCTTGCTCTTGATGCATGCATGAGTAAATCAAAATTTCATCAAGAAACATGAAAACGAAGTGATTCAAAAACTTCCAAAACACCCCATTCATTGAACTCATGAATACTTCAGGGGCGTTCGTCAGACCAAATGGTACCACTGTGAACTCATAGTGGCCATATCTCATGCATAAATCTGACTTGTGGATATCTTACTCTGTAATCCTCAGTTGATGGTATCCTAACTTAAGATCTATCTTAGAAAATATGGTGGCCCCCTTCATCTGATAAAATAAATCATCTATATGACGAAGAGGGTAAATTTTTTTTATCGTTTCTTTGTTCATCTATCTGTAGTCCACACATAAATGCAAAGATTCATCCTTCGTCTTCACAAAGATCACTGGTGCACCCCAAATATATACACTAGGATGGATTAGGCCTTTCTCAAGAAGGCCCTTGAACTGTAACTTGATCTCACATAGCTTAGGTGTGGTCATCCTATATGGTGCGCGTGAAATAGGCTCCACTCCCAGAACCAATTCAATATGAAATTCTATCTCATGCGGAGGAGGTAACCTTGGGAAATCACTAGGAAAAAAATATGAAAACTCCTACAAAATAGGGTGGTCATCAAGTGACGGTCCATGAGTCTCATCCTCTGATCAGTCACTAACAGTGATGGTATATAACTAGAAACCTCATCAGGCATACTGCTTTAGCTACATACTAGATATGGTTCGAATAGATATGGGTCTCCTAACTCCAACTATCAACGATTCCAGTCCCAAATCGTCCGCACAAGATATAACCTTATTGTAACAATCAACTCTAGCTCTATGTGATGAAAACCGATCCATGCCCAAGATATCTCCATATGAACCCAACGGAAGGATATAAAGATCCAAAGTTGTGGTGAAGGGTCCTAGGTTCACTACACACTCCTTAATTAAGGAGTCCACTGAGAGTTTGGCTCCAGAAGCCATCTCAACATCCCAACTAAGGCCCTACCTAACTACTGACAGCCTGCATCGCTCTACTAATGATGGAGAAATGAAAGAATATGAATATCCTGAATCAAATAAGATAGGGGTAGAAATACCACCAATGCTACATGTGGTCTCAATCACCATGCCTTGGTGCTCTACCTAGCAGTTATAAACATCAACATAAATCTTGTGGCTCTTGGCCATGTCACCAACCGTAGGCTCAGAAATAGGTGCCTTACCTAGATTAGCAGGGTTCTGAGGGTACTCTCTCTAATGATGACCATGTACACCACACCCATAGTAACTACCTGGTCCTCTCCACTGAGCAGATACTCCTCCAGGTGGCCTGATAGTCTATGTTGTATAACCTAAGGAAATTGCCATAAATATTTGTGGGTGCTATGTTGGACTTACTCCTGTTGACTGTGCTTGAGGTGGATCATGTGTCCTATTAGCCCCCCCAGCTAGAGGCCCCATACTATGCCCTCTCTAAGCATCATGGCACTATGGAGGTCAAAAGGGTGTTCGAGTCTACTGCTGCTATTGCTGAGGGGGAGGAGGCTTGAAGGAAAAATATGTTGAAGTGTGTCTGTTATGAGGAGGAGGAGCTGATCCCCTTGACCTACTATCATACATCTGTTGTACACGACTCCTCACTCTGTCTCAATCCTTCTAAGTCTTCCCCCTGGTTTCCTTTGTAATGTAGGCCTTCTCCATGGCCTCTGATAGTGTCTGCGGGAAATGAATGTGCATTTACCCACCCAAGTCTAAGTTCAAGCCCCTAATGAACCTGTGAAACCTAATCTACTCATCCTGCATTTAGTCTACATACTGAAGCAGATCCAAAAACCAACCCTCATACTCTACTACCATCATGGATTCATGTCACAGATCATGGAACTCATCGATCCACTACTGGATGAATCTCCTGGATATGTATCTACTCCTGAAATGTTCCTCAAAGAGCTCCCAAGTAATTGTCTCAGAATCTACATGGAGCTTCTATCCCTCGGTCCTCCACAAAAATCCACCTCCATCTCTCAGAAGGTGGATAACAACATGAGCTTTCATGTTGTTAGTACAAGGACATAATTTGAAGCATCCGCTCAAGCTAACCCATCATGCCTCGGCCTGAAATCCTCTTATGTCTCTATAAAAATGAGGTGGGTGTAAATTCATTATATCTCTAATGTGATCTACCATTGTCGACTGTTAGCCCCTAGGTCTCTTCGCATGATCATCCCTCGACCTAGGGCTCCTAGATATGTCTCTATGTCCCATGATCTATCTATGTACTCTCTAGGTGGTGACTCATGTCCAACTGACCCCATGTGGAAGTTCATTTCCCTATCCTCAGCACTATGACATGAACGTGCATGAAACTCCACTGATGGCTCTTTGTCCTGTCCACTAAGTCATCCTCCTAAAGATCCTCCACGTACTTAGCCCCATTAACATCCTTGTAGTGTCTATAGTATTTGAGGAAATATAGCTGCTACTACCTGATTTAGGGGTGGTATATCTAGTTTCACGAGTAAGAACCCCTTGTCTAATCTGCACCTCCTACACAGACCAAGATGGGATTAGTTTATCATCATCTAGGCTTTGTTTCAGTAATTTAAGTTTTCTACTTTTTAAAATATCATGCAATGTTGTGTGTTCTAGGTTTATAGTTACACTAGGTTTACTTGTTGTGTTTCATGTTTCCAAGTGTTCCCAGGGTCCAAGTGTTGAACCCATGACTCTGATACCAAGTGTAACACCCAAAAAATTGTACTCTTAAAATCAAAAGAGAAACTACTAATTTAATTGTCAAAATTACGGTAAATTATTTTGTTTTTTAAAAGGGTTTGCAAGGTTAGACATTATCCACAATTAATAAATTTCCTGATTAAGGTTTCTACATGACCTTCTGGAAGTTGGAATTAAATTAATAATTAAATATTATTAATTTACTTCCTAAAAATATTTACGGTTTAAAAAATTTACCAAGTTCCATTAGTTTACTTAATTACCATGCACCAAGTTTACTTTATTTCCTATAATAAAATTTTAACTATTTAGTCTAGCCACTAAGTGGCCCCATTCACCCCATTACCCATGCACTTTTTATTTAAATTTCATTCCCACAAAATACCTCCCACTTAAGTGATGTAGGGTTTAATCTGAGCCATTAGATCAAATCTATCCTAGCCATTGGATTTGGGTTGCCCTAAATATCCTTATAGGTTTCTTTTTATTTCTATTTGCCCCAATTTCATCCTCATTTGTTCATTCTTATTTTACAAGTTTGGAAGAGGAGAAAGAGGAGAAGCCATGAAAGAAAGAAGTGAAACCATGGAGAAATTTCCTGGGTTCTATTTACAAATGGAGAAATCTTCCTCCATTCTTCTCTTCATAGTTTAGTTTATTCACGGGTTTTCTATTGTAAGGTTCCTCATTTTCTTATTGTAGAGATTCCATCGTGAATCTAGTTTTGTTATTTAATATATACATTCTTTGAGTTCAATATTTGGGGAAACCCCATTTCATTAAATCTAAGATATTTTACACATTTATATGCACATAAGAGGATTTATATTCTTAAACAAATGAGTTTGATCATTTACTAGTTGCTGGTAGTTTTATCTTAAAGTTTTAAAACTTAGATTTTCTTTAAATTCAATCCATATTTTTCATAGTCGCTATTTTTGTTTTTCTGTCAAAAGTGATGAAACTGCCACCCTAAGCAGGTCAGCGGTCCTGTGACCACTGCCCTGCTTAGTGGGTAGTTCATCGACCGTCGCTCTGTGCTGGGCAGAGGTTTTGAAATCACCGCTCTACACATGGTGACAGTTCTATTTCCCAAAAAAAGAACCTTAAATTCAAGCATTTTTAAAATTATTTTCTACTTAGGTTGGTTTCTAAGGAAACAATAACTTTAATTAAGGTTTCTACAATTCATTAGTTGATAGGTTGATGTCATATCTTGGTTTCATGACTTAAATTACCAAGTACATAGCTTTTCCATTGCAATAGTGTATAAGAACAATTACAAGGTTTCTTTTTCAATAAAATTACTTATAAGCTCTAAAAGAGAGAAAAAAAATTCAACCAATTACTAAGTACCATTTCTTTTCTTTACACAACAAAAGTGATAGCCATTCCAACAAGGCAAATCAAGCATAACTTTCCCACATTCTTCTTTCACCCTTTTTAATACAACAAAACTTGATAATAAACTCTACAAGAACTTCTATTTTTACAATAATACAATTTTCAACAAGGCAACAATACACCCCCTTTTTCTTCAAGAGCATAGTTCATTTTTATTTCCAACAATATGAAAGAATAACTTACAAGTTACAACTTTCACTATTTCAATATTGAAACAACATTTCAAAGGTGTTTCTTTTGGCTCCAACATAACATGACTCCTTCAAACTTAATTTTGTTCTCTTCCACCTCTTCAAATTCTTCAAATCATGGTTCACAATACAAGGAAAGGGGTATAGGTGATGCTCTCCACCCAACCTATAATCCAATAAGAGGAGAAACCATCCTCTTATTGGCCCCCGAGCCCCAACCAAAGAACAATAAGGGGTATTATGCAACATTTGACAACTTTCACACAAGGCTTCCACAACATGCATTCCACAAAATAACACATTAAAATAACACATTCAAACAATATACTCAAACAATATTACAAATTTCCCAACAAGCACAAAGGCTTGACAACAACAAGCCAACAAGGAGCAATGGAATATGGGAACCACCTCCTTTTGTCTCCCAAGTGATGTAGGAGTTCCACCCAAAATCCTCCATGTGCACAACTCAAAACATAATCAAATCCTTATTTCTACACTTGCAAATATGCAAAATATATCCATGTTATCCTTTTCACTCCCCATAGGTGGAACTCAAACTCACACTCCCTCCAAAATGCATGCCTCACATCTCCCTTTTCCCTCCCCAATGGTCCCATAAATCCATCTCCCACACACAACTTAAGGCAAGCTACCCATTCACAATCAAACATAACCACAACACTCATACAATATACAAACAAACACAATTTCTACATCAAAATACATTAATACAAAATGTGCACAAAAGAGGAGAGCCTACCTCTCCATAAAACTTCCAATTCCTTTCCTCAAGAAGCTTTAGAATCCTTCACACCAAGCTCAATTCAAGATGCAACTCCAAAGAAAAATCCAAGTATGCAAACCAAGACCAATTTTCAAAAGTGCAAGAGAAGAAAATAAGGCAAGTAACCCAAAATCCATCAAAATCATCCAATAAATAGAAAAGGGATGTGAGGATGATGAGGTGGCTCCATGTAGGATGCCACTTTGTCATCCCTCCATTCCAACACACAAGTCAAACACCAAGCCCAAAGAAATTAAATGCACATGTAAGACTTATGACATGCCCACATGACACTCCAACTTGCACACCATGCTAATCAAGGAAAAACTTAAATGTGGTAAGTAACAAGTGTAAATTATTGACCCTTTTTTACACTAAAAAATGCATTAAAATGGTCAAAATATGTCCCATACTTCATAAGTAGGGTTGGTAGGAGAGTTTGAGATGTGAGGGACAAGGTTAACTTGTCCCTCAAGTCTCTAAAAGTGGCCAACAAGGCCAAATTCGAATTTGGGAAGGATGGTGGAGTACACACCACCTAAATGCATTTAATTAAATTCACATCATGCAACAAACAAGGACTATCTACCCAATTTATTTCCCACATGTCATATCTCTCTTCTTAATTTAAATTTGAGCTGAACTAGTTAATTAAGATACATTAGCAAGTGTTAATAAAGTAACAATATTTCCCCAAATAATTAAACACATGCACAACAAATTAACAACAAAATTAAAAGAAAGGAAACACATTACACCCATGGCCACATAAATGAGGTTACCCCCCCTATGAGAACCTCCTAACAAAGCATGCAACAACACAACATAACATTATACACAAGTTGTCAAATTTTGGCCATGTTGCACAACACCCCACATCTTTCCATGGTTGGTCCCCTATCCCATTTTGATGTATATGATAAAATGTCCCTGTAACACAAATATAATACCTCTCTAGATTTTTCACCTTATCAACAACATCAAGAATAATATACATATAGAAATCAATAATCGTCATCCAAAATTAGCAATTCTATCATCTATCATCATACAATTTAATTCTATTTTAACATCCATAAAATCATAATTCTACTCAAAACATCCAACATAGGCTATGCATCCAGAATATGACATGTTAGTATAAAATCAGAATACTGCAAATCAACTTATATATAACTTTCCATCAGTCTTCATCTAGTGCATCATAATCAAAATGTAAATCACAACATGTCAATAGTCCAAATATCTGCATAGTCTATCATCTACTAATAAAGATATAATAATCAAAATGTTCCCCATGTTCACACTAAGGGGGGAATGTTATGAATAATATTAATTAGTGCTCTTATAGTTTGATATTTACCATCATGTAAAAAATATTTATGATAAGCTATTAGTTTGTTGGGTAAGTGGTTAGTGAGTTGTTGCGAGTTGTTGAAAAAAATCGTACTTCTTTAGTAGATTAGTTATAAAGAGGTAATTAAGTAATCCTATATATTTGTGTTATTGATTTTGAATGAATATAAAGAGTGCAGTAGTATTATTTCAAAAAAATTATTGTGTTATTTCAATTCAAAGCTCTTGCCAAATTTTAGAATTAGCTTTGAGAGTGATCTTTTGGGAGCCTATGAGGACATTTTCTCCTGTTTGAACCACAAGACAACTTCCTAACCTTGCAATTATGGAAAAAAAGAAAATAAATAGGTGGAATGTATGCCATCCCAATTTCAAGAATTTCTATTTTTAGCAGGTCATGACTAGAATAACTATTTTTAGTAAGTTTTCTCAATTTTCACTTTCTGATGGTTTTTTCTTGTTTGGAGTGCATAGTTGCTAAAAATTTACCATTTTTAGAAACTTACTATATTTGGACACATGAAACCTTACACACTTACTATCTTTGGATGGAGGTATTTTGGATGTCAAATTGCAATTAAATTGCTCTCAAAAGTTAATTTTTTTTCAAGATCTCCTGCTCCAGTTTTTGAGGTTTTTCTTTCACTGGAAATTTGTAGAACCAAAAAGGCAACTTCCCAGGCTAAAAATTTCAACTTGCTGCTATAAATTGCATAGATCATCCATGGAAATTCTCTTATAACAATCTTGAAGGCGTTATTGGGAGGAGTGCACTGACAAAGTTTAATGGAGATTGGGTACACGGTTTGTGAGTTATGAACAATTTCAAGTGTTGATAGCTTGATGTTCTATGAAAAATAAAAAATCATTCATGTACAACTATTGATGGTTTGGGAGGGAAAACAATAACATTTGAAAATGAATAAGTATGTGAGGTAAGGAGAGTTATTCATTTTGTTTTATAAATCTTAACTCACTTCTTGACCATGGAGCTTAATTGGAGTTAGTGGATGGTAGAGGTGGATTTGCACCAATGCAAAGGGGTTAAAGGGGACACAAAGGAAACCCAAGTGATCTTTTCACTAGATGGTGACATGTGGCATCCTCTTGTTTTGTGTGAATGAGATGTATTGTTTGTAAATTTTAAGTCACCTTTGACCCGACAACTTAATTAGAGTTAGTGGATGGTCGAGAGGTAAGTGCACCAAGTTAAGGGGCCAAAAAGTGGACAAAAATCCACTTTTTGTCATTTTCGCCATAACACACTCACATTATGGTTCAGTTGCATTATAATACGAGCAGGAAAGATTGAGGTCGTATTATAACATTCTCGCATTCCTCTTTACAATGTGGTATATGTACTTTTGGGAGGGATATATTTACTAAAATAAATATTTATATTTTATTATTTCTTATACTTTAAATTTATTTTAGTAAATATAAGAAATTAGGGTCACTCTATACCTTATGTAACTATTCTCATAGATCCATCAATCATGGTTTAACAAATAGTTTTTCATATTCTAATCTGGTCAGTGCATATGTATTTTTCAGGATTTCAACATTCATCGTATAGTATTTAGGGTTTAAATTCTATAATCGATGTTTATTTTGGGAAATAAAATTTTCATTTTTTTGGTTTTCGGCCTTTTGGGAGTGTTAAATGTGTTAAAATATATTTTATAAACCTCACAACTCCTAATTGTAGTAACAATTACTTGAATATATGGACTCATGAAATTCCTTATAACACATAATAAATAAAAATACATATGTAAGTTTTTATCGATTTAAATAATCAAGGGAATGGTCATCATGAGGTATTTGAAGTATCTTAAACATCATGAGGAAAATGGGTGCAATCAGAAAAATCACGAGGTCCGTGAAATATCTAAAACATCAAGAGCTTCATCGAGATTTAAATCATTAAGGGACTGGTCATCAAGAGCATGATAAGAGAAACTCACCATGAGTGATGGTGGAAATTTTATCAGGATAAAGAAATCCATATTTTATGAGTGTTTTTTTAAACACTTAATCAATGTTTGGTAATGAACTCACATCTTGCAAGTCATGGAGGTGGAATTTACAGCGGTTCATTATAGTGTGGAGGTCAATAATGTGGAATTCTTATTGGAAATTCCTCCAAGTTTTATTTAGGGACCAATCCTTCATCATAAACATCATAAATAGGGTGTCAATACATCATAAAAATGCTTCCACTCAGGTGACATCTTGGGTAGGGAGGTGAATTAGGAGACTAAGAAGAGATCATCTTGTTCAAAGGTGAAAAATGAGGATGAAGGAGTGAATTAATTATCATCATATCCTTAATCTACCATTGTAAACAAATATCTTCAAGAAATAAATCAAATAGATCTAGTCGGGCTACTAAGGCATCTAGGATCATCATGTGTGAAGGATCAAGAATTCACGTATTTTTTATGAGAGGGATATGAGAAAGAAGTGTATGAGAATCCTAAATCTGATTCCATTCAAGGATGATTTTGAATCTTGGAAGGGTAAGAGGGTGATATTCATATGAATATGTTGTCCTGTGAATTGAATAACCCAAAAATACAAAACATAAACCATGAAAACCAAGCCACAATGTGAAATCTTGCTCCTAAATATTCTTGAATCCCTTTCTAGGCCCTGCCTCTTGTGTCATGATCAACTTGTCCTTGAAGTATTCTTAATGCATTGGGTGAACATGTATAAGTTTTCAAAAAGCTTTAACAAGGTATATTATTCCATTTATTAAAGTGTAGTAAAATAATAATTCTCTTGTAAGCTTAAAAAGGAAATTTTTTGTCATTTCGGAGCCTTTGTGCATCATTCGGGAGGGTTATGAAAAGGTATTAAGTAACTAAAGGTGGTATATAAAATACTTGAAGGTGTTGGAAGTAGTTTAGGAAGATTTATGAAACTTTTTATCATTTAGGGATAGTCTATTCAACAACGTGTTTTCAGGTGCAAGGAATGAGCAGTCAAATTGTGAACCTTGACTTCTTCGGTTGATTCTAGGAGATCCATAAGGAATTAGGAGTAAAACAAGTAGGAACCGGAAATCTTGAACATTCTTTTACATTGTGGGAGCATCCATTTTGATCAACGTTCACCAAAGGTGATGCTAGTAATCATTCCATAATCTCAAGTAATATATACCTCCCAAGAGTGTCTCTAAAAACTTAATTAGTGCTTGGTAATGAGCTCAATACATTGTGGAGGTTAGGAACATGTGATTAACCTTCAAGTTATAATTCCACTTGGATAAAATTGATCAAAAGTTTGTTCTCCGTAATGGTATCATAGTTATCTCTACATCCACCTTTCAACACACCCATACATCTTACTCAAGCACACCTCAATGCTCCATTATTCCTTTATCCATCATCTTTCTAGATTTTTAATTTTTGGATTTTTAAGAATCCTTGTTTTCTCAATCTCTAAACAATCTTCTCAACTCTATTTTTCACCTTCACCTTGACTTATATTACTCAATATTATTTTCACTCATCGCAATGTGCTTACACCTCTCCTAATCACTAATGAAAATAAATCAACTCTTCCTATTTTACTTAAGGCTTTACATACAAACCCTTACTGTCTCTATACTTATTCATCGCATTGTGCAAGACAATAAATTTAGGTCTTATTGATTAAATTTGTATAAGGATTTTCCCCTGTTACTCAAGGATTTAGAACATTCTAACACCACTCCCTTAATGATAGATACAACTTCCATATGAAGTTCTTTCCTAAGAAAACTATTCCTAAAGGTTGGTCTTGTTAGTCACAAGAAATAAGCATGATTGTAAGATGCTTCCTTTACCTACTAACCACTAAATACTCTATCCTTATGCCCTTATTTTATGAGTCCTTAATGCCCTTAGGCCTTCCTCCAAGTTTTCATAGACTCCACCAACTTCAAACACCTGTAATAAAGACTATTTTTCTAAAAGTACATCCTTTCTAGACCTCAAACTAGGCATTAACACTTCTAGAATGTATTTACACATTCCTTTTCTTTTATTCTTATTCCAACCTGTACTAGATATTTTGTAACTCTTGGTCTTCTTATTACCTTGCTATACACTTATAAAGGAATATACTAGTCATAAGTATTAAATTTTACAATGAATATTCTTCTCCAACCCCTTAAGATCGGGTACACATATTTAGGATTATGGACAAACATTTAATTGAAGAAATCATCCTTTAGATGGCTTGTTGTAATGCCCTGCCTTGGGACATAGGAAACCACACCAACTGGTAGTTAAAAATTTGGGTAATTTTTAAAAAGTAAAAATTAATACTATACTTAACTGATTCCCATTATTAATTATTTTATACCCATTTTATTTACCCAAATAATTAACTACTTGTCTAATTCCAAATTAATTATTTATTTCCTATCATGGTTACACTACTAAAAATTTGCTAAGTTCACATTAGAAAGTATACCCCTCTTTTAATTTAATTAATCCCCACACACCCTTCTTTTATTTTATTTCCTAATCCCACAAAATCCCATGACTTAAAAGTTGTGTAGGTTTTAATGTGAACCCTAGGATAAAACTAATATTGGCCCTTGATTTAAAAATTTCCCTAGAGTTGCCCTAATCCATCCTTATGGTTTCTTTTCCTTTCTTTTATTTTCCATGTGATTCATTTTGTTTCTTGTTTGTGTAGGTTGAGGAGGAGCCATGGAGTTTTGGGTTCATGGAGTTTTAAGGAATAATATCATTTTTTGTATGTTTTCTTTACCAGAGATCTTCTCTAGTTGGGTATATAGTATACCTCATTTTTGTATAAAGAAGGAAAATATGCCTATACACACACTATATATATATATATATATAGATATATATATATATATATATATATATATATATATATATATATATATATATATATATATATATATTAAAAGCGAATTAAATGAACTCAGAGAAGAAAATCCGTTTAACATGGTTAAGGGTGGCGGGACTATGTGTTGGTTTCCTTTAATGGAGTGGAGGCGGTGGTGTTGGGGAGGAGGTTACGGTGGAAGGGACGGCGGAGGGTTATGTGGAGTAAGGGCTTTGGGGGTTGTGGGGAGAGGGAGTTTGGAGGGGCCACAGGGAGTGGGGGTTTGGGGTTAGGGGAGGGTGCAGTGGTGTGGTCGTAAGCCACACCACTAATTTGGTTGTAGGGTTTGGGGGAGGGCTCGACTCTCCCCACTTTAATTTTTTTTGGTTTAATACAAACAATACCATATACAATGGCCGTAATTTTTGATTTTAACATTTTTTATATTTATCATATGTATGTATGTATGTATGTATGTATGTAATATTATTTTATAATATTAATATAGGTATATTCCACTATATAGTCTAGATTATATATATATATATATATATATATATATATATATATATATATATCAAATTCTCTTTATTTTCTTTTTTTTCCTTAGAAAATAATCTACAATTTTCTAAAATTTGTACAAAACTAAGAATCAATTTTATTCTGAAATCTGAAATCATTTATGAGGAATAGATTTTAATCACAAACAAATTTTAACTATATAAGATTTGAAATGGATTCTTAGAAATAAGACTTTTCCATTGAAAAGTAGTACTCAAATTTCTACAACTTGTATGTAAATCGGAGCAACTCTAAAGCTAATTTCCTTATATCTCTCATGTCATAAAAATTTGTAATGCTAACAATTAGTGTAAAAATAGTAATATCCTTTTTCAACAAAAACTCCTTATTGCAAACAAAATTCCTTTTCAATACAATAGTTAATTTTTAATATTTTCCAATGTTAACAAGAAAGAGATACACTTTTTCCAAGAATCTCAACATTTAATTTTACACTTCTATTTGAGAAAACATGCCCACAAAGTATCTAGCTTTCTATTCAAGGAGAGATCTCTACATTACAAATAAGCTATTTGGAAAAGGAAGAACTATTTCATGAAAGAATGCTACTATTTTAACAAAAGAATATTAGTTACTCCATTCCACATTTTATGCTACAATCTAGTTATATATATTTTTTATTTAAACAATGAAGAGAATAACTTCTTAATACAACAAGACTCTTCCTCTCATGGAGAGTAATATGATTTACGAATCACTTACATCCCAAAAAGAGAATCTTACAAAGGAACTCACATCAATATTTTTACAAAGAGAATATGCTCATCAAGAAGAAAAATTTTCCCAAAAAAGAAGAGAGGCATAACATGACAATGCCACCAAAGATAATCCAACAATAATCAAGATTTAGGCTCCCACTTGTCCTCCACATATTCTCCAAACCCAAAGAGAACAAGACTTGTTTTACCACCAAAACTACAAGCATCATTACATGTCTTTCCAAAGGTTGGAAGACATGCTAGCCTCCCCCAAGCCCATGGGAGAGAGAGATAGCTTCCAAAATGTGCACAATAATAAGGGTGAGAATACACACAAGTATATCACATAAAAGGCTAACTCATACACTAAATAAACACAACATTTATAAACCAAGAGAAAAGAGGATAAAACCATATTCATCCTCAACAATGGGGAAGAGTAGATGAGACATCCAAAAGTGCACAAAAGTGTGGTCGAACCATAGGATGCACACTAAAAAATTCTTCAAAAACTTCCTTATCCCTCCAAAACAAACAAACATACTTATTTCTCCTCCCATTTTCCTAAAATCCTCCTTGGGAGCATTTTCAAACCCGTTGGGTTTCATATCCAAGGATGGAGAAGGGGGTTCAAACCATATGAACCACTATCCCCACCTCAAACCATATGAAGGGAATAAAAAGAACCAACATGGATTTCCCATCAAGCCATGAATTTTAAGAGGGAAACTCCCTCTCTCTTCCCCAATAAAACTCCAAAATCCATCAAGCCATATGATGGATGGAGAAAATAACAAAATTACATACCCAAGCAATATACAACACATGCAGAAAGAAATAATTTGCAACCATAAGAAAACTAAGATCTAACATGCTAAAAAACACAAAATGAGATCAAGGAGCCTACCTTCATAAGCTCTCAAAATCTCTAAGCTTTTCCCAATTCCTTGTCCAAGCAAAAATCCAACTCCAAAAGTCTCCAAGCATAAGGCAAAAGCCCAAAAAGTTCTCTTTCTCCCCCATGAGGGAGTATTTGAAGAAAAACAATTAAAATTCCTCACAAATGAGGGCTGACATGTGACACCCTTCTCTTACCTCCAAGTCAAGATTCCCAAAACAAAATAGAGAAAAGATAAACTCACAGTTAAACACCCTTTTCCCAAATTACCAAAAAAGAAAATGAGACAAGTTTATGCAACTTTTTTACAACACACACATTACAATCCATCTTACATGGATGGTTACAAAAGAGAGGCTAAATGGGAGGGAAACTACCTCCATGCCTTGGAATTAAGCCCCCTACCTAATAGGTAGGGGGAAAAGGCTTATTTTCATACTAAGTGAACTCCAAAAACTAAAAGGGGTCACTTAAAATGCCAAAAATAGTCCACTTTTGGGGTTGACACATTTGGGCACATATGTAGAGGATGTTGGGCCCACACAAGGGTGCTCATGCGACCCCAATTCCCCCCTAGTTAACACAAACTTACAAAAATAAATACTTAATGCAAGTGGGGACCATTAATTCCCCCAACCTAGTTTACTTAACAAAAATCAACAACCTAAACACCATTAGTTTTACATGAAATACAACATTACAAATAAGGGTCGTTTATGGTGCCCATATAATACAAGAAAAAAGTAAGGCCTCATACAACTAACATGGTTAGGACTTAGCCAAATAAGTCAAGATTGTGCAACACCTTGAATAGCCAAATGGCAGTGGATATTCTGATGTGTCCTATATCCTGGATACTCAATGGCACCACAATAAAGGTATTGGTGGCCGATACAAGTGTAAACTAATTACTCACTAAGTGATTGAGGTTAAACATGAAGTATAAAGATATCACAACATCCAACATGGAATCGTAACTGAGAAACATAAATAATTTCAGGCATATTGACACCTGGTTAGGCATTGCGATACATATAAATGAGATGCATCCAGGTTAGTTCCTAACCTTGGTGAGCAATAAGCAAAGAATCCATATCATCAATGATGAGATGGAGTAAACTATGGATCCATCATGGTCAGCAATTAGGCTCCTGGTGAACATAGTAAGAGTGGTATGTACCCACAACATCTAATGAAATTTTTCATCATACTAATCAAAGCTAAAATGGCGCTACGCACCCAAATCAGCACACATGTTGTTGAAGGCCAGAATTACAGAACTATGATGTCCATAATGTGTAAACGTACACTTCAAGGAGGCAAGTAAGTAGGAATAAAGACCTCGGCCTTTAACAAATGCCAAAAAAGTGATGGGCATTCTTGATGCGCATGTGGTCTGATGAAGAGGTTAGTACTTAGGGCTGGAATTCACTGAAAGATGCCCATAAATAATATCTGAGCACTCTAATGGTGTATGATCCAAAACAACAACGCAGATGTCTCGTCGTATCGATCCCAAAAAGGACTCTAACCTGGTTGAAGTCTCAGACCTAAAGCAAGGGCCAAAATATGGTGCTCAGATCAAATGGATGTGATTCATCCTCCACTGTGCTCCAGAACTAACTGTGTTCATTCAGGAGCTCAAGAGTAGAATTGAAGGGTTGTCACCTGACTAGATACTGAGAATTGTGGAGGTAGCGCCTCGGAAGGCATTAGCAGAACTAGATGAATGGAAGAAATTGGTAAGTGAGATCAATGTTCGAAGTTCCCAAAACTCTTCCAGCAGCATGAAGCATGAGTTACTTTTGATATGTGAATGATTATTTTGTGTATTGAAATCTTTATTCTTTTATTGTTTATTTAGACATTATTTGGGGAAACATTTTGGACAAGATCATTTCCGAGGATGGAAATCCAAATTAGTGTGGGGTGATGTTGCACAGTGAAAATGACTAATAACAGGCCGTGCACGGGGATCTTGGGCATGTACAAGGTGGGTGTGAAGGGGCATGTGCAAGGAAAAATGGATGTCCTGCAAGGTTGATGATATAAATCCTGGTAGTGAGCCATACCAACGAAATTGTGATAGATATTGTTGTATGGGAACTCAACTAAATGTAGATAATGTTCCCACCTATTCTGTTAGTCCATCACATACATCCTCAACATGTCCTCAAGTACCTGATTAACCCTCTCCATCTGTCCATCTGTCTCTGGATGAGACACTGAGCTGAAATTAATATATATACCCAAAGTGGCCTGAAAATAAGTCCAGAAAATTGATGTGTAAATGGTATCCTTGTCATTGATGATGGTCATCGGAATCTCGTACATTCTAACAATGTCCTACATAAATAATTTGGTGATGGCCTATGCATTATAGGTGACCTTGGTTGGTGAGAATTGTGCAACCTTGGTCAACTTATCCACAGTGACCATAATGGTATCATGATGATAAAAATTTTTTGGCGAGAAAATTTGGCGGGTAGAAAAACTTGTGGATTTCTTGACAACACTCTAGGAATCTAAGTCCCTCTACTTAACTGGTGTAGCTACCGTATGTGCATGCACGAGAAAGTGTAGATTTCTATGGTGGTCTTTCGACTAGGGATCCAATAGGGGCACTCCACTGACCCAGCGGCAAAGCTAGCAAGCTCTTGTTAGGGAAGTCTTCATCTGTAGAGTGGGAAAGGGGAGTGAGAAAAGATGTAGGAGAACTAATGATGTAGGTAGATAATCAGATTCCTACACACACACTAGTTAGAAACTTCATCACATGTATTTATGAGAGGAAACAACCCTGCAAATGGAAATAAGACCAAATAGAATTTGATGAACACAAAGTATCATGAAACCCCTTAGTCAAAGAAAGATAGAAAATTCTTTTTCTTGTATTGATTGTTTAGAAAAAATTTGTACATAGTGGAGAAATGGAAGAAATTGGGAAGGGGGAAATAGAAGAAAATGGCTATCTCCTTTGTTCTCTCAAGGTGCAATATACTCTTGAGTTTACAAGATCAATCACCAACCCTTTGCAATGGGAATGGCATTACAATTTATAGAATGAGAGGTGACTTATCATATTCCTCATGACCATCCATATGCCTTAATATGACTTAAGAATTTTCATATTCAACTTTAAATATTTAAGTCCCTTTTATAATAGCAAGGCGACTTAATTTACATTATGTTTCTAAATTCACTTTTAAGTGACTTAAAGGCATATCAAAAAGTGCAAACCCCAACAAATAATTAGAACATTTGAAAGTGAGAGAAAGTTGGGGGAAGAGGAGAGAGAAAGAGAGAAAGAAGAAAGAAGAGGAGATTTCACCCGATGAAGTCCATTGATCCTCATTGATGGAAAGATCCAAATGCAGTGAAACTCTGAATCTTTGAACTCTTTCCACATTGTGAAACTCCTCAAAATTAGCTCACGAACACTTTCCCAGTTAATGAACTAAGGTGGATCTCGAATTCCTTGTGAAAAATGGCTAGGATGCTCTTGAACAATTATGTCCCCTTCAATGATTATCCTTATGCGACCCATTGTGCGAAAACTACTTTTTGAGTGTAACTTACTATTTTTAGTAAGGGTGAATTGCGAACAGAGATTACCATTTTTTATGACCTTTCCTCTGATGTTCCCTCTGTGTTCACCACCTTCTTCATGGAATCTTAAAATGGTGGCTTACCTAAAGTAACATTCCCCTATGCAAGGAGACATGCTATTTTTAGTAAGTGTTCCACAAATGTCAAATTACGCCGAAATGAGTCTTGAAAGTATGGGTTTTATTCCAGATTCCAAGCTCTAAATTTGGAGTAATTCCTTCATTTGAAAAAATTGGAAAATGATGTCTTCATTGGCAGGGGCTTCATGGCGCAAAAACTAGTTCATGTGAAACTAGATTTTTCAATGATCGTTCCCTCCAATTTTTAGATGATTTCACCCGTTGGATCTTCAGGAATTTGAAAATTTCTTCAAAGAGGGAAGAATGATGACAAAAAACACAGCCCTCCATATCCCTAAAAAATAGGGGCTTCACGGCACAAAAAATAGTTCATGTGAAACTAGATTTTTCAACAATCATTTCGTCCAATTTTCGAGCGATTTCACCCACTGGAACCTTGAGAAGTGAAGAGGTAGCTCACTGATTTTTTTCATTACTGTGTCATGGTGGCCATTAATGGAGCTTGAAAATTGCAGGTCTGGTTTTTTTCTCTATTAGCGATGAAATCAACTCCATTGTGATAGGTTTTTCATTATGGTGCTTCACGTGAAATTTCTCTTCAATCCGGTGACCAGTTTGATGGGAAATCAAGATTTTTCCTTCATAGAGCCAAAAATAGGGTTTCTTCACTATGAGAAATCCTTGATGAAAATTGGAGGTTTGAATATGATTTTTTAATGGCCTTCAAGAGATTAAAACTCAGCAACAAATGGTTCGTCAATACGGGCACCGGTTTGCAAGATATGTTCGAATCTTCATTTTCATGGCCATGGAGATTTCCATTGTTATCCTTCTCTGTTCTTCATTTCTCCTTCTTATCTTGATGAAAATTCCTTCTGAGACCTATGTATTGCCATGGAAAAGGTATTTTAGTTCCTTTTCTGATCTGGTTTGAGTTTCTTGCAATGGTGGAGTGGTGGACTCGTGTTCTCTGCAACTTTCTTCTAGTAATGGAGAAACAACAAGAAGCAACAAGAAGTAGCTAACAATTAGAATATTTTTCAAATTTTTGAGTTGGATTTTGGTGCATTTTTTCATGTTTTATGTCTCTGTCCTCAGGGATGTGAGGGACATCAATTTCCATAATGATTGAGATGGCGGCATGTGGCGTTTAATCCAACATCGGAGAATGAAGGAGGAAAAAGCTTCTTTAAAGCATTAGGAGCTAAAACTCAGTCACGTGGGTGTCCAGAAGAATCCCTATGGGGGATGGGAAATTTTTTAAAGTTATAATGTACACCACCTTAGGTGCACAAGGGACATCAAATTCCATGGTGGTCCTGGAGCTGACACGTGGCGCCTGATCTGACGACAGGGAATGCATGCTCCAAATAAGCACTTGGGGGCTGAACTGTCAAATATGGAGGTCATATGAGGGTCCAAGAGGTCATATGAGGGCTGAGAGGGCTTCAATGGGGATGGTCACTGTTAGTGCAAAATCACAGCACCCCTGGATATTGATCAGTTTTCTAGGTTGATCATATTAATATCCAGTGTGATTGCATAACATTGAATCCTTTCTCCAAGTGTGGGACTTGAAGAGTGAGAAAGGAATCTCCAGAGAAAGGCTGGTTCCTATTCCTCTGTTCAGGTGCACACGAAATATGCAGAGGATTTTCTCAAAATCTAATCTAATCTGCCAAGGAGACAAGGTAAGAAAATGCATAAAATAAATCTAAGCTAATAGAGGTGATGCACCGAGGAATGAAGAACATATGCTTTGCCACATTAAACACAGATCATGTAGATATAACACAACACCATGCACAGATAGCAAAAATGCAATGAAAGATCAAGAATGACAGTAATAAATATGTAAGAGGGTTTAAAAGCAACCACAGACACATATATATTGCTCAAGGATCGATTCAATACATTGAAATAGCCAGAAGGCAAAAATGGTGTTACAGTCTATATGGGAGGTTTGAAAACTCCACGAATTCTCTTGCAAGCAGGAGAGAAGGGAGGGGTCGCAAAACAGAAAATGTCCAACTTAGAAAGAAACCCCTCCTTACAGTTTATAGGAAGAATGGGAGAGCAAAGAGAGAGGAATTCGAAATCTACCCCAACCACCTCTAGGTTGCATTTAATTCATCCATCATGGCAGAAGCGGCGGGTTCTGGCAAAGCGGTGGTTTGCCTAACAGAAGCGGCGAACTGTCTGCTGCATTAAAGTGGTTGTTGAAGCATTACCTCTGCTTGTTATTCGCGCTAGAGGTGTTTCTTGATTTTCACTCTTCAGACTGCACCAAAACTCGAGATTGATCCCAGAATCATGTAGAGGATTTCACTAGCTTTCCGTTGATATAAAGAATGTGGAAATCCGAGCTCTGGATCAAAAGATATGGCGATCTGAAGATTTAGGGCACGGAGCAGACCAAAACGGATTTTGGAATTTTTCCCGCGCTCTGCCACTTGGATGACACGTGACATGTTCTGATTGGTCGCATGATTCTCTCTCCTCTACCTTTCGGCGGGCTGTCTTTTGAATTTTCCTTGTGGGCCTTAGCTGGGACACGTGGCATTATCCCATTGATTCGGATCGGTGCTCGAAAACTCGCCCATTGACTTTTTGACTTTTCTCTTGTGAGGACACGTGGCAGCTTCTGATTGGTCCTCGGCTGATTCGGCTCCTTCAGCTTCTTCGCGTATTTCGGGTCTTTTTGTCCCGGACGCCCTATTTTGATTTTGGGCTGACTTGTCTCTTTTCGGCCGGTTCGGGTATTTCTGGCCTGCTTGTCCCATTTGCTTTTGGGCTGACTTGTCTCTTTTCGGCCGGTTCGGCCGGTTCGGGTATTTCTGGCCCGCTTGTCCCATTTGCTTTTGGGCTGACTTGTCTCTTTTCGGCCGGTTCGGGTATTTCTGGCCCGCTTGTCCCATTTGCTTTTGGGCTGACTTGTCTCTTTTCGGCCGGTTCGGGTATTTCTGGCCCGCTTATCCCATTTGATTTTGGGCTAACTTGTCTCTTTTCGGCCGGTTCGGCCAGTTCGGGTATTTCTGGCCCGCTTGTCCCTAATGCTCCCTCTAGAAGGACTTAGCCAATGTTTTCACTTTTTCCTGGATCAATCCTATTTGCCTTTCTGCAACTTTTCGCACTTTCTCAAAGCTTGCTCCTTCCTTCTTCGGCCTGGGGAGTTTAGAAAGATTCCTGAAGGGACCCTAGAAACCTGATTTTGCTCTGAATCAGTCATTTTTCTTGGAATTTGGACATCCTGATGCATGTTATCAAATTTACCCTGGGGGGTGAATTTTGGATAACAGTCACACTTTTTCAACCTTTATGTATCTGACCTTGGGGGACGTGAGGGACATAAAATCCCACCAATCTCCTGGTGCTGACACGTGTCCTCCTAAAAAATTGGCTAAGTCCTGAACTTGTAACAGTGATAACTTGAGCTCCCGATGGACTTTTCTAGAAAACACTTATATTATAATGATTTGAAATTTCCATATGAATCCAATGGTGGGTCTATCATGTCTTGATTATTCCATTTGATATGAAAAAAATCATATTTTTGATTTTGTTCTCCACTTATGCCTAAGAAAACCTACCTACATACCTGATGTGCCAAAGTGTTGTGAAAAATATTATTTCACCATCATGTATGTATTGGAATCATATTTCTAGAGATATTTTTTTTTGCTCCTAACTCCATCTAGAGCTACTGGAATCTTCTTTTGAAGCCCAATAGCTGTTTTAAGCATGTGTACCGCCTAGGCTTGTGAACCCTGTTTTTTACTCAGACTTATCCAAGTCTTGAAAAACTTCCCCAAACCTTCAAAAATCATTTCTATTATGTTTTAAGGTCTTCATTTAATCTCCATGTTGAATTTTTACCTTCCGTTCCACTCCAGGGATTTGAATACAGTCCTGGGAAGGCTAGCGATAGCCCTTCCCTATACTGCCAGAAGATAGTGCCTTTTTAGAACTCCCTAAAATCACCTAGGTGGAATGAATAGAATTTCATAAATCACCTAGGGGTGAAAATTGACATCAAATAGGGGGTGATCAGACTGACGGATTTTACCTGGGGCCTAGGAATGCTAAAACATGAAATTTTTTCCATAGGGGTATAGTTGTCATGCTTGGAAACTTCCAATTTCCTTGTTGCACATTTTCATGACAACAAATGGCTCTAGCTTGGGGACATGACATGGAATGAGCTTAGTGAAGACATGACATGGGAATCTAGAATCTCAATTTTAGACCATATAATTCGTTGACCAATTCCTTATCCATTGGGCCCTGCGGAGTCATGTACAACTTATAGAAAGGAAGATTACAAGGAAACACACACACACACACAAAGAAGGAAAGGAAACACACGACAAAAAACAGGAAGGTAAACACATGCAATAGAAAGGGAAACACACCTATCAATCACCAATGGTATAAGTCGGGGGATAACTCACTTTCACTAAAATACTTCATTTCTCAAAACTTACCCCTAAAGAGGTAAGACCAAATGATGATGTTCTGTGAAGCCGTTGACGGGTTCTAGAAAGTATCCTCCATTCCTCAACTGCTTATGAAAGCCAGGTGATTTCAAAATTTTCCTTTTACTTTATAGGAGTGAGTCCATATGATCTTCTTGATGCTTGAGTCCTTTCTTGGAAATTCCACTACCTTCATGCTCTTTGAAATTGGTTTCATTATGCCAGTTTCCTTCCATGTTTATCCATATAGCCGATTCTCCATTGAGCATCTCATTACTACCCCAATGCTGATTTTCATTCCAATTCCTTTGATATTATGAGTTACTTTATTTCCCGGGTCTATGCTCATTGACATCTTCTTTATGAGAAACCTTTGATTCATCCTTTTCCTTCACTCCATTGTGAGGTGCTTGAGTACTGACAGAAGGATTGGATGCGAACTCATACTTGTCTTGTATTTCCATGACACTAATGAAGAGATCAAGAATCATCTCGAGATCTTCTACAAATTCTACTGCATCTAAGATTTCTTGTATAGAGTAATGTTTCATCATTTCCTATAGTTCCTCTTTGTACACCTTTGAAGAATCTTTATCTTGCAACTCAAATAAACTATCTGGAGGGATTACCTCATTATCTCGAGAATTTTTGCATTCTACCAACCCTTCATAAAAAAGGGCTTCATCTTAAGAGGTCTCAAAACTCCTTTCTTCAATTTATTCATCATGGGAAGAGTCTTCATCTTCCAATGGGATAGAAAATATCTCCATTTTGGTATTACATCCATCAATCATTAGCTCAAGAGAGGCATCATACATTTCATCTTGCCTTATCTCAATATGGCCAACCTTCACATTAGTTAAGGCTTCTAAATCAGCTTCACGCTTGTCTTGAAAATTTGTGGCTTGTATTAGGAGCTCAAGACTGATCTCAGGATCTTTAGTTTCTTTTGCGGATCTAAGCATTTCTTGTACATACATTTCTTTCAAATGTTTCATGTGCTCATCACAAGATGATTTTGTCTCTCCATAGATGGCCTGAGTGAGATCATCCTCATCCCCAAATGGGAATGAGAATAACTCATCATCTTGTAAAATCATATAAACTGATTTTTCTTCTTGGAAATCATCAAGAACCATCTCCTCTTCCTCATGGTCTACATCATCTGGTCATTTGGAGTTGTCCTCTTATAACTCAAATCTCCTTAATGCTTCATCAAAATCCAAATATCTTCAGTGAGGCATGTCTGGGCCTATCAAGATGGGGATTTCCTCTTCCTCCTCAGTTGCCACAATGTGATTCATCTACATGCTACCTTGATACAAGATGTTAGTTTCTAGGCTTACAGACTTTCATACCGTGTACCTCATTTTATTTTCAGGAAGCAATTTCTTCGTGTCTCCCTTCATTGGTATGGTTGCAAAGACCATATGTCATCTAAATTACCTCCCAAGTCTCAGAAAAAATTCTACTCAACACTTCTAAATTATGAGGCCGGACAATCGCTACCAAAATCATCCGTTTGAAAATTTCTGTCCAAAATAATCT
>CM034151.1:124616911-124815952 GCA_019776745.2 Taxus chinensis
GAGCCATTAATCCCCCAACCCTCGTTTACTTAACAAATATCAACAACCTAAATGCCATTAATTTTACATGAAATACAACGTTACAAATAAGGGTCACTTATGGTACTCAAACAATAAGGCCTTATACAACTATTATGGTTAGGACTTAGTTCCATGGGCCTCTTATGCACAATTTGCATACCCACCCTAATACCCATGTTCTCATGTGTCCTGTAACCTGCACACTCAATGCACACTTTAAACGCATCTGCCTGATACAAGTGTAAATCAACTACTCAGTAAACGATCAATTCTAAACATAAAATCTATGATATACCAACATCAACATGGAATCATAAATGAGAAACAAACACAAATTCACACAAATTGACAATGTGCTAGCTATTGCAATACATATTAATGACATACATCCATGTTATCATGTGTTCTCATCAATAGTTGAATAATCCACATCATCAAGATGTGCGACTAAACTATGTATCCATCATATATAAATTAGGCCCAAATAACATAGTAATATGTTAGTACCCACAACATCTAATGAAATGTATCATCATACTAATCAAAGCTAAATTGGAGCTATGCACCCAAATCACCATATATGTCCATAAAGATCAAATGACATAACATAATGTCCATAATATGTCAAAATCCCTTTCAAATCATAACTAGGAATAAAGAATTTATTAGATAATTGAGGATATAAAATGTGGGCACTACATCCCTATCTCCTAAAATTAGACTTCCTCCTGGAAGTCATTGATGTAGATAGGGATATCTAGCCCTCAATGGTGTAACATCCTCAAAATTAGTTGTTGTCTCGTCATATATGTCCCACTGCACTCTAACCTGGTCCAAGTCTTAACCTTGAAGGGCCAACCTCAGGTGCTCAGTTTATGTATGGGGTCCAACCTCCATTGTCCTCCATGCTCTACCTATAATGCAAACCAATCCAAAACATGAGAGATATCAAGTACATCTCTACATAGTACATAAAAAGGAAATACTTTGTGGGCCCATGTAAGGCATTGTGGTAAAGCTAGATGATATATAACTAGACCGATGACCTCCAAAATATCAAATGGCCTCACAAAATAAGGCAATGGATTATAACCCTTTCCATAGCTTAATGGGATCTTATGTGGATGAACTCTCATGAATACTTTGTCACCCACTGTGAAGTGATGATAAGTCCTTTTAGTGTCTACATACGCCTTATGGCATTCTTTGGCTTGCTCAAGGTGCTGCCTAATCAAAATAACCTACTGCTCTAAGTCATGTAGGTAAGTTAGTCCTAGAATAATTTTGGCATCTTGCTTGTTTCAACTCAGAGGTGTTCTGCAAGGTCAACCATATAAAGCCTGGTAGGGAGCCATTCCAATGGAACTGTGATAATTGTTGTTGTATGTGAACTCAACTAAATGTAGATAATCTTACCACCTATTTTGTTGGTCCATCACATACATCCTCAACATATCCTCAAGCACTTGATCAACCCTCTTCGTCTATCCATCTATCTCTCGATGATACGCTGAGATGAAATTAATCTATGTACCCAAAGCGGCCTAAAAATAAGTCCAGATAACTGATGTGTAAATGGTATCTTGTCATTAATGATAGTATTTGGAATCCCGTGGAATCTAACAATGTCCTCCATAAATATTTGGTTATGCCATGTGCATTATAGGTGACCTTGGTTGGTGAGAAATGTATAACCTTGGTCAGTTTATCCACAGTGACCATAATAGCATCATGATGATAAGAAGACATAGGGATTCCTATTACAAAATCCATGGAGATCACATCTTATTTCCACTCGGGAATATCGCGAGGGTGTAAAATTCCTGTGGGATGAAAATTCTCTTCCTTGAACCTCTGGTAGTCAAGGCAACGTGCTACAAAATATGCTATGTCCCGTCGAATACCAAGACAATAATATAACTCTCTCAAATCAGTGTGCATTTTCTTCACTCCTAGATGTGCTGTATATAGGGCTCGATGAGCCTCTATAAGGATGAAGATATGCAGATCACACGAGTTAGGCACATAGATGTGCCTATGGAACTGAAGTAAACCATCTACCTCTAAAATTCACCCTAAAAATCTACTGTATAATGAACCCTATGACTCAAACATATGTCTAGAACCCTCATAAAACCTATCCTCTAGAAGGTGCTGAATAATCCCGCCTCTCAAGTCTAACTATAGTGTCAAGGATGCAAGAACATGTCATCGTCTACTAAGTGCATATTTAATGAAGTTCTCTTTTCCTTTGATATAATATACATCCATGTCGTACTCACATAGGAAATCCATTCAACATCGCTAGTAGGCATTAAGGTTCGGATGTGAGAATATATGCTACAAACTATGGTAAATTGTCCTCAAAATTAATGGCCTACCCAAAAGTAAATGATGCCAACACACAAGAGCATGAAAAATGGTTGCAAGCTCTAAGTCATGAGTTTGATAGTTAAGCTCATAATCTTTGAGTTTACGTGACTCAAAGGTAATAACCTGACACTCTTGCATAAGAACTGTGTCTAGATCCTCTAGTGATGCATCAGTACAAACAAAAAATCCTATGTAGGGTATGAAACTACTGAGATAGGATTCATGGTTAACCTTTCATTCAGCAACTTGAAGGCCTACTCACACTTCTCTGAACAATCAAAATTATTCCCTTTTCTTTGAAGGGAAGTGATACGATGAGCAATCCTAAAAAATTCCTGTACAAACCTGTAGTAATAACCTATTAACCCAATGAAACTCCTCACCTCAGTAACTGATGTTGAAATTGGCCAATCAATAATTACATGTATCTTAGAGGTGTCTACTAAGATAACCTCTCCTAATATGATGTGTCCCTAGTATTGAATCTTTTTCTGGAAGAAACTGTAATTTTCTGAATTCCCTAACAAATTATGCTCTACAAAAACCTGTAGTACCTGTCTCAAATGCTCCTCATGTTCCTCCACGTGATGAGAATAAATCAATATATCATCTAGGAACACTAAGACAAAACGGTCTAGAAAGGTCCCAAATACTCCATTTATGAGGCTCATGAAGATAGCTGGGGCATTGGTCAAACCAAAAGGGACAAACGTGAACTCATAATGCCCATAACGTGTGTGGAAATTTATCTTATGAATGTCTGCATCGTATATGTGAAACTCATAATACCCTGACTCGAGATCAATTTTGGAGAATGCCCTCGCTCCCCGCATCTGATCAAACAAGTCATCAATCCTAGTGAGTGGATAATGGTTCTTTATTGTGACTTTGTTGATTTTCCTGAAGTCTACACAAAGCTTGAGAGAACCATCCTTCTTCTTCAAAAACATGATTGGTGCTCCCCAAGGAGATATAGTAGGGAGAATGAGACCTGTTATCCATTTTTACAACCCCTTGCAAAATGGATCAACCTATATATCTAGGCATTGATAGTTAATGGGAGCATTTTACAAGGTATCTCACGGTGAGCTTGCTTGCCGTGGTGAAGGTTTGGAGCAGGATTTGCATTAATTGTTAAACTGGAAAAACATATGGATTGTCTCCTTGTTGTCACGTGATAACCACCTCTCCTGTCACGCGACAACCAACTCCCTTGTCATGCAACAACCACCTCTCCTGTCCCGTGACAACCAGCTCTCTTGTCACATGGAAACCACCTCTCCTGTCTCACAAAAACTAACTCTCCTTTCCCATGAAAACCACCTATCCTGTCACATGAAAACCACCTCTAATATCACATGACAACCACCTCTCCTATCATACGACAAACACCTCTCTTGTCACACGATAACCATCTCTCCTGTCACGCAACAACCATTTATTCTTATCACGTGACAAGTCTTCTCCTTATCAGTGAAGACTCTTCCCTTCTTTTCATGCATAAACTATTGGTTTCTATTGGGTGACAACAAAGAGTTTTATATATGGCCAGACATTAATGATACCGTACAAGGTAGCTCAACAACTAGATTAATGAGGTATGGCACCCTTATTCGCTGTGTAAGAAAAGTGCCATTGAAAATTGTACCATCATGGATGCACATACCTACGTACATGCATTTAATGAAGTATGTTGGTTGGTATCTCCTTTTCTCTATATATATGTAAATCCCCCTCATTTGAAGGGGGAGATATTTTGAAATTGTAAAGGAACTCTGTCAAAAAATTTCCAGCACTTTTGTGAGTTGTAAGCCTCAAATTTATGCATTTTGTGAAGGATTCTTACCTTGTGCCTATACTGTAATAGATTGTGCATCATTTTAAGCAGTAAAATTATTTTTTTGTGGCTCTTCTTACCCTATCTTGATTTATATTACATTTCTTTCCTTCTATTATATTTTTTAGGTATATTGTGCGTATTGTGTTCCTTTGCATGGCTTAAATTTGTTGTGCTCCACGAGATTGGAGGTTTGAATGTGTTTTGGGACTATGGAATTTTGTCTTCCCTCTTATTCCACCTTTCCCTCCACTTTAACTCACTAGGAATCCCTCTAGTCCTGTTTTGGTGTTATCACCTCCCTTAGTTGAGAATTTACATTTGTGTATTTCTCTTCCTCTCATCCCTTGGAATTGATAGTTGAGGAGCATATTAGCATTAGAATAGATCAGGAATTAGCCTTCTCTAGAGGTTTGTCTCAATTTCAAGGTTCCCACACCTTGAGACAATCCCATGTTAGTTAAAAGTAGGGTTTTGTAATGTGAAAATCCTAGGGTGTTACTTTTTTGACATAACAAGACCCTTCTCTAACAACTCCTCTAACAATATTTTGATCTCATGACACTCTGGAGTTGTCATTCGATAGGGTTCCCTAGAAGCTGGTGCTAATCTTGACACTAAATCAATGGTGAAATAAACCTCTCTATAGAGTGGTAACCCTGGAAGCTTTCTAGGAAACACATCTGCATACTCCATCAAAATTACATGATCATCTAAGGGTGAATACTATGGAGTGCCCTCTGATCGATCACTAATGGTGATAGAAAATAAATTAAAACATTTATACATGCTCTGTTTGATTTTCTTAGCCAAGATCATGCACAAACAGATGGGCCTCTGCATACCTGAAATCACAACTACACTCCCAAGATCATCCTGGAACTCAATGACCTTATTCCTACAATCTACCTTGGCCCGATGAGCCTTGAGCCAATCCATACCCAAAACAACCTGATAGGATTTTAGAGGTATAACTCGGAGGTCAAGTGTAGTGGAAAATACTCCCAAATAAAGTACATAACTCTTCACATATGATTCCACGATGAGTTTTTTCCTAGAGGCCACCACTGGCCCATACTGGTCAACTACAGAAGGAGATATAAAATAATATGAAGCACCTAAATCAAAGAGTAATGAGACAAAAATACCCCTCATAGTACCTATCATCTCAATAACTGTGGCTTGATTCTCAGCCTAGCAATTATCAACGGCTACATATACACGATGGGAATGTCCTACATCACCCATTGTCTTCTCAGATCTAAAGGCTCTCTACATATCTATGGTAGCGGGTTTATGTGGATACATACACACAAAGTGATCAGGGGACCCACAAATAAAACACCATACTATACCCCTCTAAGATGGGGTCACTCCTGTACTCTGGTGAACTGATCATGCAGGCCCAACCCTAGAAAACTGTTGCATGCGAGTTGGATGTTCTTGATGAGTAACATGTGTCATCTCCCTGGCTCCACAAAAACCTCCTCTAGTTCCACCTCTTTGTAAGCTTTGAGTCTTTCTAGCCCTCTGTTGCTTGTGGCCCTGATGTTGTGTCTGCTATTGTGGATGTTTTGGATCCCTTGACACTATTGGAGGAGGCTAGAATCCTCCTCTAGGGGGTGGTGTTGTGCCCTGTGACCTCTGACTCTGAAAGGCCTACATTTTCTCTTGAAATTTTCTCTTGTTCCTATATCAGTGTTCCTACGTTGTGGTCCAGTTCTCCTCAGCTAAGTAGGAATTATCAACATCCTTCTAAAGCTTGGGAGGAGATAGCATCCTAACTACTCCTACTATGTCAGTATTCAGGCCCTAAATAAACCTATTAACCTATAATTTTTTTTCTTGCAGGTAGTCAACATACTACAAAAGATCTAGGAACTTGCTCTCATACTATGCCACTATGCCAGAGCCCTATTGTAAGTCATGTAACTCATTAATCCTCTTCTACACTAAATGCTCTGACATATAATGAGCCCTAAAATGCTCCTCAAACAACACCCAGGTTATTGTATCCCGATTCAAATGGAGCTTCTGCTCCTCATTCCTCCACTAAACACTTGCTGCATCTTGGAGGAGGTGTATGGCGAACATGTCTTTAAAATTTCTCTTGTAAGATTGCAAGATAAAGCAGCTATCAAGGTTGTGGATCCATGAATCAGACCTAACGCCATCCATAGTGCCAGTGTGCATAGGTGGTTGTAAGCGAAGTAGGTCTCTAATCACATTTCATGTATCACGATCCTGGCATGCTGCGGTCCAACAGGTGAATAGGGTTTTCTATCCACAAATGGTCTCTTAAAGATATGTGAATGAATATGATACGACATGAGGCCACCCTCTCATGGTAGAACAAAAGGGCTATGTGACCTCTCCCGCCTTGGGGTATCATGCTCTGGTGGCTCCGAGTGTGCATCCTCACCTATCGTCTCCTCGTCTGCTTATTAGACATCCTCCTCTCTCACCTCCTGTATAGTGGTGGAAGTCCCTGATGTATAACACCTTATCAGTCTGCTGAAGAGCCTCTAAAATCTGAGGTCTGTTACTTGGGTGCCTAAAGCTCGGGCATAGACGATCTACATCCCAAGTCCCTCATGGATTGATATCCCGTGGATGCCATCCTATGTACGTAGTAAGAAAATGGATTATTAAGTTGTAAAAGGTTACGGAAAAATGTTTTAATTATTTTTCCTTAATGTTATTAAATTATTAATAACTAATTAAATATTTTACCCAGAAGTGTCCACGTCTGCGAACCATTGCTTTGATACCAAATTTAATGCCTCGCCTCGGGACATTGAAAACCACACAAAATGGTAGTTAAAAATCTGGGTAAATTTTTTGCTAAAGTAAATACTAATATTATACTTATCTGATTCCTCGTTATTAATTATTTTATACCAAGTTGATTTACCCAATTAATTAACTAGTCATCTATTTCCAACTTAATTATTTATTTACTATCATGGTTACCATCACTAAACATTTTCAAGGGTTACATTAGATAGTCTACACCCCCTTTTTATTTAATCAACCCCCCCACACCCTTATTTTAATTTTATTTCCGAATCCCACAAAATCCCATGAATTAAAAGTAGTGTAGGATTAAATGTGAACCCTAGGATCAAACTAATCTTGGCCCTTGATTTCAATGTTTCCCTAGAAATTTCCCTAATCCATCTTTATGGTTTCTTTTCCTTCCTTCTCTTTTCCATGTGTTTCATTTTGTTTCTTCTTTATGCAAGTTGAGGAGGAGCCACAGAGTTTTTCACTTCATGTAGCTTTGAGGAATAATATCATCATCATCATCATTATTATAATTATTATTTTTGTATGTTTCCTTTACCATAGATATTCTTTGGTTGGGTATACAATATACCCTCATTTTTGTATAAAGAAGGCAAATCTACCTATATATATATATATATATATATATATAATCAAATAATATTAAAATCGATTTAAACGAACTCGGATAAGAAAAATCTGTAGGATTTAATATGGTTAAGGGTGGCGAGGACTGTGTGTTGGCCGCGTTTAATGGAGTGGAGGCAACGATGTTGGGGAGAAGGTTACGATAGAAGGGAGGGCGAGAGGCTTGCATGGAGTAAGGGGTTTGGGGGTTGTGGGTACATGTAGTTTGTAGGGGCCGCGGGAAGTGTGGGTTTAGGGTTAGGGGAGGGTGTGGTGGTGTGGCCTATGGCCACACCACCGATTTGGTTACAAGGGTTTGGGGAAGGGATCGACCTCTCCCCACTTTAATTTTTTTTGTGTTTAATAGAAACAGTAACATATACAATGACTTCGATTTTTTATTTTAACATTTGTTTTTTTTATTTTGTATTTATAATTTTTATATATATATATATATATATATATATATATATATATATAATATTTTATAATATTAATATAGGTATATACCAGAATATATACTATATAGTATATATATATATATATATATATATATATATATATATATATATAATATGTATTTTTCTCAAATTCTCTTCTTTTTCTTCTTTTCGTTTTCTTAGAAAATAATAAACAATTTTCTAAAATTTGTACAAAACTAAGAATCAATTTTATTATGAAATCTGAAATCATTTATGAGGAATAGAATTCAATCAAAAACAAATTTTAACTATATAATACTCGAAATGGATTCTTATAAATAACACTTTTGCCATTGAGAAAGTAGTACTCAAATTTCTACAACTTGTATGTAAATAGGAGAAACTCTAAACCTGATGTCCTTATATCTCCCATCTCATAAAAATGTGTAATACTAACAATCAGTGTAAAAATAGTATTATCCTTTTTCAAAAACAACTCCTTATTGCAAACAAAATTCCTTTTCAATACAATAGTTAAGTTTAATCTTTTCCAATGTTAACGAGAAAGAGATGCACTTTCATCCAAGAATCTCAACATTTCATTTTACACTTCTATTAGACAAAACATGCTCACAAAGTATCTAGCTTTCTATTCAAGGAGAGATGTCTATGTTAAAAATAAGATCTTTGGCAAAGGCAGAACTACTTCATGAAAGAATGCTTCCATTTTAACAAAAGAATACTAATTGCTCCATTCCCCATTTTAAGCTACAATCTAACTATATATATATATACTATATATATATATATATATATATATATATATTAAAACAATGAAGAGAATAACTTCTTAATACAACAAGACTCTTCCTCTCATGGAGAGCAATAGGATTTACACATTACTTATATCCCAAAAAGAGAATCTTACAAAGGAACTAACATCAATATTTTTACCATAGGGCATATGCTCATCAAGAACAAAAAAATTTCCCATAATAGAAGAGAGTCATAACAAGAAAATGCCACCAAAAATACACCAACAATCATCAAGCTTTAGGCTCTAACTTGTCCTCCACATAGTCTCCAAACACAAAGTGAACAAGACTTGTTTTACCACCCAACTTATAGGCATCATTACATGTCTTTCCAAATGTTGGAAGACATACTAGTCTCCCCCAAGCCCATGGGAGAGAGAGTTATCTTTCATAATTATGCACAAGATTAATTGAGACATAATACACACAAGTATATCACATACAAGACTAATCTCATACATTAAATAAACACAACATTTATTAACCAAAATAAAATTGGAGAAAACCATATTCATCCTCTACAATGGGGAGTAGATGAGACATCCAAAAGTGCCAAAAATTGTGGTCCAACCATAGGATGTTGTTATCTAATTTTTCCCCTCAGGAAAAATTTAATAAACATGACCTTGCACACAGACAAAATGAAGAGGTTGATTCAGTCATGGGAGCTTGCTTTTTAATTCTGAAAATCATGTTGCAGGTAGGCATGACAATGATAATGCAAGGTCAGAAAAGGAAATGATAAGGGAATGTAAAAGAAGATTAGAGCTTGAGTGAAAAAAAGGAGGCCCAGGCCCGAAGTTTCAGACTTCGGGCATTCAACATTTCGGAGGTCAACTCCCCTTTCAGGGTCAATGATGCTGAAAATTTTGGGAATAGCAGGGTCCGAAGTTTGAATTTCAGTGTTCAGAGGTTGGGGATTTCAGACTTCAGACCTTCATAGTCTTCACCGAACAAAGCAAAAAAAAACAATCAAATGCTCAAAATCCCAAAAGTCCAAAGTCTGAAAGGTTTCAGGTTTCAGGGTGAATCTCGGCTTCGAGGTCAATGTAGGGGAAATTTTTGGACTCTCAGAGGTTCCAATTTCAGAATTTCACAAGTCCCACTTTCGGAGGTCCCACAAAAGGCACAAGGTCCAAAAAATGAAGTCCAAATTTCGTACTTCGAGGTTTTAGAGGTTTAGGGTTTAGAGGTATCAACATGTTGACAGGATAAACAGTGTCATGGGTTTGAAAGGTAAAAGGTCCAAAACCAGAAGCCCAATTTTCAGACTTTGGGGTTTCATATTTTTTAAGTGTTGAAAAAGATGAATAGTAACCTGATCTCTGAAATGAAAAGGTCCGAAGTTCCAAATTCTGAAGCTTTGAAATTTCAGGTTCCAGAGGTTGCAAGGCAATTTCAGACTCTGAAAGGAGAAGGTCAACCACTCACCATTGATGTAGTATGGTACCCCAATATTCACACGTTCCTAACTTTTGACTGGGAGCTAGGATTTACACAAAGAAGGGATTTTTGGAAATAAACTTTGCCATTTTAGAGGAAATTATTTAAGTGGGACTAAGTTATTCAAAATGAAGAAATACAGTCCACCATTTTAGAGGAATGTTATAGGTTTCTCACCTACCAAAATGATGAAGGTATGGGTTCCTTTCTTCTCCAACAAGGAAAATTACAAGAAGGTATGGGTTTTGCAATGGCACCCATCATTGTTGCAGTTGAATTCAATGCATTTTAGGGTGATTGGAGCAATATTTAGAGTTCTTCCCTCTCTCCCTTCTCTCATTCTTCCTATATATTATAAGGAGGGGCATTGTTCTAGTGTTGGATAAATTTTTTTTGCACCCTCCCTTATTCTCTTGTCTGTAAGTGAATTTTTAGATTTTAAAGCTCTCATTTAAGTTGTAATGCAATTTTGTGCCTCTTGGGCCATTGTAATGCAATATATAAAATTTGTGGAGTAATAATATAAGTCTATGGATGAATTTCAACCCTCTCTTATGTTCATTTCTTTCATATGATCTCTCATTGCAATATTGGTTATCTGTGCATGGTTATTGTGTTGCATACTTGATGGTATATGTTTAAGGGTGAATGAATTGGTGATAAGAAAATTATCTGTGTTGGTGTTCATCCTCTTCAGTATTGTTTCATATTCATTTCCATGCAAGGCAAGTTATTAATCATTCATTTTGGTGCATCACATCTGTTAGTTTTGGTTTAATTTCTTGTAATCTTCTTAACCATGTCTCCTTGGCAAGTTAGAGTAGATTTTAGAGTAGATTTTTCACACCCCTCAATCCCTCATTCTCTTTTGTCGTAAAATGAATTTAAGCATTAAAAAAATTAGAGAGTGGCACAAAAGTTGGTACCACTACGTTGTCTTGTGTACCATTGTGGACACTTAAGCATAGTTGAAAGGGTATACATATGCATGCAAAATTACATGCGTGACATCACAATGGCTCATGTTGTCACATATCCACAAACTAGTTAAGGTTGTAATTCATTCTACATGTTGGCATGCTACCTAGTTTATGTAGATGATGGTTTTATTAATCATCTCAGATGGCTATGTTTTCATGTTGTGTGCTGTGAAATATCTTCTAGTTAGAGGAGATGAACCTTCTTTGAGGGATGCATAACTAGCATCCATACTTGCATGGCTATTATTATTATTTTACTTTTTTTTCTGGGTGAGTTAAAGTTGCAAAAATAAGGTTGAACTCATACACAACTTCTATACTTTAGTCATTATGAGGAAATAATGATATGGTACTAAACTGTATATTGAGTTTGGTTTCTTACATGATCGCTACAACTAGTTTGATCAATTATTACATTTAGTAGTATGGGATAAATGTTTAAATAATTTGATGATGAATTTTGTTATGAATTTTTTGTAACTATCACCTTCGACCTATCTGAATATCATCCATACAAATTGTGTTATGGTACACTTCTATAAGTTTATATACTTAACTAAAGAACATTTTTAGTTTAATGAGACATTCGATTATTAAAATAATTGAGAGGTATGAGATAGTTGTTTTGATTAATATTACTTATATTTCGGAAATTAAATTAATTATTTTTGGGTATCTTTATTGACTTTATAGGCCATGCATGAGACTTTAGGATCTATAAGTCGAATGACTACATTGAAGACCCACCAAACATTATTTAATACATTGATTAATGCAATTAATGCTTTCGCCTACTAGGCTTAGTTAACCACAAACCATGATTAAGTTAATGTCCATGATAGTAGGTAGTTATATGCATATCCATGCAAAGTGGTTAACATTGAAAAAGGAATTTTAGGTTTTCTAAAAATTCCGCCATTTGTGGAGGAGAAATCCTATACTGGCAGTGGAAGGCTAGTTGGATATTAAATGGCATTAAACATATTTAATACACTTAAATGAGGAGTCAGGCTTGGGAAGTGGTGAAGCTTCCTGAAGAAACTTTAAGACATGTTGGTGATTCATTTTATTTTTGTTCTTGCAAGTTACAACTGCGAAATCTTCTCCTTTCAAAAGTTCCACTTTTGGAACCAAATTACATGCAGATTTTGAAAGCTAGTTCAATGGAAATTTTAGAAGATAAAAGTATATATATATATATATATATATATACTTATTTATATCACATTTCCACCATATATATATATGGTGGAAATGTGATATAAATAAGTTTTATTTGGAATTGTGTATTGTCAACTTTGCCCAAGGAGCATTAGTAATCATGTCTCGGTGGTAAAGAATAGTTGTTGGGACTACAAGGTGGAAGGATTTTGGTTTTAACAAGTATGGATTACTCTCTCCCCCACTTAATATCTTATTTAATCTAATATTTGAATGGATAATCTTATGCAAAATTTTCTTTGCTTTGGATATGTATTTGAGGAATATTAATATTGATTACTGTACGATTCTTGCAAAATTAGGAGTGGTTATGATTAAGCTTTCAGAGAGTTATAGTAATGACCGTTAATTTGTGTTACTCTGTGTAGAATGTTGTTAATATTGTGTGTTGTAATACTATTGGAAAATGTAAACTCTTTTACCTGAGTTCTATTATTCTCTATTTTGAATATTAATTCATTAGCTCTTGGTATTACCTAGATTCCTAAAATATTTATACGATTAAGGAAAATACCTTAAGTGGTATGCACTGTAATTTTTAGTATTATGGGGATTATGCTGGCTTCACTATATAGCTAAAACCATGTTTAGTTTCAAATTATTTTACCTTCTGGAACCATGGGATCAATTCCATGTTGGATAATCCTATGACAATCTTAAATAAAAATCCATAAGGGTATTTTATGATTTGGTTGTTTTTAATTGAGTAGTTTCATCCAAACAGTCTGCATAAAATGAATGCACATATATGATATATTGTTCTAAATGGTAATACGATTTGCATGTTTGAGCATGAGTGATTGACTTGTGAGATCTAAAATTTATATATGTTTTTTTAGCTATATTATATCAGTCACCTCCTGGTGATACAAATAAGCCAGTTATAAGTTATTTTCCCTTGAAAATTTGATTCGTAACGACTTAGCTGGGATAGGTTTGATTGAGTAAGAAGGTTGCAGTTAATTTTTAAGGCTCTCAATTCAGTTAAAGGTAATAAAAAATTACCTAATTAACTCTACCTTGGGAATTGGGTAATATAATGTCATATGCTGAGTTTAGTGGTTTTTACAGTAGGAACAATAAGGGTTCCCTAAGTAAATATATTTAACTAGGATTAAAGAGCAATAATAAACTAAAAGAGTATATCAGTGCCTGAAAGGAAGTGTATATTATTTGCTTAAAATAATTATCAACCTATTCTAGTAAGAGATGTCTGGCAGGAAGTAAGAAGGAAGAATGTCTTGAGGGTTTATGTTCTGAATACCCATTTCTTGTGAATTTTCACTACTTGTAGTGAGTAGCACACTGAGATCAGTCCCTATCGACACCAGGAAGAATACCTTAAGGATATAAGGATGTAATAGTGTAATTACATGTTAATAGAATTTTTTTCTACCATGGCTCGATTCTATTAAGGCATCTATTAATTATGCCATATTCCTTATTGGTGAACAAGATCATGAGGTAATTGGATCTCATCAATTTCATTTCAATTGATTTGGTGGATATTAGTTCCAGTTCAAGGTTGAGATACCTTCTGTTAATTCTTAATCTTTCTACATCTCTAGTCTCATCGAGGTTGAAAGTCATTATACTATTTCTGTATTTTATAAGCTAGTGTTTTATTTTCCACTCTTGTTTGTTTGGAGACTAGTGAAACTATTGACAACAATTGATTTAGACTTGTAATTTATCATGTTATTTAAATTGGAATGAGTTATATGCTTGTTTTAATCCTATGCTATTATGTGATCTATTCTTGTGAATTCCTTTTATCGAGGCATTTAAAATCTATGACAGTGAATAGTTTTCAGATGGATGAAAAGAAATTATTCTAAACATATGAGGATTGATTATTTACATTTTTTTGTTTTTACTATGATCATAATGTTGCAACATATCATTTAATTAAGTATTATATTGCATAAGTCATTAAGCGGGGAAAAGGGCTATTCATGTCAGTCATGTTGGACTAACCATGTGTAATTTTTTGTACATCAAATTTTTAGTGCAGGGAAAAAGGAATTTTGTGGTGATTAAAGTTTGGATGATGCATTTTTTATTTTCCTTAGAATGCATGAGTGATTAGATTGTATTGAAACTATAATTTTCAGTCAATATTTATTGTGAATATGATGGCTATTGAGCTTAAGATACTTTGACTCACTTTTGAGCTTCTCCTTGATGTGTGTTTTAAAAAAAAATGGACAATTGATGATGTGTAGAAAAGGTTTTTGTTTTAACCAAATTCAATAAGCCTATTTCAAACTATGTTCAAGTTGATCAGACATTTTGAATTCTTTATCTTATTCTTTAATTGTTGAGATGAAATCGAAGATCTTTACAGATAAACTATTCGAATGAATATAAAATATGACGTTTTAATTTACATTTGGGTGAAAGAGTCATTTCGTATTATGGGTTACAATAAATTTTATACCTTGGAAAATATTATTGGTTATGTTAACAACTTTCTATAAGTTGCCAAATATGTAGTTCTTATGGACTGTCTACTAAATAAAAGTGTTGAGAAAATATTCTATTATGTTACTCTTTAAAAACGACATAAATAAAGAAATAACTTAGATTATTTCAATTATTATTGAAAGTAGGTTGGAATCACATCGTAGGCAATAACACATGCAACATTGCTGCGTATTATCTGGTATGAACTGAGGTACTACTCATTTAAATCATGTTTGGTATATTCAGTGAAGTGACCTTATACCATAGGGGTCTTAATAACTTGACCAATTAGCTTGACTAAAAAGATATGAATATGTATTGGTAGCATGTATGGACACCCTGCAACACTCTAACCTCAACTATTGTGAATTAAATTAATAAGAATAGAGGTAATTATTAACAAGATAAAAGGTAAATAACAATAGTTTCAGCAGTATTGATAATAGGATAATATTCTTAAGTGATGGATCATATCTAATGCCTTGAAAGGTCAAGTAATATAAACCAACTTAAATAAATTATTATCTTAAAGTTTAACCATTGTCAATAATGGCAGAGACCTACTTATATCTAGACTAAGATGTGATGCCATGTAAGGAAATAGTAATGGAACAAGTAGAATGATTGGAATTTAGGAAAGATAAATTGTAAATGAAATAAAAAGGACTTCATGGATAATGTGAACCATGTTGAAGAAACAATAATATAGAAATTATATCCAAAATGGTATAAGTGAAACTACATGAAGTTGACTATTGTTCACATAGACAATATTTTAATCTTTTATGGTAAGTTGTGTTGTCAAATAGACCATCTATGTCTATTAAGTATTCAAGTGAAAGAGAATACAAAGTCTAGCTAATCAATTACCAAGGTACATTGATACCTCTATGAAGGATTAGGGTCCACACTTGCATAAAGATAATTTTAATACAACCATAAAATTGTGTAGACTTACGTCAAATTATAGGAAGAGGGTGTTGGTCCTATACTGATGTACATTGTCATATGACTACGGTGCTAAGGAAGTTGACATGACGATATCATAAGATTGGTCTCAGGAATTACAGAATGTGATAATTTTTCTAAGAGATGATGACGAATTTTATTGGGGTTGTCCCATAATGCATCATTATGAGCATATAATTATGATATCCGGTTACAATGAAAGTAAAATGGAAACATGCTTACTAAGTTGGAAAGAACATAGTACCCAAACCCTAACCCTGGTCAGTCAATACTGTTATTAACTCTAAGGAGGATTAGTGTACAAACATAATAAAAGAATTAAGAGATATTATGTAAAAAGACTATACAAGAGAGGATGAATGGGACAAGTAGTGCCTCCAATATAACATCTCAAATACTCCAAACATAAGTTACTTGATGGACATATAAAACAAATGAACGCTCTTGATTAAGCTACAACTAAGAAAATTTAGGTGCTAATGCTTAAATTGTTTATTGGCATAGATAGTCTATGGTATCTTAATAAAAGACATGAATCATACCTTAATACTCAAGCCTTATGCAAGTACATATCCCAAGAAGGTGAAATAAAGAAACATGGGCTCAATTTATTAATTTAAACTGTTAATGATCATAGATTGGATAGTATGTTTTCCATTTATGGTTAACTTGGGCATGAAATCTTAGGTAATTAAAGTGTTCAAATTAAAGGTCCTGGGTATCGTAGTCTGGACCTTAGGTACAAGCCATTCATGGAGAAGGTGTCGTAAGGCCTATATGTTCTTTAATGATTAATAATTACCTTAAAAACATTAAACACCATGCACCAATACAAGATTCTGGTGAACTCATTACATATGCTACACAGGTATCCCTATGATGATCTATCACCATTAGGATACTACTATTTAGCAGTGTAATGAGTTGTCTCATCAAGAGACTGGATTGTAGTATGTTGTTGCTTTAAGAACAAAAAAATTTATAAAGTTACAAAGTCAGATTGGACCTCCTAGGTACACACCCTTATATTAAATTGTGATGGATATGAGAAGGGGAGTGGTCTAGTAGCAAGGTGAATTGTTACAAAGACAATTACTACCCCATAGGCATCATAGAATGATTTAGAGGTACATCTTGAGGTAGGTTAAACTGGATTTGTACCTTGTTCAAGATTTGTAGTTGTTTACAACATTTATGTTATGCATCCATATAACTGAATAAGTGATTAAGGTGAAATGACAATTTCCTAATGACGAGTGTGTCGTCATGGAATTGAACATTGCAAACATGACTCAGAAAACTTTGCGCAAAGTGGTGTAAACTGTTGATTACACTGTTGAGATTTCACTATGATCTAAGTTATGAGATTCCTGTGGATTTCATAGGTGAAAACCAAGGTAGACACTTAGATAGGACTAAGGTACATTCCTATGGATTTCATAGGTGGAGTAGACACTTAGAAGTCTTCACTTATATATTTATCATATGATAAAGGAGAACCCAAGGATACATTTGATGTATCAGCTCATTCCGAGTGATGAGGGAGATGAATAGGTTCAGTAATCTATGATGCAGTTGCACATGGTTCATGAAAGTTATAGGAATTGGATTGCATTAAGATTTATGTAGATTTAAATATATGGGTATTTAAATCGAGAAGCATGCATATAAAAAAATCCTAGATATGAAGTGACTAAAAGGTGGATGTTACATCTTGGTATCAAAGCTAAAGGTTGTAACTCTTGGACTTATTGGGTCCTTACGCTAATTGAAAATTTTAATTTTTTTTCAAAATAAAAAGGATATGAGAATGATGCACCAAGAAGAAGGAACCGGGTCATATTTTTTTGTGGTTTCCCCAGTGCAAAAGTTAGACAAAATTCTGGCAATCCTTCAATATACCCAGAACCAGATAGATGCCTTGGAGCAGCTGGTGATGGGTGAAAATGATAAGTTGGATAAAAGACAACTTGGGATTGTTACTAATAAGCAACAGGAGAGTTGTTTGAATGATGAACTGGTCAATGGTGGCAAGTTTTGGACTTACCAATCCAAAGATGAAACTAAACCCAAAATTGAGGGAATCATTAGATAAACTTGGACCTTTTTCTGATGAGATGATAGTTGGAGAAGCTAGTGGGCTAAAACCAAATCTTCTAGACATTCCCACTCATAAAAATATAAAGGATCATAAGAATAATAATTCTTCTTCATCTCGGAATGCTAAGAAAATTTGGTAGAAAAATCATAGCAAGAACATGTGTTCTGCCAAAAATAAATTTGCACAAAAACTTGTTGTGATAACCTGCAAGAAAAAGTGTAGTACTGTTGCAAATGGAAAAGTTAAAGGTAGTCAATCAAGACCTCTTTGGAGGATGTTTCTTGTGTGGTAAGGGGACATTATGTCAACAAATTTCCTTTAAAGAAGATGAACAAGCCTCGAATGATGAAACATGTTGCAAGGCTAGACAGCAAAGGAAAGGAACATGTATCCCTAGCAGGATATGGAGGAAATTATGAAGGGATCCATGAGATTAGTATTCTTAATACTAAAAGAAAGAAAATATGGATTTGTTGCACTCAAAAAAAAAATGGTCAAAATTTTGAATCCTAACTCTTCCTTGTGGTATGGATTAAAAATATACAATTTCCAACCTATATCATATAAAGTAGCATTTATCTGAATGAATATTTATTTATTTTGTTAAATATGTGGCGTACATCATTGCGATTTCAACTCCGAGATATGGAAATTATCATATTTCAGTCTGTTAACTCTTAATTTTTGAATATAGAGTTGTTGATGACAATTCTATATCTTATTAAGTAACTTGATACTAGTCACCTTGTAAGATTTAAGGTAAGCAAGTTTTCTCGGTCTTCTATAAGAAGTGTAGAATTTTTACTTGAGGGTAGGTAAAAGACTATCTATACTCATTTGTGAACCAATATTTGTTAAGAGTTCCTAAATGAACTTGTTGATGGCTCATTATGCTTGGGTAACCAAGTTGATTTTTTTCTCTAATCAAACTAGGATTTATGAGCAACGGATAAGATATGTCGAAGCAGCAGGTAGATGATATAGTCAAGTATGACTTATATCATAATGAATGCATAGTTTTACCATTTGCTATGAAAAAACTAATAAATTTTGAACTTATATATTAAAGTGTGACCAAGTTTTGGTTGAGACCTTACTTGAAATTGGATCTTATTACAACTGAATGTAATAGGAAGTAACTCAATTTGATGTGTTGTATTAAAGTTTATACAAGGTTGTATGATGAGTTATGAAGTATATTTTTCCTTCATTCTTATAAGTTATTACTGTATATAACTTGGAGGTATATGGGAATAAAATTATTATTCCATCTTGGAATTTTTTTGAGTTAATAGTAAGTAATGTTATTAGAATGGACAAAATATAACTCTGCAGTGACATAAGTATGGACTTATATGGTTTTGGTATATTACTAGAATTGATTGTGGTGGAATGGATTGGGTAGAGACATATGAAAAATATTCTACTCAACCACTTTGATACTAGTAGATATTGGGAAAACTAAGGTTGAATACTTACATGTCTTATTCTACTTATTACTTGTAAGTAGTGATTTGGTTGGAATATGTGTAGCTAAGTTATTACATTATAGACTGATTAGGTATTATTTATTATAACCAACATCTGTATGATTTTAAGGTTTCTGAATTGTTTGGTTTGTAATGATAAACCATTGAGTAATGGCATTACTCAAACAAATGAAACATAAACTAGTAACCTAGAGGTCTAATTTATGTGTGAAGGATCTATTTTTTTTATCTATGTGGTTAAGAAAGGAACAAAACCATTTGTGTTTGATAAAAACAGCTTTAAAAAGGAACACCATTGGGAGAAACTCTATGAAAATAGTAATTACACAGGAAAAGATTTGGGAAAAACAAGTAACGAAACAACCTAGCCTTATAATACTTAGGAAAATAGAAAAGAGACAATTTTTCCTTGTTTGTTTCAGCCTTATAAAAACTTGTTTTTGACCTTTTTTTTTGTAGTCATTACATAATATTGTTTAGTATGAATGGTTGTAATGACAAATCTTGCCATGTATTTTTTTGTGGGAAGATTTTTGCTAGTGAAAGGCTGCTACAGCTGATGGAATTAATTTTCAGACTTGAAAATTATAATATTTTGAGGAAAATGGTGACTATTCTCCTTAGTACAAGAGTATAATTCTTTGTTTGAATGATGTGATTGTGATGATTAGATAGAAATCCTTGGGATGATGATTCATTTAAGAGGGGAATAATGTCACACCCCTCAATCCCTCATTCTCTTTTGTCATAAAATGAATTGAAGCATTAAAATAATTAGAGAGTTACACGACAGGTGGTACCACTACGTTGTCTTGTGTACTATTGTGGACACATACGCATAGTCAAAAGGGTATGCATACACATGCACAATTGTACATGTGACATCGTAATGGATCCTATTTTCACATAGCCACAAACTAATTAAGGTTGTAATTCATTCTATACGTGTTGGCATGCTACCTTGTTTCTGTAGATGATGGTTTTATTAATCATCTCGGATGGCTATGTTGTCATTCTGTGTGTTGTGAAATATCTTCTGGTTAGAAGAGATGAACCTTCATTATGGGATGCATAACTGACATCCATACTTCCATATCTATTATTATTATTATTTTACTTTTTTTTTCTGGGTGAGTTAAAGTCACAAAAATATGTTTGAACTTATACACAACTTCTATACTTTAGTCACTATGATGAAGTAATGATATGGTACTAAACTGTATACAGATCTTGGTTTCTTACATGACCGTTATGAAAAGTTTGATCAATTCTTACATCTAGTAGTATGGGATAAATGTTTGATTAATTTTTTGGTAATCTTGGTTATGAATTTGTTGTAATTATCACTTTCGACCTATCCGAATATCCTCCATGCAAGTTTTTTTATGGTAAACTTTTATAAGTTTATATACTTAATTGAAGAACATTTTTAGTTAATGAGACATTTAATTATTAAAATAATTGAGAGGCTATGAGATAGTTGTTTTGATTAATATTATTTATATTTCAGCAATTAAATCAATTATTTATGGATATCTTTATTGACTGTATAGGCCATGCATGAGACTTTAGGATCTATAAGTTGAATGACTACATTGAAGACCCACCAAGCATTATTTAATACATTGATTAATGCAATTGATGATTTCTCCTACCAGGCTTAGTTAATCACAAACCATGATTAAATTATTTTCCATGCTAGTAGGTAGTTATATGCCTATCTATGCAAAGTGGTTAATTTTGAAAAAGGAATTTTAGGTTTTCTAAAAATCCCTCCATTTGTGGACAAGAAATCCTATAGGTCAGTGGAAGGCTGGTTTGATATTAAATGACATTAAATATATTTAATACACTTAAATGAGGAGTCAGGCTTGGGAAGTGGTGAAGCTTCCTGAAGAAGCTATCAAACATGTTGGTGATTCATTTTATTTTTGTTCTTGCAAGTTGCAACTACGAACTCTTCTCCTTTCAAAAGTTCCACTTTTGGAACCAAATTACATACAAATTTTGAAAGCTAGTTCAATGGAAATTTTAGAAGATAGAAGTAGGTCAAGTATTTTTGTATATATATATATGGTGGAAACGTGATATAGATAAGTTTTATTTAGAACTATGTATTGTCATCTTTGCGCAAGGAGCATTGGTAATCACATCTCGGTGGTAAAGAATAGTTGTTGGGACTACAAGGTGGAAGGATTTTGGTTTTAACATGCATGGATCACTCTCTCCCCCACTTAATATCTTATTCAATCTAATATTTGAATGGATAAAATTATGCAACATTTTATTTGGTTTGGATATGTATTTGAGGAAGGTTAATACTATTCATTGTATGATTCTTGTGAAATTTTGAGTGGTTGTGATTAAGCTTTTCAAGCACTGCAGTAATAACTGTTACTTTTGTGTTGTTTACTACATGAATATGGTTGTTAATACTGTGTGTTATTATACTATTGGAAATAACAAACTCTTTACCTGAGTTCTATTATTCTCTATTTTGAATATTAATTCATTATTTCTGGGTATTACCCAGATGCCTGAAATGTTTATACGATTAAGGGAAAATACCCTAAACGGTATGCACTATAATTGTTAGTACTATGGAGTTAATGCTTTCTTCACAGTATAGGTAAAATCATGTTTAGTTTTGGATAATTTTTCCTTCTAGAACATGGGGTCGACTACATGTTAGAGAATACAACAATAATCCAATATAAAAACCCATAAGGAGATTTTATAATTTGGTCATTTTTAATTGAGTAGATTCATCCAGGAAGTTAGGGCATATAAAATGAATGATATGACATATATGATATATTGATCTAATTGGTAATACGATTTGCATGTTTGAGCTTGAGTGATCGAATTGTGAACTCTAAAATTTGTATATGTTGTTTTAGCTATATTATATCAGTCACCTCCTGGCAATAAAAATAAGCTAGTATTAAGTTATTTTTCCCTTGAAAATTTGATTAGTAACGACTTAGATGGGATGGGTTTGATGGAGTAAGAAGGTTGCATGTATTTTTGAAAGTTCTTGATTTAGTTAAGGTAATTAACAATTTACCTTATTAACGTCTACCTTAGGAATTAGGTAATATAATGTCATATGTTGAGTTTAGTGGTTTTTACATCTGGGAAACATAAGGGTTCCCTTGTAAATATATTTAACTAGGATTAAAGGGCAACAATAAACTATTTTTATAAGAGTATATCAGTCATGCCTGAAAGCTGAGAAGTATATATATATTTCTTAAAATAATTATTGACCTATTCTAGTAAGAGATGTCTGAAGAGAAGTAAGAAGGAAGAACGTTTTGAGGGTTATTGTTCTGAATACCCATTTCTTGTGAATTTTCGCTACTTGCAGTGAGTAGCACACTGAGATCAATCCCTATGGACACCAAGAAGAATACCTTAAGGATATAAGGATGTAATAGTGTAATTACATGTTTTTAGAAGTTTTTCTACCATGGCTCAATTCTATTAAGTCTATAGCATCTATTAATTATGCCATATTCCCTTATTGGTGAACAAGATCATGAGGTAATCAGATCTCGTCAACTTCATTTATATTGATTTGGTGGACATTAGTTCCAGTTCAAGGTTGAGATACCTTCTGTTACTTCTTTATCTTTCTACATCTCCAGTCTCATTGAGGCTGAAAGTCATTATACTATTTCTGTATTTTATAAGCTAGTGTTTTATTTTTCCACTCTTGTTTGTTTCAGACTAGTGAAACTATTGACAACAATTGATTTAGAATTGTAATTTATCATTACATTTAAAGTGGAATAAATACTATGAATGCTTTAATTGTATGCTATTATGTGATCTATTATTGTGAATTCCTATTATTGAGGCATTTAAAATCTATGATAGCGAATAGTTTTGAGATGGATGAAAATAAATTATTCTAAGCATATGATGATTTATTCTTTGCATTATTGTGTTGTTACTATGATCGTAATGTTGCAGCATACCATTTAATTAAATATTATATTGCTTAAGTCATTAAGCAGGGAAAAGGGCTATTCATGTCAGTCATGTTGGACTGACCATGTGTAATTTTGTACATCAAATTTTCAGTGCAGGGAAAAAGGAACTTTGTGGAAAACAAAGTCTAGGCGATGCATTTTGTATTTGCCTTCGAATGCATGAGTGATTGGATTGTATTAGAAACCGTAATTTTTAGTCAATATTTATTGTGAATATGATGGCTATTGAGCTTAAGATATTTTGACTCACTTATGAGCTTCTTTTTGATCATTTGTTTTTATAAAAAAATATAATTGATGATGTGTAGAAAAGATTTCTGTTTTAGTCAGAGGCAATAATCCTATTTCAAATTATGTTCAATTTGATTAGACATTTTGGCTTCCTTATCCTATTCTTTAATTGTTGTGATGAAATCGAAGATCTTTAGATAAACTAATCAAATAATTATAAAATATGATTATATGATTTACATTTGGGTGCAAGATTCATTTCGTATTATGGGTTACAATAAATTTTATACCTTGGAGAATATTATTGGTTATATTAACAACATTCAATAAGTTGCCAAATATGTAGTTCTTATGGATTGTCTACTAAATAAAAGTGTTGAGAAAATATTCTATTGTGTTACACTTTAGCAATGAGGTAAATAAAGAAATAACTTAGATTATTTCAAGTATTATTGAAAGTAGGTTGGAATCACAGCTAGGTAATAACACATGTAACATTGTTCTGTATTATTGGTATACAGTTAGGTACTTGTACGTACCCAAAATTGTAGGGTACTGCACCCTCGAAACAATGTTACACATGCCTCAATGATGTTATAGGTCTCCTCGCAAGGTGTTCGAGATCTGGAAAAGCTCTCCAAGTGTACATTAACATCCCACATACCCTGTTTAGCCTCTATGTGCTTTGTTTTACTCTTCCCCCCTCTTTTCCTTTGCTTTTGGTCTTCAGTAACGAAACCATCGCCCTGCCTGGGTGGCAGTCTCATGACCACCACCTAGGTAGGGTAGCGATCCTGTAACCGCCGCCCTACTTAGGGTGGCGGTCCTTTACGAGTTTTCCAGAATGTTCTTTTTATCGCGACTTGCGTAAATTTTCAACTTTTACCAACCTTTTCATCCGTTTTGCTTGTATTTATGATTTTGGTTCCCTGGAATAGTGTTTCTCCATTGTTTATAGTAAAAGAGTTCAAATTAGATTTCACCTTTGGGTAAATGGGAATTCTATAAATAGCTGGTTTGATTACAAGCAAATGGCCCCCCTCAAATTTTTCTCTCATTTTCTCATTTCAATAGCTTAGTCTTTCATTTTTGCTTAGGAATTCAATAATCTTCATTTTTTACATGCATAGTTAGTGTTGTTTTACTGTTTAGAAGCCACATGATCTTCTTGTGCTAGTGTTGTTACTATTTTGTGTAGTCACAATTGAAGTAGGATAGTTTAATTTTCAAGTCTGAAGCCATTAGAGTTGCAGGTTTTGTTCGTCAGAAGGATAGTTTCAAGTTCTGGATGTTTTTTGTTGCATGACTCGCAATAAATCCCACTAGGAATTACATAAGCCAAACTCTGTTCTCTTGCGCTATCCCTCTCCTACTCATATTGTATTCAGTCTGCATCCAAGGATACCATTATTCCAATACATAATTCTATTGACACTAGCATTACATGCTTTTCTTGATTCATGTGAGCACGAAGGAACAAGGAGACCACACTCAGGGGACAAAGCCACACACAATCAGATTCACCACTGTTATGCAAAATCCAGGTTCAAGCTATCAAATTTTTAGTTAAAACATATCTAATAGAGTAATAAATCATTTCATTTCAGTTAATCTCACTTTTGATATTGCCGGGGAAGCTGTGGGGATTGATAGTTTCTAAGAAACTATGATTCATTTCTCACTTCTAAGGTAAGATTGGGGGTCTTTCAGATAAATTAGATCATTTATTTGGTTATTTAGAATAAATTCACAACTGCACAGGCAGGTAGCTATACTCGGCTACTTTCTTTGTTTTATATTATGTTATTGGGTTAGTTGTCATTTTCTAGATATTAAATAATTCCTCTTTCAATTCTATTAAATAGTTATTATCTTAATTCTGTTAAAATAATCTGTCAAAAATACAAGAAGAAGAGAATTTATGTATACTGTGGATATACTTTACATACTTAGTTTGCTTTTCTTTAGTTAGATTTATATTGTTTCTTTTGTATGACAATCATGAGACTTAGGGAGCCCAGAGAATACGTATTTGAGCCAATCGTTCCTCAACCCAGTCTTGTGGTAGCAATAACTAATGTAGATCAAAATATCAGAATCCAGGTCTTCTAAACAATAATAGACCTACAAGAAATCAGCGCACAGCTGAGAGGATTAAACATAGAAGACGACAAAGTGCATACATTTTGGTCAAACCAGCCAAACTACAGATTACCCTAAATAAATATCCGCATGATTGTAGAAGGGCTTGAAAGAGAGAAAACATTTGGTTGTGATCCTTTGGTCCCATAGCCAGATGCAGGAGACATTATCCTTGACATAAACACTAGCTTAAGAATTCAAGTTGCTAGAACACCTGTAAGGTATTTTGAGAAGATTGCACAACTTTTAGCTCTAAATATAGAGGCCGAAAAGGCATACGACTACTGGATATTAGGGATTAGGGATTGATCTTGCATATGACCATAGGAGGCCCACAACAACCATGAAATTACGGTTATGATCCACAGGTCCCACAACCCAACGGTCCCATAGGTCAATCAGACGTTGATGCTGGTTTATGCACATTAGTATTTAGATCCTCTCCACTTCCACCAGTCATTATCACGCAATTATCCTCACTAGATATAACAGCTAACCAAGCTAAAGATTTCTGGACTAGACCAAAAAATTACCCACAGAGTCCACCATATATCCATCATCCATTTTCATGACCCTGTCAGGGAATATCTACGAAGCACCCACAGGCTATCTTCCACGTACCTCACAACCTATAGATTGGATCACGCCAGAGCTTGATATTGATTGGAGCCTTCGAGCAGTCATCCTCGCTGAACGATCTATCATGCCAGCTTAGGTTAGGAGGGCCTTCTTTTCCTTAGATTCACAGATTCCATTAGTGTGCATCGAACACATAAGATTACCTAACTAGATTGTCTACATCCCACATACAGTCCATCCCCACTGGCTATCTCGGCATGACCTCGGGAGGTCGGGTGCGAGGAAGAGTTACTTGTAGATTCCCATACTTTCTTGTCACTTTTCCATCGTACAAAATTGGTCAACCCAACGTGAACAAACAAAATTTTCATTTTTTCCCACCTCATTAGCCTTCGGATTAGCTTCACCAACAAAATTGGTGAAACTGACGTGAAACCAACTAGTTTCCCACTTTTTATTCTTTCATCCACCTTCGCTCTTTCCCATTATTCTGCGGGTATTCATATACCCCCTGAATATGTCGGGATTCGATGTATATGACAGACCTCTCCTAGGTCTTAAGGCATACTACAATCAACTGAATAGACAACCATCACCCTCGCTCTCAGCATGGGGTGACAACTATTCAACTAACCAGTTTTCAACACAAACTCTGCCTTGAAGGACTAGATATAGTCCTCCTTTCCAAATAGAGGAGTTAGATCAGCTCACTCAAATGCAACAACCAGAGCCTTCAGGATAAAAAAAAATGACGCTCACTGGAGAATCTGGTTCATCTCCTCAGGTGTTGCTTAGACCATAGATCAGTAGACAATTAAATCTATATCTTTTTTTAGATGATGAACATTTAGCATGTTATGCTAGGAGTGAACAACGCTCTCAAAATATGTAGCCACCTATAGGAAGTTTACATACACAACTCGAGGTCTCTTTTCAAGAAAACACCTCCATACCACTACCCATAGGAAATGCCCTTGGTGAAACTTGGCAGGGCAACAATCAATTCATAGCAGGATACCATATGCCTATACAACCTCAGGGTATACAACAAATTCCACTAAGGCAAAATACTGTGACTTCACCAAACGAGGTCATCTCAGCCTTAGTTGAGAAAGTTAGAGGGTTGGAACTTGCTCAAGAAAGTCAAAATTTACAATTCACACAGGCAGGAAGTTCCAATCCTCCACATCATCCTGGCCAAGTAGACCTCCTCACAGGAATAGGCACATTGGGCATGCCTCCTCAGTATTCACAAAAAATTCCAACTAGAACTACGTTCTCTAACACCATTCCAGTGGAAAATATGATACCTCCCGGTTTAGTACAAAACAATCCATTTCTGAGTAATGTTCCTCCATATTTAAACATGTATTCCAAGTCACCACAGGGAGATATGTTCTCTTCTCCCAGCATGTTCACTTAACCACAGGTATTTCATTATGTCCTTGCAAATGCATACGCTACACCATATCAAAAACCCATTCCACCTCCACCCCCTCAGCAGGCACCATCAATGGTTGAAACCTATGCGATAGAAACTTATTCAGAATATTTGAAAGAGCCCTTAGATTTCACTATACGAAGCATCATGCTTCTGAGACCTCTTCCCGATTTTCCCAAGTACAAAGGGGAGGGATACCCGAATGCACATATTAAGGACTATGCCACAGCCGTTCGAGAACTGCTCCCCTGGGATGGAGTTGTTGCTAAAATATTCCCCAAAACCTTAGAGGGCATTTCCCTCGATTGGTATTACAGAATACCTGAAGCCTCCATCCATTCATTTAAACAACTCGTTTCAGAGTTCATCAAGGTGTTTGACATGAACAAATTGTTGAGAACATGAATCAGGGAGTTCTTGCATATCAAACAAGAACACAATGAATGTTGCTCATTTCATCTAGAGATGGCGTACAGTCCTCTATTCTTCAACAAGTTCTCCAAACATGGATCAGATGGAACTATGTGATTTATTCCTTCATTCTCTTAGCAGAGAGGTAAAGGAAGAAGTCCATAAGTTCCCACTAAGAACTTATGATGAGGTGCTCGAGAGTGCCCTCCGAATAGATCAAGCTGCAATAGATAGCAGCCGCAAGACGTATGGAACAAATGGGAGGTTAATCATCCCCAACCTAAATACTATGAATTATCCTACTACCAAAAATGCCAATCAAGGGCCTAAAATCCTTAACAAAAACTGCGGGGTTACAACATATGGAGTAATTGACCAAGCAAAAAAGGAAAATGTTGTAAATTCTTCACCACCAGTTAACAATCAATGAAACAACACTTTTACCCCAACAATCAACTTGGTATATTTTAATCATCCACAACAACAACAACAAAAAAAACAATGGAAGATCCAGACACAGGGTCTAAGTCAAAACTCAACTGGATATCAAAACCAAAGGCAACAAATGCAAAAATTTAATCTTAATAGTCGACGGTTTCATCAGAGTTTTGGACCACAACACGTGCCAAACCAACAACCTAGGAATTATAACCCCAACTCATATTGTGGTTTCCACAAAATTCAAGGCCATGACACTAGGACTTGTCGTGACAACAATAAATTCATGCAACATTTGCCAGAGGAACAAAGACAGCTTTTCATAGTTATGTTCTTAGTTGATCCTGCATCACCTACGCCAAGTACTTTCACAGGGGCAGTCTCCCCTCAAAACACACCCCTCAAGATATTCAATGATCCGCTCCCAAATCATAATAACAAATTAAATCCAAATGGGATGAACAAGGGTGTAATGACAGGAAATAATGAACATGAAGCCTCAACTTCACTAAATCCACTTGTCACACCACAATTAGAAAGTCAGCCAGGAATCAAGATAGTCAGTTTAGTGGAATTAGACACTGAACTACATGTGGAATCCATAACAAGGACACGAGAGTATCCCTCTCAACCAAATCCAAGTTACCCACTAGAGCTAGATAACATTCAACAAATGTTAGTAAAACCCGTAGGTGCCTATGATTTAATTAATGACTTAACAAAGACCTTTTCTCACATCTCCTTTTTGGACTTGGTGAAGAACTCTCCCGCCCATAGGGCTGCTCTTTTAGAATCATTAGGTTTAGGTCATTTAATTAACATCACTCCTCCTCCCGAAACATAGGTAAACCATATAGACTTTGATATCCACCCTCCGGGGCAGCCGGATAGAGATACCGAGTTTATATTCAATATAAGCAAAATGCCAACAGATGTTGAGATTTCACGTAGAGGTGATCCAGCTTTGCATTTACAAGTGTGGGTTTATAACAATTACGTTAAATGCAAAATGGTTGACGATGGGGCAGCAGTTAACATAGTCCCCTTCTCTTTCCTTTAAAAGCTAGGGTATGGAGAGACAAATTGTTCCACGACTCGGAAAATACTAAGAGGATATGATAGCCTTAAATCCACTTCGATTGGAACTATAATATTACTAGTCACCTTAGGACCCAAAACAATCCTCACTGAGTTTTATATTATAGGTCGGGAAACCAACTATAATATGATCCTCAGCTGACCATGGATACACCAAATGAAGGAAATCCCTTCTACATTATTTCAGGAAATAAGATTCTTGCACTTAGGAAAGATATTCATAGCAAAAGGTAATCTGAAACCATTTGATATACACCTAGAAGACTTGAAGAAAAGGCCAGGTGTTCACTCTAAGTTTGAATTCCCAACAAACCAACTTGATAAACCAACCAACTCAAAACCAAAAGAAAAATTAATACCTACAACAGAACTAGAGATTACGAAGAGTATCCCAGCCCTCAAGGATGAAGCTAATGTTGTAAAAATAGTATCATTAGGAACTACCACAAAAATTGTTGAGTTGCTAGAATAAGATCTACCAATTTTCCTGCCATTTGATTTTGTAGGTATGGGATGTACCCTAGGAGTTGGTTCTCTTCCAGCAGAGGAACTCTACATGGTAGAAGTAACTGAAGTAGAAGAAATAGATGTAGCAAATGTCCCAACATCCATCTTCCCAAGTAAACATTGGACTCTCCACTTTGATGGAGCTAGATGTCGTTATGGGGCTGGGGCAGGTGTGATCTTTACTTCTCCCGAGGGAAAGATCTTACCGTTCACCTTTAAACTAAATTTTGAATATACAAACAATGGCGTTGAATATGAAGCCCTCCTCCTTGGCCTCATCATAGCTAAAAGGCTCAGTGTTAATGACATCAGAGTGTTAGGAGACTCTCAGTTAGTAGCAAACCAAGTCGTTGAGGTGTATGAGACTAGAGCTAAACATTTACAGCTCTACAAAACAGCAGTATTAGATTTGAGCAAAGGGTTTAACTTCATATCAATTGAAGCAATCCCACGAGAACAAAACCTTCTCGCAGATTCAATAGTAGCCTTGGCTTCATGTTTCACTCCAAACAGTAAGTTGGAGGACACCCGTTTCATGGTATCCCTTTGTACTGAACCATTAGTAAAGAAAACATCAACAAACCCTCTTCTCATGCACATGGCCGAGACTACACCTACTACCTTAGGTCACGTTGATAGTGATACAATCACTCTTGATTACCTAAACACCTATGTAGAGTTACATCTCCCCCATCACATGATATATTTTTCCTTAATCCCACATTCATCTTCTTACTTTGTAAATCCCATGGTAGAGCTTCCCCCACAAAAGAAACTTGACATATATGTGGTAGAGAATGGAGAAGATCTAGAACTACCTCCAGTCCTGCTTGAGTTTGCAGAAGGTAACACTTCTTTAATCGAAGAAACGATTGATATTAACATCGGAATGGAGGAAGGACCAAAGATCTTGAAACTAGGATCTTCGTTAACTCCAGAAGAAATAGAAATACACACTCAAATCCTCAAAGAACATCAAAAAGATTTCGCATTTAGTTATAAAGAAATGACAGGAATTGCACCACATAACATGGTACATAACCTCGTCACAAAATTAGATGCAAAGCCAATTAAACAAAAAATGATACCAATGAAACCCAAGGTAGCTCTTATGGTGAAGGAAGAAGTAGTGAAACTTCTCCAGGTAGGGTTCATCAAACCCCTCGATTACTCTCAGTGGGTATCTAATATCGTCCCCGTTCTTAAAAATAATGGGAACATATGCATCTGCATAAACTTCTAAGACATTAATAAAGTGTGCCCCAAGGATGAATTCCCATTACCATCCATTGATGTCATCATTGACGCAACAGCTACATTTGAGCTTTTGTCTCTCATGGATGGATTCTCAGGATACAATAAAATTAAAATATCCGAACAAGACCAAGCCAAAACCACGTTTATAACTCCTTGGGGAACTTATTGCTACGTTGTTATGTCGTTTGGTCTCAAGGACGCTGGCACTACATACCAAGGGGAAATGAAATACATATTTCACTATCTTATTCATAAAATCATGGAATCTTATGTAGATGACTTGTTGGCTAAGGCCAGGAAGTGTTGTGATCACCCAGAAGTGCTCTACGTCATCCTTTCACGTTTGATCGAATACGGAGTCACACTAAATCTAGACAAATGCGTATTTGGTGTAACAGGAGGGAAAATCCTAGGCTACATTATATCATCACGAGGGATTGATGTGGACCTAGCCAAAATTTGGGTTGTTCTTGAGATGATCCCACCATCAAACAATTCTGGCATTAGATCATTTCTCGGAAATCTCAGTACAATCCAAATATTCATCCAAGACTTGAGTTTTGCTATTCATCCAATCAACAATTTTTTGAAAAAGGATTGCTACATTATTTGGACAAAGGAATGCCATGAGGCCTTCGAAGCAGTTAAATGCTTCTTACTATCTCCTCCCACGTTAATGCCACCTATACCAGATCATCCTTTGATCTTATATTCACACTAGCCTGCATGTTGGCTCAAGAAGATGACAATAAATAAGAACGTGCAATCTATTTTATTAGCCAAATGTTGCTCGATTATGAAACACGTTATATGCAGGTAGAATGAGAATTCCTTGCCATAGTCTTTGCAACCAAATGCTTAAGACATTACATGCTAAATCAGGAAATAAGGGTCATCGTAAAAACATACCATTTACGAACTTTCCTCATACAAGGGTCCTTGTCTAAAAAATTTGGACGCTTTATAACCTTAATGGGTGAATTCAAATTAACTTTTGTAAACCAAAAGTCTGTTAAGGGACAAATCATTGCAGATTGGTTAGCTGACAACCCATTAGATGGAGGTGATCTAGTAGATCTAGATTTTCCTGATGAATGCATATATTACATCAAAACTAGACCTCCCATCTCTGAATGTCCTTGGTATACTAATATTATCAATTTTATCATGGACCATACATATCCAGAGGGTGCTACACCACAACAAAGAAGGTGGTTACACATTATCGTAGCTAAATATGTTATTATAGAACAAGTGCTCTATCGTAAGGCTTTCAATGGAATGCTTCTAAGGTGTGTTGACACAGAAGAATCCAAGAAGATTCTCTATGAATCTCACAGTGGAATATGTGGAGGCCCTTCAGTGGTCATGCCACCACTCACAAAATACATCAAATGGGCTATTTTTGGCCCACTCTCGAACAAGACGCAGTAGAGTTTGTATGCAAATGCCATAAATGACAAGAATTTTCCCACGAGATCCACATGTCGACACAAGCTCTACAACGAATCGCGACTCCATGGCCCTTTTCTACATGGGGCCTAGATTTGATAGGGAAATTCTCTCCCTTGTCAACAGATGGCCATAACTTCATAATCACAGCCACTGAATATTTTACCAAATGGGTAGAGGTTATGCCTCTTACCACTGTACCAGGTGTCGTGATCGCCAAGTTCATTTTGAACCATATCATTTACAGTGTCCCACAAATTATTATCTCTGATAATGGAATGTCCTTTAAGAATGATGAGGTCCATGAGCTATGCAGTAAATTTAAAATAAACCATCATACGGCCTCACTGTATTACCCTCAAGCCAACGGGAAAGCTGAAGCAACAAACAAGACATTGAAAGGTATTTTACTCAAAACAGTAAAAGAAAATAAATGAGATTGGAATTTAAAGCTATGTCCGGCCTTGTGGGCCCACTAAACCTCAGTAAGAACACCAACAGGAGAAACTCCTTTCTCATTGGTATTCGGAGCAGAAGCAGTTCTCCCACTTGAGGTTGAAATACGCATTCCCCGCATCTCGCTACAAGGGATTCTTGATGAGGAAGCTTACAGAGAAGCACGCCTCTCCCAACTAGAAAGCCTAGATGAGACTAGGTTAAATGCTGAGCAACGACATAGATTCTATGCTGATCGGATGTGCCGAAAGTATAACAAAAAGGTCTATGAACGAGAAATATATGAAGGAGATCTAGTTCTAAGACTAGACAACCGAATCGATAAGAAAATCGGCAAAGGAAGAAAGTTCCAACTGAAGTGGTTGGGCTCATATCGAGTCATAAAGGACTACAGAAATGGTGTGTATCTCTTATGCACACTAGAAGGTGAGGAATTTGGTAAAACTATGAATTCCTTGCACCTTAAACGGTTTTACGCATGAAGCGTTTGCACTATTTGTGTAATTATATCTACATTGCATCTTCATTTAGATAGGTTCATTTTGTCTGTTTGTTTCATAAATTTTGGTGATCAAGGGACTTGTTCTTAAGAAATTCATTACAAACTTCTGATGGTATTGGAAAAAGCATTCAAATCATACTTCTTCATTTTCATAACATCATTAACTGTTTCATAATCATTTCATCAATTAAAGCTAGATCTGAAAAAATCTTAACGGTAGCCATACCAAGGCCTGCATGTTTGTTCTCACTTTGGTTTCTTCCTAGGATAGGTGTCCTACCTATGGTCTATTCTAGAAGCTTCATGGTGTCACATCTATCCCATATATAGATCTCTTTGGAAATAAGAACATACTAAAATTTTGCTAAAATAAATGAGTCAAACATAGATCAAACAGAAAATTTTACTTTTACACATTTCCTTTCCCTACCAACCTTTGGTGATAAGCTTGCATCTCTTACTAGTGACGTAGGGTTGGGAAAGGATGGGAATGCCCTTACTCACCTGTGCCTTGTCCATGGTGATAATCCCGTGCTTCCTACTAGTAGCACGGAGCAAGGTATAGGGGGTCCACTTGACAGTAAACATTGAAAGTCATAAGCAAATAGTTCAAATAAACCTTTGAAATCTTGAGTCAAAAACAAAATGAATCAGATGTCCAAAATTCCTAGAGAGTTCAAAACCCTAAAAACCAGATTTTGTCAACCAAGTAGCCATCTACGGATCTAAGTCTAGATAAACTACAAAGCAAGTCACATTCTAAACTATGGATCCACTTGAGTAGGGTAGGTTTGTAGTGTCCTAATTTGGTTCCACCAACTCTTTGTCTATCTCCCATCGTTATCATTTCAACACTCCTCATAGCTTGTGCCCTTCTAGCTCTCAGTGGTGAGCCCTCGCATCTTACTAGTTGCATGGAGTTAGGAGTAGGGAAATTTCATCTACTCATCATATCAATTTATCAACACATTTTTCCAAAACAAATATGAAGTATCAAAAAGATTACTTATGACAGCTAAGTTCAAAATCACATTGTATCTGCATTATCATATATCAACATTACGAAATACAAAAAGAAAGAAAGAAAGCATTTGTATCATTTGTTCTCGATTGCATACATTCTGAAAATCATATAAAAATGACATTATAATTTACATGTGGAGATGAATCACAAAATCCTAGACACCAAGAGTCTGATCCAAAAAGAAGCATATATATATATAATCAATTTTTATGTACAACACCATCATGCGCTAGGCATGGTCAAAATGCTCAATGAGCCCAAGAAATATAAAATAAATCGTATAAACAATCTAAGAGTCACTACAAAAAGAGACAAGTGGCCTCTCGACCCCTATGAGATCCCTCTGAAGGTGTACAACCACATCTAGGACTCCGGCTATGCCGGTGCTCTAATTGCATTGAGGGCTCATGGTCCCGAGGAGCAACTGCAGCCTCTCTATGAGATAAAATCCTCATCAGGCGCTCCGCTATCCTATATCTAGCCAACTCAGTGAGGAGGGTAGTCACCATCTTGGCCATATGCTAGATAGGGGCAAAGACATCGCTATGCCTACCAACTGTTGAAGGCTCTCCTATATCCACGAATAGCTTGGCATGAGTCCTCTCCATGGGGATCATCAGGGTATCAGTACATACTCAGCGAATCAAGTCTCACCACTCATCAACAGTCTCTACAAGAAAAGGAGAAGACGAAATTTGAAATAATCAAAGGATAAAAACAAAAATGAACAAAAAGAGAGATAACAACTAAGGCAATCCTAGCTAAAAAAACAATATTAAGAGTAGAGTGACAACTCACTCGGGTCTCCGGGCCTCCAAGAGGGATCCATAGGATCACTACCTACCACAGATGTTACCGCCGACTGATGCACTCCTCCTATGTCTAGGGCAACATAGCATCCTGCTACGGACTCATCCTCCCTGCCTAGGTCCTGAGAGGGCAGCTCCTCTGAGACTAGGGTCACCCTCTCCACACTCTGCTCTACCCTCTTGGCTTGTAGGATCTCCTGAGTGTCATGCCACTTGGGATCACTATCCTACTATCCAACCCCGGCCTCTGGGACCTCCCCTAGCCTCTCGAACTGATATGAATAGTGGCACCACTGGGGGAAGCATACCAGCGTATGCAAGGTCAAACTACTGAGGCACTCGGTCAAAAGGATGCGTCTCTACCTTCCCCGTCTTGTCCACAAGTTGCCTTGTAGTGGAGCAGGAAATCAATGTGAGGGTCTCCTCGCCCCATAACCCTACCATGGCCTGATAAGGTGTGGCCTCCATATCATCAGTAGTTAGGGAGGCAACTGATTGGTGAGGTGTTCTAAGCACCGACATCTCTGTCCATCTGGTTGCCCTCATGTCTCTGAGATCTGCCACCTCTACGCCTCTCCCATAGGGGATGATACGCTCATAGACCTAGCTCATAACCAGGGTCGGAAGGCTCAAAGACTGTCCCTGTAGGCAGACCACCTATATAGGTCATGGTAGTTGGTCCCAAGTATATCAAATCCCCAGGCATAAATCCATCCATGTGCATCAATATGTACAATAATAGGGGACCAGCAGTAGAGTAAGGTGTCCCCTCCATTGTCCCCGATCAATCTCGAGGCAAGAATCCCCATAATGGCCTGACGAATCAAGGGGATAGGAAAGTTGGGAATAGAATGGACCCTCATCCCATGCTTCGAACCAGTGGAGACTACTGCGTCTCCCATATATGTAGCCCACTATGCTATTTGAGCCTGCGATCCCGCTGTTTCAAGTGTAAGCCATCTCCCGATGATCAGGACTCCCAAGATGCAGTAGAAATCCTTCAGGGTGATAGTCCACTCACCCCTGACTCCTGGAAATTGGAAAGTGTTCTGATCAGCATCCCAATATGAAAACAAGTCACAAAACATGTGACTAGAAGGTAGGACATGTGGAACCCGTGATATACGTAATATGCCGGCCCTCTGAAGAGTATCCTGCTCGGCCTGAGAAAGTGCATCCAACACTGCTGGAAGCCAATCACACTCTCTCTCATGGCTCCATCTGATGTACTCTTCCTTCTTCTGCAAAACACATAAAAACATGCAAAAAAGGAGTAAGTTAATACCAAAATCACATTTGGAAAAATCATTAAAACATATAAGAATACTAAAAAAATGCAAAATTGGGCTAAAAACACTATTATTTTAGCTTTTTGTAAAGGACTGCCACCCTGAGCAGGGCGGCGGTCCTGTAACTGTCACCCTGTTCAGGGCAGAGGTCGTGTCCCGCATTTCCAAACGTGTCACGTGCCCTAAAAATGACTAAAAACATGAAAAAATGACTATTTTGACTAAAACAAAGCCTACCCATTAGGCGACCCCCCTAAGTGACCCTATTAACACCGACATTTTAAAAAATAATCCCCCCATGTCAAATATTTCATCATTTTAACATTTTTGGGGTAAAAAAGGTAAATCGAGAAGAACTAGCTTGAGATCTCGCGGGTCGATGTTCCGCTCGCGGAGGCATGATCACTATCTCATCACGAATGTTTCAACTATACTCTCGTCAAAAACCATCACCGCGGGTCCCAGATATCAAAATCAATCAAATCAATACGTGCAATTGTATAGGAAAATGGGCCCATTTTTACTTATATAGCATCTTGACTCATTTTGAATGCCCTTCTCGCAGGTTTGGAGTGCTGAAGGAGGTAAGTACTTATCGCCGCGCAAATGGTAAGTTATCATTTCATGTTATTTTAGTATTTATTTTCAGCTTATTTTATCTATCTGCACTTGAGTCTTCTTTTCATTTTGTAGGTAGCGGGAATTTTGGATGGCGTCATTTCAACACACGGATGTGTCAGGTATAATTTCTCACTTCCCATTTCAGGACTGCCATACTCGAACTCACCATTTTATGCCTCTTCATGGCTAAAATGCTTCTCCGAGGGGGCAATATGTACGTACCAAAAATTATAGGGTACTGCACCATCGGAATAATGTTACACATGCCCCACTGATGATACAGGTCTCCTCGCAACGTGTTCGAGATCTGGAAAATCTCTCCAAGTGTACATTAACATCCCACATACCCTTCTTAGCCTCTGTGTACTGTGTTTTACTCTTCCCCCCTCTTTTCCTTTGCTTTTGGTCTTCAGTAATGAAACTATCGCCCTGCCTGGGTGGCAGTCTTGTGACCGCTGCCCAGGCAGGGCGGCAGTCCTTTACGCGTTTTCCAGAATGTTCTTTTTATCGCGACTCACGTAAATTTTTAAATTTTACCAACCTTTTCATCCGTTTTACGTGTATTTATAATTTTGGTTCCCTGGAATAGTGTTTCTCCATTGTTTATAGTAAAAGAGTTCAAATTGGATTTCACCTTTGGGTAAATGGGAATTCTATAAATAGCTGGTTTGATTACAAGAAAATGGCCCCCCTCATTTTTTTCTCTCATTTTCTCATTTCAATAGCTTACTCTTTCATTTTTGCTTAGGAATTCAGTAATCTTCATTTTTTGCATGCATAGTGTTTTTTTGTTGTTTAGAAGCCACATGATCTTCTTGTGCTAGTGTTGTTACTGTTTCATGTAGTCACAATTGAAGTAGGATAGTTTAATTTTCAAGTCTGAAGCCATTAGAGTTGCAGGTTTTGTTCGTCAAAAGGATAGTTTCAAGTTCTGGATGTTTTGTGTTACATGACTCGCAATAAATCCCACTAGGAATTGCATAAGCCAATCTCTATTCTCTTGCGCTATCCCTCTCGTACTCATATTGTATTCAGTCTGCATCCAAGGCTACCATTATTCCAATACCTACTTCTATTGACACTAGCATTACACGCTTTTCTTGATTCACGTGAGCACGAAGGAACAAGGAGACCACACGTAGGGGACAAAGCCACACACAATCAGATTCGCCACTGTTATGCAAAATCCAGGTTCAAGCTATCAAAGTTTTAGTTAAAACATATCTAATAGAGTAATAAATCATTTCATTTCAGTTAATCTCACTTTCGATATTGCCAAGGAAGCTATGGGGATTAATAGTTTTTGAGAAACTATGATTCATTCCTCACTTCTGAGGTAAGATCGGGGGTTTTTCATATAAATTAGATCAGTTATTTGGTTATTTAGAATAGATTCACAACTGCACAGGTAGGTGGCTATACTCAGCTACTTTGTTTGTTTTGTATTCTGTTATTAGCTTAGTTGTCATTTTTTAGATATTAAATAATTGTTCTTTCAATTCTATTAAATAGTTATTATCTTAATTCTGTTAAAATACTCTATCAAAAATACAAAAAAAGAGAATTTATATATGTTGTGGATATTTTTTACATACTTAGTTTACTTTGATTTAGTTAGATTTATATTGTTTCTTTTGTATGACAATCATAGGACCTAGGGAGCCCAGAGAATACGTATTCGAGCCAATCGTGCCTTAACCCAGTCTTGTGGCAGCAATAACTAACGTAGATCAAAATCTCAGAATCCAAGTCTTCCAAACAACAACAGACCTACAAGAAATCAGCGCACAACTAAGAGGATTAAACATAGAAGACGACAAAGTGCATACGTTTTGGTCAAACCAGCCAAAATATAGATTACCCTAAATAAATATCCGCATGACTGTAGAAGGGATTGAAAGAGAGCAAACATTCGGTTGTGATCCTTTGGTCCCACAGCTAGACGCAAGAAATATTCTCATTGACATACACACTAGCTTAAGAATTCAAGTTGTCAGAACACCTGTAAGGTATTCTGAGAAGATTACAGAACTTTTAGCTCTAAATATAAAGGCCAAAAAGGCGTACGACTACTAGATATTAGGGATTAGGGATTAATCCTACATATGACCATAGGAGGCCCACAACAACCATGAACTTATGGTTGTGATCCACAGGTCCCACAACCTAACGGGCCCACAGGTCAATCAGATGCCAATGCTAGTTTATGCACATTAGTATTTAGATCCTCTCCACTTCCACCGGTCATTATCGCAATATTATCGTCGCTAGATATAACAGCTAACCAAGCTAAAGATTTCTGGACTAGACCAGAAAATCACCCATAGAGTCCACCATATATCCATCATCCATTTTCATGACCCTGTCAGGGAATATCTACGAAGCACCCACAGGTTATCTTACATGTATCTCACAACCTATAGATTAGATCATGCCAGAGCTTGATATTAATTGGAGCGTTTGAGCAGTCATCCTCACTAAATGATCTATCATGCCAGCTCAGGTTAGGAGGGCCTTCTTTTCCTTAGATTCACATATTCCATTAGTGCGCATCGAAGACATAAAATGCCTAACTAGCTTGTCCGCATCTCATGTATAGTCCATCCCCACGGGCTGTCTCGGTATGACCTCGGGAGGTCGGATGCGAGGAAGAGTTACTTGTAGATTCCCATGCTCACTTGTCACTTTTCCATCGTACAATACTACTCATTTAAATCATGTTTGGTATATATGGTCAAGTGACCTTATACCATAGGGGTCTTAATAACTTGACCAATTTGCTTGAATGAAAAGTTATGAATATGTATTAGTAGCATGTATGGACACCCTACAACACTCTAACCTCAACTACTATGAATTAAATCAATAAGGATATTATTAACAGGATAAAAAGTAAATAACAATAGTTTCAAAAAATATATAATAGTATAATATTCTTAAGTGATGGATCATATCTAATTCCTTGAAAGGTCATGTAATATAATCTAACTTAAATAAATTAAGATCTTAAAGTTAACCATTGTCAATAATGGAAAAGACCTACTCATATTTTGACTAAGATGTGATGCCATGTAAGAAAATAGTAATGGAACAAGTAGAATGATTTGAATTCATGAAAGATAAATTACAAACGAAGTAAAAAGGACTTCATGGATAATGTGAACCATGTTGACGAAACAGTAATATAGAAGTTATATCCAAAATGGTATAGTAAATTGTATGAAGTTGACTATTTTTCACACAGACAATATTTTAATAGTTTATGGTCAAGTGTGTTGTCAAGTAGACCATCTATGTCTATTAAATATTCAATTAAAAGAGAATACAATGCTAGCTAATAAATTACCAACATACGTTGATACCTCTATGAAGGATTAGGGTCCACACTTGCATAAAGATAAGTTTAATACAACCATAAAAGTGTGTATATTTACGTCAAATTATTGGAAGAGGGTTTTGGTCCTATAGCTGATGTGCATTGTCATACGGCTACGGTCACCAAGGAAGTATACATGAGGATATAATAAGATTGGTCTCAAAAATCGTAAAATGTGATCATTTTTCTAGGAGATGATGATGAATTTTGTTGGAGTTGTCCCATAATGCATCATTATGAGCATATAATTATGATATTCGGTTACTATGGAAGTAAAATGGATACATGCAAACTAAGCTAGAAAGAACATAGTACCTGAACCCTAACCCTGGTCATTCAATATTGTTATTAACTCTAAGGAGGATTAGTGTACAAACATAATAAAAGAGATTAAGAGATATTATGTAAAAAGGCTATACAGGAGAGGATGAAAGGGCAAGTAGTGCCTCCAATCTAACATCTCATATACTCCAAACATAACTTACTTGATGGACATATTAAAACAAATAACCACTCTTGATTAAGCTGCAACTAAGAAAAGTTAGGTGTTAATGCTTAAATTGCTTACGGGCATAGATAGTCTATGGTACTTGATAAAAGGCATGAATCATACCTTAATACTTAGCATTATGCAAGTACATATCCCAAGAATGTGAAATAAAGAAACATGGGCTCAATTTATTAAGTTGGGATAGTATTTAAACTAAAATACCGATCATAGATCTGGATAGTATCATTTTCCATTTATGGTTAACTTGGGCATGAGATCTTGAAAGGTAATGTAAGTGTTCAAAGATGAAAGGTCCTGGGATCAACCTTAGTCCGGACCTTAGGTATGACCCTTTTGTGGAGAAGGATTCGTAAGGCCTAGGCATCATAGGATGATTTAGAGGTATGTCTTTATGTAGGTTAAACTAGAATTGTACCTTGTTCAAGATTTGTAGATGTTTACAACATTTATGTTATGCATCCATACAACTGAATAAGTGATTGAGGTGAAATTTTTTTTCCTAATGACAAGTGTTCCGTCATAGATTTGAGCATGGCATACATGACTCAGAAACATTTTTTAAAGTGGTGTAAGTTGTTGATTACACTATTGAGATTTCACTATGATCTAAGCTGTGAGATTCCTATGGATTTAATAAGTGGAACCCAGGTAGACACTTAGATAGGACTAAGCTGTGAGATTCATGTGTATTTCATAGGTGGAACCCAGGTAGACACTTAGAAGTCTTCACTTATATATTTATCATATTCTGATAAAGGAGAACCCAAGGATACATTTTATGTATGGGCTCATACAGAGCATTGAGGGAGAATGAATAGGTTTAGTAATTTCTCATACAACTGCACATGGGTCATAAAATTTTAGTAATGGGATTGCATTAAGATTTATGTAGATTTAAATATATGGGTATTTAAATCAACTGCATAAAAAAATACTAGATATGAAGTGACTAAATTTTGGATGTTACAAGATCCTCTACATTTTAGATGTGTGCATCAAAATAGAGGAATATGAACTGGCCTTCATCCGGAGAGCTTTCCCGATTGTAAATTCCCACAGTTTGGGAAAAGCTCCATATTATGCAATCACACTAACAATTTCAACCCATCAATTTACAAACATTTAGGGGTGTTGTGATTACTCATAAATAGATGCATGCTAAAAAATTCTTTAAAAACCTCATTATCCCTCCAAAACAAGCATCCCTCCTTATTTCTCCTCACATTTGCCAAAAAATCCTCCTTGAGAGGATTTTCAAACCCATTGGGTTTTCTCTCCAAATATGGGGAAGGGGTTCAAACCATATGAACCACTTTCCCTACCTCAAACCATATGATGGGAATAAAAAGAACCAACATGGCTTGCCCATCAAGCCATGAGATTTAAGAGGGAAAATCTGTCCCTCTTCCCCAATAAAACCCAAAATTCCATCAAGCCATATGATGGATGGAGAAAATAGTAAAATAACATACCTAAGCAATATACAACACATCGAACAAGACATTATTTGCAACCATAACCAAACTAAGATCTAACATTCCAAATAACACAAAATGAAATCAATGATCCTACCTCCACAAGCTCTCCAAATTTCTAAGATTTTCTCAATTACTTGTCTAAGCAAAACTACAACTCTAAAAGTATCCATGCACCAAGAAAAATCCAAAAACAAAGTTCTCTTTCTCCCCCATGAGGGAGTATTTAATGAAAAAACAAATAAAATTCCTCACGACTGAGGGGCTGACATGTGTAACCCCTCTCTTCCCTCCAAGACAAGATTCCCAAAACAAAATAGGGAAAATATAAACTCACATTTGAACACCCTTCTCCAAAATTACCAAAAATAAAAATGAGACAATTTTATATAAATTTTTACAACACACACATTCCAACCCATCTTACATGGATCGTGACAAAAGAGAGGCTAAATGGGAGGGAACTCCCTCCATGCCTTGTAATTAAACCCCTTACCAAATAGGTAGGGTCCAAGGGCTTATTTTCATGCTAAGTGAACTCCCAAAACTAAAAGGGGTCACTTAAACTTCCAAAAATAGCCCAATTTCGGGTTTCACACATTTTTGCACATATGTAGAGGATGTGGGGCCCACTCAAGGGTGCTCATGTGAACCCAATTCCCCCTAATTAATACACACTTACACAAATAAATACTTAATGCAAGTGGGGGCCATTAATTCCCCCAAGCTAGTTTACTTAACAAAAATCAACAACCTAAACACCATTAATTTTACATGAAATACAACGTTACAAATAACGGTCACTTATGGTACTCAAACAATACAAGCAAACAATAAGGCCTACTCTATTTAACATGGTTAGGACTTAGCCTCGTGGGCTGCTTGTGCAAAATTTGTGTATCCTCCCTAAAACCCATGTTCTCTTGTGTCCTATAACCTACAAACATTAAATGCATCTTCCCAATACAAGTGTTAACCAACTACTCAGTAAATGATCAAGTCTAAACATGAAATTTATGATATCACAACATCAACATGGAATCGTAAATGAGAAACGAGCATAATTTCACACATTCACCATGGGCTAGCCATTTCAATGCATATAAATAACATACATCTATGTTATCATGTGTTCTCATCAATAGTCGAATAATCCATATCATCAAGACGTTCGACTAAACTATGTATCCATCATATATCAATTAGGCCCAAATAACATAGCAATATGTTAGTACCCACAACATCTAGTGAAATGTGTCATCATATTAATTAAAGCTAAATTGGTGATATGCGCCCAAATCACCATAATGTCTATGAAGATCAAATAACATAACATAATGTCCATAATATGTCAAAATCCCTATCAAATCATAACTAGGAATAAAGAATTCAACAGATAACTGAGGCTATAAAATGTGGGCACTACACTTGTTAAATTTTCTTGACTTTTGCAACACCAAGTCCTCATGATCAATGCCATGAAATAGACTGAAGGATTCCATTAAATCATTATGTTCATGCTACATACTACTAAGCTTCTTAAACAAGGGATGGTATGGTCTGAGTAAGTCTTTCTATCTATTTTCTAGTCCTTCGACACTGTGAGGGTTCCATGAAGCCTTGAACACCATTATAGATAAGAAGACAATCTAAAACAAGATATTTATATATGAAAATTGTTTTCAAAATAGTGTGTAACCTCCAAATATGATATCTCGGTTTTAGAGGACTATGCAACTCAACACCTAAGCCTATAACATACCTAGAGCTAGTTCAAATATTCAAATTATATATTTGGAGGGAAACTCCCTATTCTTTCCTATGGAGTAAAAATGGACTAGTATCAGCTATGACCATCTCAAGTGGACCCATGACACCCCTATTCACCTAAGAAATCCAAAATTGATTATTAACAATATGCTCCTACATCACTAGAGGAATATTGTAAAGTGACTAAGAAGCCTTATTGTCAATTAAGGGCCTAGTTGTCATGATTCAACACTTTCAATTTCCATGCTAGTTAGTTTGGCCATTCTAGAGCTGATAAAACACCCTTCGGGAGATTTTAGGAAAGATCTTAAGCATCAAGAGGTGATGTTAGGGAATTTTTGATCATTCAAGGACTATCTACTCAACAACATGTTTTCTAGGTACATGGAACAAACACTCTAATGTTGAAACTTAACTTCTATAGAATATTACAATATCTCTATAAGTAGTTAGGAGGGAAAAACATAGGCATTGAAAATCTACGTGAATCCTCTACATGTTGGAGAAATCTATTTTTCTCTAAGGATTGAAGGTGTCATGAAGAATTTCAAAACAGTGAAGCTGCCCCTTTTAGTTCCAAAACAACACGTCACCAATGCAACATTTCATGACACAAAAACAGTCAACTACCAATCAACCTTCATGTTTCTTGATGATTGACACCTCATGCTAACTCCTATGCTACTTGGAAACCCTTTTCCATCAATGCAACTTGAAATCAATGAAAACACCAATGACACTATTTCTAACACATGTGTTTTGATTTGTTATGTATTATACGGCATTTCATGAGTGCATATATTTGAGAAACTGTGGTTTCCTTTAAGATTTGTGAGGTTTATAAAATGTAATTTTGACATGTCTAACACTCCTAAAAATTTTAGAAAACAATCTAAAAGGCCCCAAAACCTAAACAATGACTATATTCATTGCCAAAATAGACGTTGATTGTAGAATTTAAATGCTAAAAGATTTAGGTTGAATGTTGAAATCCTAAAAATTACCTATGTACTAAAAAGATTAGATTATAAAAAAGCATCTCCTAAACCATGACTCATTAAGCTATGAGACTAGTTTCATAACGTGCAGAGTGACCCTAATTTCTTATATTTACTAAAATAAATTTAAAATATAATAAATAATAAATGAAAATCTTATACTTAAAAGTCTTCCACAAACACATTTATTAAGCCTTCCTGAAAATAGTATACTTAATATTTATTTTTGTAAATAAAATCCTGCCACAAACACACACATAAAATGTCTTTACTCTAAGGAACTCAAGCACATTATAATGCACTCACATTATAACGCGCTCACGTTATAATGCACTCACGTTTCCTAAAATTATGCCCCAAACCAAGATTTTACAGGCTTGGAATTGTTTTGGTTTCCCAAACCTGCACCTTAGACCTATAACAACACAACAACCTATGTTTTTTGTAAAAAATATGCAAAAATAACCTTCCACCATGCTAAATCCTACAAAAATGTTTTCTATCTTTCTTAAAAATTTACCTACAACATTAAGAAAACCATCCTCTTTCTAAATATATACTTTTTATATTTTTTTGACTATTTTAAGGTTTTCATTTAAATTTATTGCATACTATGTTTTTTATACCTCTATTTTAAGGGATTGTAAACACTTATATTTTGTCATATATCTTTTGATTCACTCATCTAAATTGAATAAAAATTATACAGTCCCAAACTAGGAATAAGTTTGTACATATTCACAAATAATCTAAATTTAGATTATTTTTGAGGTACTTAGGGGGGGCATGGTCGGCTATCCCTTATTTTTTTAAATTTAAAATCTATGTAGTTGAAAAATCATAAAAATTAAATAATCACTAAAAAAGTATAAAAAATATTCTTTCATAAAGTAGATGCTCCTATCTATATTTCTACCAAATGGTTTTCAAAAATACTAAATAGCGCTCAAAAAATGGGGGGGGGAGGGGAGGCACGTCTGAGTGTCTACTATGTTTTTTTTAACAAAAATAGGAGCACCTATTGGGATTTTAGTTCTTTAACCCACTTACACTTAACTATTTTATAAAAACATTATTAGATTAGAAACTAGACTCAAAATCATACTATTCATGTTTTTATAACATCTTCCAATTTTGAGTGTAACTATTTCAAATAACTAGTAGAAGTTGAAGAATTTTTTTTTTAGAAAAAAGTGTCCACTTAAGACCCCCTTTTGGTCCCCCATTTCTATGCACTTACCTTGAGGTGGAGTTGAAATAGTGAAAAGGGGAAAATGGGTACATAAGGGGAACCTAAGTGTGCTTTACACTAGGTTGTGACATGTGGAAGCATGAGAAAATGGCTAAGTATGGATTCAAAACATTTCATTCACTCATTTTCATTTTAACTCACATCTTGCCCATCTAGGCTTAACTCGAGTCAAGTAGAGGTTGGAGCTTGGTTTTCACCAGTGTAAGAAGGAAAAGGGGGACACAAGGGACACAAAAGTACAATTTTCACTAGATTAGGACAAGTGGCATGCTCTTGTTCCATGTGAGTGAGATGTGGGCACTCGAAAGCTAAACATTTATTTTGCATGTGTCATGGAGATAAATGAGAACAGGAGTGCACTTTTTTTCCCCCTTTGTCCCCTTTTCACATTGGGGACAATACAAGGGGAAAAATCACGCACAAAACCATGCTCATGTGATTTTAGGATGTTGATGTCACTTGCCAAGTCCAAATTAGGACACCGAGAGTTCTTTTTTCACCTCAGGAGCATGAAAGGGTCTTTTGGGGTCAAAAACTATATGATTTTGACTCCAAATTACCTGTTAAGAGCATTTCATCCATTATCAAGAGTCAATTCTTCCTTATATTTCATTTTTATGGCCTATTTTATTCTAATCATGAAGTGGCAACTACAGTGTCTTCGATTCGAACAAAATATTCTTGAGTCTTGGAAAATATTGATGTGTCCATGATATATAGGAATCCAAGTGATTTTTTTAATTATTTTTTTCCTCCTAAATCTTTGTATAACTCCCAGGATCATCCAGACAAGTTGTCTTTCATTGTTGGAGCCTTCATTCTATGTACCTCAAATTACCTGATATTACGCAAGTTATTCTTGACTTCAATTTATTCCACAAATTTCCCCTAAACTACCTTGTAAAAATTCATTTCTCTCTTGTATAACTCCTAGATGGCTTGAGTCTTCCATGTTAGCTTCTAGAGGGTGTTCACTAGTTACAAAATGGCCAAAAATGGCCCTTTCTAGACCTCTGAAGATAGTTGTTTCTCCTTGAATCTCAATGACCTCTTCAATAAACTTAGGAATACGTCCGTACAAATAAAAAACACTTAAATTTTTTTTTAGAATGTTCCTATGAGCTAGAATGAGGGTGAAATTAAGTATAGGGTGGCTAGAGGAAGGATTCACATTGATCGAGAGAGAAAATTTTCAATTGGGGGCATAGCTGTCATGGCCAAAATTTTCAATTTTGCATGCTAGACATTTAGCATGACAACAAATATATATATATATATATATATATATATATATATATATATATATATATACACATACTCAAAAATAATAACAAGTTATATGTATACTTTATTCAAACATGGGATAGACATATTTATATCTAAGTAAAATTATAAGTTTCCAATTAAAAAACCCTAACTTATTATTGATGTGGAGTGTGGACATGTACACTGAGAAACATTTCTTCTTGGTTTATTCTATTGTTATTCTTCAAATAATTTTTTTGAAATTACACAAAGAAGAAATAGAAGAGCCTGATTATTTCTTGAGATCACATGCTCAAGAAACAGGTCAGCCTAATCATCGTTGAAAGATAAAATAAAAAATTTGAAATGCAAATAAATTTCCCAACCATCATAATGAACTGTTAATTATGGTACAATAGTGGATCCTTGTATTATGGAAACTAAGAAAATTTTTGTTAGAAAATATACATAATACCAGCTACTCCATCTGTATCAATTAGCCAAATCTAGCACTCTTCTCCAAGTTAAAATTTATAGGGATTTTATGTATTAATGTAAGCATGGGATCTTTGTATTTGTAGCTAGGTATTTATGAAACCCACAACCCTTCTAGTTGTTTCTCACCTCTATATAAGGAGGTTTAATTTCATTTTAAATAGAGAGTAACGATAAGAGCACCAAAATGTTGGTGAAAATTTAAAGAAATGTTATTCATATATTTTCTATGAATATCCTTATCTATGTTTTGAATATGTTATAGTATATGTGTTCCTCTCTTAGTTTATATACATAATTGATCCCATAAATTGGTATCATATCTTTATTTTTACTAGTTCACATAAAATATCTTAGAAAAACTTCAATCTCCAACCCAATTCCAGTCATGTAAATCATGAGTGGAAGAATCTCTTGGTCATAAGTGTTAATGTTGAATGGAAAATGTGACCACTATAAAATTATAATTCAAACATTGTTCATCTCTCAAGATGTTTGGGATCTGGTCAAAAATGATTTCACATAACAATTAGACCACTAAGAATATATAGATTTGACATATCCAGAGAAAGACCTACTAAATGACAATATAAAGGACTCAAAATCATTTTTCATTATCTATCAAGCCATGGATGAATCAATATTTCCAAAAGTTGCAACAATAATCAGATCAAAATAAGAACAAGAGAGTTTCCAAAACACTTATCAAGGTATGAGCAAAATAAAACATGCTAAAGTTAAAATTCTTATAAGAGAGATTGAAAATATTAAAATGAAAGTTAGATACTATAGATTCCTTCTTTACCCATGTAAAGTGAGTAGTAATCCAAATTAAGCCTCATGGTGAGATATTATATGATGTTAGAATTATTGAGAAAATTGTAAGAAGTCTCCCTACCAAATTTGATTCTTGAGTCACAACCATAGAAGTTTGTAATTATTTGACTCAAGTGTCCATGGATGAGCTGATGGGGTCATTATAATCCCATAAGAAAAGGATGAACAAAATAGTTGGTTCCTCCTTGAAACACAACTTCAAGTCATATATTTTTATCAAAGATATATGGAGAGGTAAATCTAAAAACAAAATATGTAGAGGGAGCTAATCACCAAGTGGGGGTAGATCACATTCCAGCACCAACACATGTATCCCAAAAACCTGAGGTAACACTAACCATTATCACCTTTATCAAATAATTGATAAATCTAATGTACAGTGTCACTACCATAAGATTATTTGGCACTACACTTATGAGTGTAGGAAGAAACAATATGACTTAAACCACAAAAATGCCATTTTTAAAGGAAAATCACCTCATGGTTAAATGTTCATTACCCACAATATAACTCAAGATAGATAAAATGATGTTTTGTTCATATATCATGGTTATAATAAGCACATGACTGTTTATGTAGAATTGTCTGTAAATATGGATCATTCACTAAAATGAGAAGTGAAATTGGGAAATGAAAACATGGTCTCGATGATGGGAAGAGGGATGATCAATATGAGAACCAAACATGGTGAAATAAAGCATATGTTAGATCTCTACCATGTCTCTAGTCTAAAAAAGAATATGATGAGCATTGGTAATATCATTTAGAAGGTTTATAAAGTTTATTTTGAAAATGGGCATTACATTATATTGTATCTAAGACTAAGTGATCAATTGATACCAAAGAATAAAATGATACCCGTGAAAATTTCCACTAAAAATTCATAGTGAGTAGTCTTCAGCAAGTAGCCAAGTACTCACCATACTCGAAGAGTATGCAACAAAATTGCAAAGAGATCAAATATACAAAAAACAAATAATCATGAATAATATTCAATATTATCCATTAATTTTCATATTACACACATCAAATATATAGCAAATAACCATCCTAAAATATAGGAGGTGGTTATAACAAAACAAACCTCCTACATGATTTGTTTGTAACTCACTTCCCTAAATATAAATTTGTTATTTTTATTTTATATAACAACAAATAACAAATTACTAACTTACCTACTAATTTTGATTCTTACATAATAATAATTACCAATGTAATTATTATTTACACAGAAACACACACACACATATGGAACACTAAACATATTTCCCAACATTCCCCCTTAGTACGAACATGAGAAAAAACTACCTGATACTTGCACATGCTCATGATCCGGGGATTTTCATAGGATGATCACAAACCTAATAGATGGTTTTACAAATGGTTGGCAACAAACTAAGAATGGTGGCCTTACATTTGGAGTACCACAAACTAAAAGGTGATGATCTTGCAAATTATTTACCAACAACCAAGAATGGTGGTTTTATAAGTGGTTTACCACAAAACAAAAATGAAGGTTTTCAATTGGTTTACCTACAACCACATCATGATGTCCCAAGCACTATTATCAATCCTCATTAATATCTCATTGTATGGAGTAACATGGGAAAATCTACTTGCACATTAGAAACTTTAAATTAGAAATGGAGCATTAGATCATATTCCCCCCTTCAATGTGAAATTTCCACCTATTCAAATAGGAACACTACAAAATTAAACACACTAAAATTGGAATTCTGAAAACACAACAAAAAGCACACCTAAAAAATGAAAGAAAATACTCGCACCACAACAATGTCACCACAAAAAAATGCAGCCTTGTCATTGGCGACTAACGAGAGGGTGCTAATTAACCTCTAACCTTTGTTTTCCTCCTCCCTCTGGTGTGATGTTTCTAGTTCAGTTAGATGAAGCTCATGAGGCTCAAAATTTCACCCTCTTCTGTCAATGTGGCTTCCAAGCAAATTTTTCTTTAGCTCTGATATTCAAAAGTGGTGGTCTGTGGGCGGTGACACCATGTGGGGTCAAAGGGCAGTGCCCATTGCAGGTTATTGGGGTGGCACCATGGACGCATTCCCTATCGCGGTATAGGGCAAGGTCAAGGGGTGGAGCCACCAAATCCAAGTACTTTTTCCTTCATTACAACCTTTAAAATATTCATTAATCTGTATACAGATCATGGGTGATTAAAGAAAATCGATGACGATTGGAAACAAAATTGATGACGATTAGAAACAGAATTGCTGACAATTATCAAAATCTTTGGAGATCACTATCAAAATTAAACAAATAATTCTAGATCTGTGTTCTTACACGTGTTTGAAGTTATTGGCTACATTGAGGATGTAAATACATGGACTGGCATTGTAAATGTAATTAGATTTTGATGACTTCAATACAATTACCAAGTCAGATCAAAGAGAGTGAGGTGAATAGATGTAAAAAATGCAGATCGACATAAATTAGAGGACATGGAGCACACAAAAATATGGAACCTGGGTTCTAAATCATGACACAACATGAATATATGTTAACAAATATTCACGATGCCAAGCAACTAAAACTATGTAATCACTGATGTTGTCAGACTCAGTTGAATGGAATGAAATGACTGAAGCACGAACAGATCTAGATGTCAGGATTTCACATATGTGATGATGTTTAGGTTAAGCGAGACTAGGTAGCAGGTCATCGATAAAACCAATACTATTTGCTTGCTTATGAAGTTGTTAAGAAATTTTGTATGAAGACATATGTTTTAGAGGTTATGCTTAAAGATCAAACTATAAGCTACATGGATTTGCTTCACACGTGTGCTTCTAAAATTGGGGAAACATAAATTCTCAAACTTCCCTAACACAAAAAATGATTCTTCCATCTCACAGATCAAAACTTGCTTTGATACTAGATGAATAGTATGCATCAGAATTGTAGAGAGATCAGAGATACAGAAAACAAATAATCATGAATGATATTCAATATTCTCCATTAATTTTGATATTACACACGTCAAATATATAGGAGATACCCATCCTAAAATATAAGAGGTGGTTATAACAAAACAAACCTCCTACGTGATTTTTTTGTAACTCACTTCCCTAAATATAATTTTTTTATTGTTGTTCTTTATAACAACAAATGACATATTACTAACTTACCTACTATTTTAATAATTTATATTATTACATAATAATAATTACCAATGTTATTATTATGTACACACACATGTGGAGCACTAACTATAAATTTCCTAACACATACAAACTAGTCCTGCTCAGAATTCATCCCCATGAACTGCCTAAGTACTGACTATACTGAGTAGTCATACTCAACTCTTGTCTAGTTTGCAAGATTTTGTTGCATTGAATAATATATTCCATTTTTCCACTAAATCATTATTTTTACCGAATCTTACTGAAGTGAGTATTCAAATTGGTCAATAAAATAAGTTTTCAAAGGTTAATACCTACTCCCTAAGTCTCTATAGAGTGAGTAATCGAAGGGGAAACTTTAATCATTGTTCAAAAACTAAACGTTCACCACATCTCTCTATAACAAGAACTCAAAATCAAATGACACTTCATATGTGCATTCTAAGGTCAATGTCTCTAATGTGCCAAGTATTGTTGAAGTGACTACTACATATAAATCATTCAAGAGTGCATTGACCAATTATTTACCTAATGAATTTCCCCATACACAATCTACGAATCTCGTAGTAAAGAAAAATTTCTTTGACCAATGAACTATCCATATGTCTATGCCAATGCCTTTGTCCCTTGGCCTACAACATACAAAAACATTCAAGAAAAGTGTCTAGGCATCACCCTAGTGACAACTAAACTTGGTCCTCCCAATGGATAAATATCCATGCAAACACTCCACACCAAACCACTAGATCATGTGGGAATAATATCATATGATGGAGCTTTGTTTCCTTCTTTTCATAATCTACAAAATTTTATGCACACAATTTTATGATAAAGTGAAAACTTCTCAAGAAATAAAAATATCATTTAAGGATGCATTATGCTCTCAAGTATTCACCACAACAACTCCTCATATGGCTAGAAAATATGAACACTTTTCTCATGAAGCAAATTTTCAAGGAATCACTACAACAATATCTCTCAGTGCATTTGAGTTTGACTCTACAAACTATTTATACTTATATAATTTAATATTTGTACATATAAATTTTGGAGGGTTGAATTTATTGCATAGAAATATATGGTGAAGGGTTTACCTCTTATCAAGAAACCCAATGCAAAAGCTGAAATTTGTAATCCAGGAAACCATACTTTACCATCATCCAAACACTAATTGAACTACAAATTTTCATGGATGGTTAGACAAAGCATGCTTTACCACAATCTACACCAATTAGAATACATCCCTTTTATTTATTTTTATAATATTTTATCTAATAATTTCTTAAACAGAGGTGTTATTTTTTTCACATCTTCATTACTTTCAAACAAACCGCTAGTTTCATCTATAGTCTGTTAAAATTTCAGATCCCTACTTATATGATGACCTCAACAACATTGATAATGATGAAAGACACTTAGGAGGACAAGGCTTCGAAAATGTATCTAAAGTTTTTTATGACACAAATTTGAATGAATGAATTAGAATTAAAATGTCAAACGATGCTCTATTTTCTTGACCTAAACCTAAACCCCATAACGATGGTCCTGCTTCAACTCTAGTGGTGGTTAGAGAATGAAGATGTTCCCCTTCTGTGGATTCAAATTCCTTCTGCGTCAATGTGGGTGGAGGCTTGGTGGGAGGAATGGCTAGACGTTCCTCTACGAAGGTGTTTGGGATTAGACATGGTAGTGGCGGTGATGTCCAGCGGAAGGGAGGGGCTGGTGGGTTAGGCTCTAAGACTAGTGGTGGTGGCGTTTTAGGGAATATTGGTGGGCCGGATCCTACAGTGGTTTTGTTCCCTTCGATTTAGACTAGTGGCAATGATTCTGCTGCAGGGGGTAAGGCCAGATCTGTGGGTGAAGGTGGCGATAGGGATTTTTTTGACCCAAATAGGGCTGATTCGGATGTGGTGAAATCATTCCTGACAGTGGCCAAAAATGGGTGTAAGCCTCCTGCTAAACCTGTGGCCTATGTCAAACAGATGCCTAAGGTCTCCTTTAGAGAAGAGGTTACTAATACCATTCAATATTTTGAAAAGATGGGTTTAATTTGTAGGTCCAGTAACAATGGTGCCCCCTAATTAAAGGTAAAGTTAATGTATATCCTTCTGCTCGTGGCATTTTTGTTACAATTTTTTATAGTTCCTCATATTAGGAGATCATTTTTGGGAAATTTTGGGAGTTCCAATTGCACCTCCTCCTCATGAAGCCATGGTTTCCTCATTTTAATCCTTTATCTAAAACATTTAACACCAGACCAGTTTGGATTTGGTTACCCTACCTGCCCTTGCATTTATGGAGTGAGGATTGCTTCAAATCTATGGGAGACAGGTTAGGTAAATTTTTAGCTACCAATCCCAAAATGGATTCTTTTGATCATAACACTTATGGCCATAAACTGGTGTAAATGAACATGATTTTTGACTTTCCGGCCACTATGGAACTCAATGTCAAGGACTCAACATGGTCACAAAATTTAGATTATGAAGGGTTCCCTTTTAGATGCAATACTTGCTTTCCTTTGGGACATCTGGCATCTAACTATCAAATGGTTAATAAACATATTAAAGGAAGGGTCTCTTGGTGGAAGGATTTTAAATCGGATAATCTTGTTGTTTATGGACTTGAGGAAAATGATCCAAAAAATGTTGCAGTTAGTCTTACGAATAATCAAGAAGTGAAGTTGGGTGAGGATGGTCCTTTCCCCACTAGTTTAGCTAAGATGAATCATATGGTGGGTTTGAGTATGGACCCTTCAATCCTCTCTTTGACCCCCAAACTGAATCAAAATACTAAAATCACATAAGTTTTTGAAATTTGACTACCTATTCACCCAGATGAGAATGTGGATCCTAACACGGGTGATTGTTGGCAGGTGGTGAACAACAAAAAGAAAGGAAATACTAGATGCTCTCCTAAAAATATGAGCCTTAGATCTCAAAAAAATTTGTACCTTGGGAGTTAGGCTTTCTCCTTGGGGATGGCCAAGTCTCTTTGAATTTCCTATTTTGGGGCCCTTCATTCTTTAGGTGCATCCTTTTTTAGGGTTTGGTTTTTCTGTTTGTTTCTTCTGAGGCCATGTTGGGCCTTGTTTCTCTGATGTTTCACCTTTTGGATTGTATGCTTATCCTTCGGTTTGTACATCATTCATGATCCATTCAAAATCTAATTTTTTACCCTATCTAATAAAAAACAAATTTGAATGAATTAATAGGAAAATCCTATCCTGTAATAATGGATTAAAAGGAATGGAAATTTCAAAGTATATCTCTATTAATCAAACACAATAAAACATGTTCTTTTTTTATTCACTTACAAACAAGTTAATGCTTCAATGGAAAATGCAGGGTACATGTTTTGAGCAAAAATTATTCTTATTTAGAGGAGATGTAGTATTAACAAAAATTGGGGTAGCTACAAGAGTTGATATTATTCGAATATTGTTGGGCATATTGGAATGAGTTTGATGGATTTCTTGTGATATCTTTGCCAGTGCGCCCTCCGCTTGTCGTATGCTTGACCAATTTTTAGAAGATTCATAGCTACACCATAAACCAAGGTGTAAAAGACTTTGTATCATCGAATATTTTACTTCTTCTTCATCCCTCTCATGATCAATATCCTCCAAATGGATCACTTGAATGAAATTTTCAAGAATACTCAAAATAGTTGTTGAAACCTAGCTAGATAAAGTTAGTTCACTGGTAAACATTTCATCTGTTGGCCATTTTTGGGTGAGCACCTCCAAAACTAGAATTCTGTAACTGTACACATCTCCTTTGGTGGAAATTGTTCCCCCGATTTTGTATTTTACACAAAACATCAACAATGTCTGTTTAAAACCAGTCATAGGTCGATCAGTAAAATGAAAGAGGAACATTGATTGACTGGGGAGAATATATCCCACTGTTCCTTTGAGCATGGATGTTGTGGCGAGGACGTCATTGGTTGGACTGAAGAGCCGTGCAATTCCAAAATCGGCAACGTGAGTTGTCATTTCTTCGTCCAACAAAACATTTTGTGGTTTCAAATCGTAGTGCACGATTGGTGGGGAGTAGTCATGATGCAGGTAAGACACTCCATGCACCACATCACATAGAATGCTCAACTGCCACTGCAAGCTCAGTCACCTTTTTGTATCCAATTCCCCATGCAAATGTTGATACAGGTTTTTGTTTGCCATGAAAGTCAGCACCAGAGCTTTGAACTCTTCCATCGAGCACGGAGTTAAAATCTTTACCAGATTATGATGTCGGACTTTCCCCAGGGTCTTACATTCTCTCAGAAATCTTCTCTCTGCATGTTTCGAGTTCGAATCCGTGAACACCTTCACTGCAATTCTGTCACTGCTAGATAAAACGCCTATGTAAATAGAACCGTAGTGTAATGCCCCCACTTCAGGACACTGAAAAACATGCCAAGAATGACTACAATTTTTTTGGGGTAATTTTTTTTTAAATAATTAATTAAATTTAGTCCCTTTTTAAACCATATCCAGTTATAATTTAATTTATACAACTTTAGTTTTCTCAACCTTAATAATAGCCCAAAACAAATTAATTGATTATTCTATTTAACTTACTATGTCCTCCAAAATAAATACACACATCCTTATAATTATTATTTTTCCCCTTTATTCATTAATTTTCCACACCCCTTTTTATAATTTTCCCCTTTATTTATTTTAATTTGCCACAACCCTTTTTATAATTTTACCCTCCCATACCCATAAAGTTCCCATGACTTAAAATGTGTAGGGTTGACTATGGGCCCTTGGATCAAATCTAATATTGGCCCTTGATTTCAAATCCACCCTAAAGTTGCCCTAAATTTCTCTATGTTTTCCTTTCTCTCCTTTTGGTTTTCATTGTGTTTCTTCTTGCAGGTGGAGGAGGATCTATGGAGCTTGTTTCTTCTTTATTGAATTTTTTTATGAGATCCAAAACCACACAACTATTTATATATATATATACTTTAAATGTCTAGTGTGGCCGCGAAGCAGAGGGGAAATGGATCTGCATGAGGAAATGATACATGGAGGGTGGAAGCGATAGCAGTTTTGGAGGGTGGTTGGTTCTGTGCGTAGGGATAGGGAGAGGAAGGCCTGCGTGGAGGATGGGAGGGGGCAGAGAAAGGAGTGGGGGAGCAACGACGAGACAGTGGGTGGTCGGCATGGAGAGTGTGCAGGGAAACGAGGACAGCGGGGACAGGGGTGAGAAAGCCCGTGGGGATGCGTGGGTGTGGGGAGGACAAAGGCGCCGGTAGGGACAACACAGGGGGATGGGGAGGCGGGTTCGGCCCTCCCCTAACCTTTTTTTTTAATTATTATTTAATATTTTTTATAATATATATATATATATATATATATATATATATAATATAATATATTTATATTGTAATATGTAAATCAAAATATATTTATATTATATTAGATACAATATAATAAATTTATATTATTGTATATTTTATATACTATAATGCATTTATATTTTGATCTAATATTAGAATATATTTAATCATAATATAAAAAAAACAATTGAATCATAGTAAAAAAAAATCTACTACTGTACTAATATGTAAATTAGTAAGTAACTAGGTAAAATTTCATCATAGTTTAACAATATAAATCAGCTTTATTTTTATATAGATAGATATATTTCCATTATTTTATTTTATGTGTAGTTACTTCACATACCATGTTGAAGAGAACTTATCCAAATTGCAATTCAATATATCATATTTAGTCATTATTGTGAAGTATGTTACTCTCTACTTCTCTCCATATATCTGTATTAAGATGAATTCCTTGATCATGTGTTGATAGGAAAATGTAGTAATATGGTTCAACTAGGAGAGAAGTTTAAACTATATTTACAAATTTGTAAGGGAGAACACATATTTCAAAACTAATTTTCTTAATAAAATAAATCAGTGGGTATAACATGGAAATAAAACAAACTAATCCTCATTCTAATCAATAATGTTGTAAAATTCTCAAGAAGAAATACATGGAGAGAAAACTAATATTTCCATTCAATGTACTCCTATACTCCATGCGGATTTATTTGATTTCCAATGCAAAACTGATTATATGTCTTAGATTGTCAAAACAAGAAGGATATCTAACAAGATTGACGTCATTTCTTATGGAGAAAACATACTTCCACTAAGCAATATTATTTTTCTTAATGCTATTCAAATCAATACATATTAAAGGAATATAACTAATTTACAAGACTTCTTTTACAAAAGTTCTCAGTTACATCATAATTCAAAATACTATAATACATAAGAAACAACATTATGAACCTCCCTTCCTAGATTGAAAGAAATATTTCACATACTAATGGAATACCTTTCTTACAAGTGATTCCAATTCACAAAAAAAAGATAACTTTAGTTTGCCAAAGAATCTTCCCAAATAGCCATACCCAAGAGGTTACATTGAAAGTAATGCTTCACAAAAAAATTGAGAGAATCAAGGAAAGAACAAGATGTCACAAACTCCAACCATCTCTAACTTGAGCTCCAAACTCAAATACTCTTACAAGAATCCAACTTCAAGAGAACAAGGCTTGTTAACCACCCAACCTTTAGGCATCATTACATGCATTTCCAAGGTTGGAATGCATGCTAGCCTCCCCCAATCCCATGGAAAAGAGGACTACTATCCATAAATTTACACAAGAGTAAGGGAGAACAACCAACACTACATTCACATAAGGACAAGACAAATATTACAACAAAACACCAATTTGCAAAGATAAAAAAGAGGGGAAACCATGATCTACATCTAAGATGGGGAAGAGAAGAAAGAGTTATCCAAATGCCAAAAGTGTAACCAACATTGGTTTCACAAAAAAAAGATCTCCACACCCTCCTTATTCCTCCAAGTCATCAAACCCTCCTTATTTCTCCATCCATTCACCAGAATCTTTGTTGGGAGGATTTTCAAACCCAAAGGGGTTTCCTCCCAATAATGGGTAAGGGGGTTCAAGCCATATGAACCACCTTCCCCACCTCAAACCATTTTAGGGGAGTAACTAAAATCCTACATGGCTTGCCCATCAAGCCATGAGGATTGAGAGGAGAAAAATCCCTCTCTCTTCTCCCACAAACTCCAAAAATCCATCATGTGATATGATGGATGGAGGAAAATAAAACCACACACATAACAACAAATGGTAACACCCAAGTAGCACACACATTTTAAACAAACAAGGCTAACATCTAATATGAAATAAACACAAGAATGAACTCAAGGATCCTACCTCCAAAATCTCTCCACTTCTAACTTTTCCCTTTCTTTGTCCAAGCAAGCTCTAGCTCCAAAAATCCACAAGCCTCCAAGCAAAAGCTCCAAAAAAATAAAAGTTCTCTTCTTTCCCCATGAGGGAGAATTTGAAGAGGAGCCAAAAAAAAATCCTCACAAATGAGGGGGTGACATGTGTCACCCCTCTCTTCCCTCAAGGTTAAATATTCTCAAAATAAAAGGGAGAAATGATAAAATAACTTTTAAGCCTCTTCTCCCAAATTACTCAAAGTGAACAACAAAAAAAACTTGTGCAACTTTTAACAAAGCACACTTACCCATCCACCTTACATGGATGTGACCAAAGGGAGGAAAAATGGGAGGGAAACTCCCTCTATTCCTTAGAATTAAGCCCCCTACCTATTGGGTAGGGTCCAAGGGCCCGTTTTCATGCTAAAAGAACTCCCAAACTAAAAAGGGGTCACTAAAAATGCCTAAAATAGCCCAATTTCGGGTTTGGCACATTTGGGCACAAGGGTAGAGGATGTGGGGCCCACCCAAGGGTTCACATGTGACCCTAATCCCCTTTTGATTAAACACATCATTATACAAAATCAAAACTTAATGCAAGTGGGGCCATTAAGTTCCCAAAACAAGTTTACAACACAAACTAACACCCTAAGCAAGATTAATATTACAAGACATATTACATTACAAATGAGAGTCACTCATGGTGCCCAAAACAATAAAATCTAATACTAAGGCCTCATATAGTAAACACAGTTAGGGCTTAGCCCTATGGGCTGCTTGTGCAAAATTATGTAGCAGGCCTGAATCCCACGTTCTCCTGTGACTTGTCACCTACACACTCGTTACACACATTAAACGCACTTGTTTGTTAAAATGAGAATCAACTAATCAGTAAGAAGTCAAAGAATTCTATGCTAGCATATCATTATTCTAGAATCAAAAATGTGACAACATGCATAATTATACACAATCCACCATGAGTTAGCCATAACGATAAAGTGACATTCATCCATAGAATCCAAATATGTAATCAAACTAAGTATCCATCAAATATAAATGAGGTCCGAACAACATCATAAGAGTCAATATCCATGACATCATAAGATAAGGTGACAACATAGTAATCAAGCTAAATTGGTGCTATACACCTAAATCTCCATACATGTCTAATATGATCATATATTCTAATGTAATGTCCAAAATATATCAACTCCCTGCCGAAACATGCTTATGAGTAAAGAGAACAACAAACAACTAAAGTTATAAAAATGTGGGCACTACATGTAGCTGATGGTACTGATTAAATTACTGGGGCTGAAGTCTCTGGTTGCTGATTTTAGTTCTTTCGTCGAGATCTTTAGATACCCTGTTGTTTTTACCAAAGTGGATTGAGATCTTTTTAGAGGAATGTAGGTGTATATTATCTAAAACCCCAACCAGGTTAAACAAAATGCTGCAAAAACACCAATGAGCACAGAAATTAAAATTGTCTTCCTCTTCTTCTTTGTGGAAATGTGGTGCTTATTTGTAGGTGAAGAATAGGCCACCAAACCCAAACAATCACTGCACAGGCCCAGATTTCTGAGAAAGGATACTCTATTCATCTTCTTGAAGGCGGTCGAGCATGGGATTTGACCTGTGAAATTATTATAGGAAACATCTAAGAGTTCGAGCATTTCAAGCTTAGACATGGAGGAGGGAACAAGCCATGTAATATTGTTGTGAGAAAAATTGAGATACTCGAGGATTGATAGTTTCTACCTGATTATTGATGGAAGGATGCCAACTAGATGATTGTGAGAGAGGTTCAGGTATTGTATGCCTACTAAGCCTATAATCTAGGAGAGGACGCTCCCGGAGATTTTATTTACATAGAGATCTATGGCCTGTATCATTTGCATTCCTCCAATTTCTATAGGGACTGATCCCGTTAATGCGTTCATAGACAAATCTAAAAAGGAATTCAGATTCTAGAGGTTAGCAACTTTTAAGGGATAGTGCCAGAAATATTGTTACAACACATATGAAGATCCTCAAGAAATTCACACTGTCTAATTTCTAGAGGTATCCTTCCATAGAAATGGTCCATGCCCAAATTTAGTGCTATGAGATTGTTGAGTTTCCCTATGCTCACCGAGATCAACCCAGATAACATATTTCCATTGAGCATAGGTGTTTCATGACCTAGGCAACTTAGGCAGTTGCCTAGGGCACCAAATAAGGAGGGGCACTTACTTTTTTTTTAAAAATTCAAATTTCTACCTCAAGTCGGCTTTACCAGTTTGAAGTTGAACTGGTGAAAATATATATAATATATTAGAATATAAACTATTAAACAATGAACACCAGTGAACAGGCAGATGTTAGAGTGCAGTGGCATAAGACTCAACTTTAAGTGACAAAGATAAGCAGTGCTCATGCTAGACGGATTATGAAAGTCTGATAGTCGATAGATTAGAGGAATCAGGGATTCAATCATTAAGGATTTAGGCTTCAGGAACGATGAATCACTAATAATTAATTTTCTTTGCCTCTACAGCTTTGCCAAGCTACTGCGTTGCAAAAATTAAAATTCATTCACTTTCCACCGAATCACCAAATGAAGAAAAAGTAACAAGTTGTTGCAAGCGAACTTGAACAGAATAGCCACAGGCCCATAGGTATGAATGATGAATCATGATATGCCATCTGGTAGTTGGTACACCGTACATATTTTTGTTTATATGCGCAAATTGAAATCTAGACTCCTAGTCTTGTTTGTTTAATTAGGTTTTTAGGTTAAGGTGTCAATAAAAGATCTGCAAATTGTTTATGGGATTTCACCTATATTATACAACATCTTTTTCATTAATTGCAAGCTTGATGCTCATAGACTTACAATTTTATCTCATCTCAAATAAGGCTTCCATGACATAAATATATCAAAATATAAAAAGCGTAAAATAATTGTGTTATAAAATAAAGCCAATTTTTTCAACCACGCCCATTCTAGAAAATTGTAAATAAATTAACTTCAAATTGATTTGTATTAATTATGCAAATGGGCACATAGAAAGGTCCCGTAAAATTGGTGAGCACAATTTGAAAAATGGATGATGAAATTTTTGCATTAATAGAGAAAGTAGAGAGAATTAGTAAGAGATTTTAAACTAGCATGAAGATATATGGTTTGAATTGTGAATTTGTGCTTATGCTACATAAATAGATTGTCGTAAGAGAAATAGTTTTTACCCAATTTACATAATTTTCGACTTGATAAGGTTTTGTTTATATAAATCATGACTAAAATTTCGACAACTAGATTGAATGTAAACATGAGTATTCAAAAAAGGGATCAAACAATCTACATGTTTGTTGATGACTCAAATTATAAGGTCTTATGGTAATTTTTAAGGAAGTAGGAATGAATCTTAATTTGAATATAACATAATTGCCATGCCATATTATCCTCATTTTGAACTAGCTTAAGGGGTTTTGCAATGCCAAAGTAAATAAAATGTACTTGAAATTCTACATTCACATATCACTTATGGTTGTTATTATTAAGAGGCATGATGATGCAGCTACACTCGCACTTGCAGGTAGCCATTTTAACGTTTCCATTGGCATTATGAGTTTCCCCACCAACAAGTTATAAACAGAAGATAGATGTTGTTATACATTGAAGTAATGATGTGTTAGTAGGAATGAATCATGAGGCACGTCAGTGACTAGAGCTTGTAACATCACCACATCAGATCTTTCTCCAAATCCTAAATCTAAGTAATCAAACCCTAACTGCGTCTGCTCTTACATTTGATGTTGCAGTAATTTTTTTCTCAATTATATAGTGCATTTGAATTTAATTAGTCAAATGGACAAAACTAAAAAATTAAATGGTGCTCAATTTCGAAAAAAAAAGCTAAAAAAAATTGAGAAGGAAAAAAACCTTTTGAAAAAGATACCTAAAATAAATAGATTTTTGAGTGCATCAAATGAAAATTTAAAGTCAAATGCAGTTTTTAATGAAAATGAGAATTATTCTTCGATATATGAGGTTAGTGAAAAAATAAAAAATAAGAATCAATAGGAGGTGAGAACACACAAGAAGAGGAGAAAACAAAAGAAGAGGAGAACAATGAAAATACTATTGTTAAACCCATTATTAATGAACATTTCATTGTAGATTTTGATCCTCTAAAATGGGTAATAGACAACGATACAATAGAATATATAATTTTAAATACGCCAAAACAAGATATGACTGTTGATTTTTTAAATTCAAAACACCAATACTCAGATTGTTTGAGATATCTTTCTAAAGATTTGTTTCAACGGAAACTTTTAAATAATGAACGAAAATTAAGATAATGGTTGCTTTACTCAAAGTCAAAAGGAGTTGTTTATTGCATTCCTTGTCACCTTTTTCAAACAAAATTAACTACATTTTCCAAAATTGGATTTAATGATTGGAAAACTACATCGGCTAGTTTGAGAGAGCATGAGGATTCCACTAATCACAAAACTTCAATTCTCAATTTCATCACTCGAAGTAATGTTTTGGGAAGAGTGGATTCTACACTTGTAATTTAGTACCAAAATGAAGTAGAGTATTGGAGAAATTTTCTAAAGTGTATTATTGCAACTATGAAATTCCTTACTACTAGAGGTATTACCTTTCGTGGTAGTGACAATTTATTAGGATCTTCTAGAAACAAAATTTCTTTTAGGGTGTTTAGAACTTATTGCAGAGTTTGACCCATTTTTGGCAAATCACATTTCACAATATGGAAATGCAGGAAGAGGAGTTCCATCCTATTTATCTACGACAACATGTAATGAATTTATTGACCTTATGGCACAAAAATTTATAAACAAAATAGTTCAAGAACTCCACAATGCAAAATATTTTTCAATTATTGTTAACTCAATGCCTGATGTATCTCACACTAACCAATTAGCATTTGTGGTAAGGTATGTTTCTCAAGAAGGAATTCTAGTTGAATGATTTTTAAAATGCATTCCTTCAGTTGGACACAAATCATGTGACTTAGAAGCTTCTGTACTAACAACACTAGATGACTATGACATCAATATCAAATATTGTCGGGGGAAAGCATATGATAATGCAAGTAACATGTTTGGAAAATAAATAGGTCTACAAAATAGGATTAAAAATCACAACTGCATGGCTGAGTTTATACCTTGTTCATGGCATTCCTTAAATCTTGTTGGATCTTTAGTTGTAGAATATTGTACAATTTTTTTTTTCACTACTTCAACTTATTTACACTTTCCTAAGTTCCTCAACTTATCGATGGGAAATTTTATTAAATTTTTTGGATGGAATTTGTCATGTTGTAAAATCCCTTTCTGAAACAAGATGGTCAGCTAGAGTTGATGCAATTAAAGCACTTTTCTTGGGATATAGTAAAATTCAAGATGTTTTCGTAAATAGAGCACAAGACAAAAATCAAACAAGTACCACGCGACATGAAGAAAAGTGTATTCATGAAAAATTAGACAAGTTAGAACCTTGTGTGATGTGTTGTATTTGGCATAGTATTCTTGAAAGAATGGATGCAACTAGAAAATATCTACAAAAGGTAGATATTGACTTAACAATGGTTGTGACTCAATATAATTCATTGATAGATCATATTCAAAATATTAGAGAGAATTTTGATACATATGAACGACATGTTAAGATCATCAGTGGAAAATAAGAGTATGAAATTGATAATAAAAGAAAAAGAAAAAGAAAATTTCACTTTGATGAAATGAGAGATTTCAAAATTCCACAAATAGGAAGGGGTCGTATGAGGGTGGAGGTATTCTATGTTATTATAGATAACTTAATAAGGGAATTATTAAGAAGAAATGAAGCATATAGTGTGTTAAATGATAGGTTTATATTTTTGAACAATTTAAAAGATTTCGATAATGAGAAAATATTGAAATTCTCTAATTCTTTAGTAAAAATATATAATACAGACTTGGAGACCTCCCTTGACATTAAATGCATCCATTTCCAGGCATTAGCAAGACGTGAAAACTTGACAATTATATCATCAATGTCAAAATATTTAAGAAAAAGTGGACTAAATACCACGTTCCCAAATCTAGATGTTGCAATACGAATGTTTCTTTGCATTCCTATTGCAAATTACAGTTCTGAGAGAGAATTTTCCACTCTAACAAGAGTAAAAAGCAATTTAAGGTCAACAATGGATGAAACTAGATTAAATAGCCGTTCTATTTTGACAATTGAACGCGACATCGTTACAACAATAAATTATGATGACATCATTAATAGTTTTGTTATGGCAAAGGCAAGAAAAAAGTCTTTATAGCTTTAATTGAATGTGTTAAAATTTATACTATAATTGTTTTAAAAAACATACATAGGTGGGTGCTTAGCCCCGAAGGGGGGGAGGGGCCCTGCCATTAAGATAGACATATTCAAGGTGGCCTTGTAAAAACTGGATTTCTATGGTAATATTTCCTTGTAATTTATTGTAACTGAGATCTATGGCTGTGAGATTTTGAAGATTTCCTATTTCAGAAGGAATGATGCCTACAAGGGAATTTTCGTCCATGTATAATTCTACCAGGGAGTAGATATTTCCGATCTCTTTAGGTATGCTTCCAATGATATTGTTCATTTCTAAGTTGAGGAAAATGAGGGTATCTGAGACCTTACCGATGGAAGCAAGTAGGGTGCCTGTGAGATGGTTTCTCGACAGATCAAGATTTTGTAATTTTAGAGAGTTGGAAAGTGCTTCTAGTATGGGTATTGGTCTAGAGTTTGTTCCGCTGGCGAACTCATTAGAAGCTATATTGAGGATGACGAGCCTCGACAGGTTGCCCAATTCGTGAGGTATGATTCCTCCCAGTTTATTAAACCCTAGCTCCACCCGTGAAAGGTGAGAACAGTTTCCTCTCGATTTGGGAATGGTGCCATTGAGATTCTTCCTGGTTAGAAGCAACAAGTCCAAATTAGGAAGCGTGACCCCATTGTTTGAAGGTATGGATCTGAAGAAACTGTTGAATTTCAGTGATAGGTTCCGTAGATCTGTACAGTTGAACAGAGGTGGTGGCATGGGTTCTGTGAGCTAATTATTGTCTAAAGAAATGAACACAATCTGAGATAGCATGCCCATTTCTCCAGGAACTCTGTCGGTTAGATTGTTTTGAGCCAAGTCGATCTTTTGCAGCATAGAATATTTCCCCAATGCTTCGGGAATGCTTTCGCTGTGGTTGTGGCCGTAAGAAGACAAAATTTGAAGGTCACCTAAATTTCCAAGCTAGGAAGAAATGCTTCCCATCAAATGATTTTTGGAGAGGTAAAGCTCCCTCAGTTGTCGAAGGCATCCCAGTGCCAGAGGAATGTGACTGTCAAAGCCGTTGTCGGACAAGTCCAGGAATTTAAGAGATGACATATTTCCAAGCTCAGGAGGCCACCAAGCTCAGATTTCTAAGGTCGATTCTCACAACAACATGCCATTTGCACATAATTCTTGTCCAGTTGCAAACATGGTTAGATGTTTTGTTCCAATTCTCCAATGCTAAAAATGGATCATTCGTCACTGCAACTCTACAATGCTAACACAATTACTAGTAGCACAAGAGCATATTCCACTAGCAGAAACAAAAAGGACCAACCCATGGTTAATCTCAGGTGAAGCCTACTAAAGTTCTCTATGTGAACCCAGAAATGAAAGAATTCCCAAATATTAACTCCATTGTAATGATTTTGTGCCGGATTCAAGGTCTTCAAACTTATGCCATAGCACCACAGTCATTTTAGTCAGGGTTTAAGGTTGTGTAGGGTAAAGCCTTCTTGTCAGGTTTTTTCTCTATTTGGTCTTTATTCTCAACAAGAGGGAAGTTTACCATAAGACCTTAGTATGGCTGACTGAAGTGTAACTTTAAGTGACAAGATCTGTATCACTGGAGTTATCACTAACTGGTGTCTAGTGTTCTATCCCCTGAATAAGGGAATCTATGTATGACAGATTCGATGAGTCAGGATGACGAGCTAAGTGAGCGAGCGGGTTGGTGAGTTAGGAGGCGAGTTGCATGGTGAGTTGGGTGTGATCATACCAATGTTTGTGCACCGGATCTCATCAGAACTTCACTGTTAAGTGCACTTGGGCCAGAGTAGCGCTGGGATGGGTGACCTCCCAGGAAGTTCCTGGTGTCACACCATTTTTATACAGTTGGGTGGAATCCCGTTAAACTACCAAGTTGGGCAGAATCCCTTAAAACTACCAGTTGGGTAGAATTTCCTTAAACTACCAAGTTGGGTGAAATCCCTTAAAACTACCAGTTGGGCAAAATCCCGTTAAACTACCACTCAGGCGGAATCCTGTGAAAACTAGCAAGTGTATAGTCCTTGTGGGTCTGTATATCTCGTGAAGCTGGGTGATACCAGAAAGAGAGTGGTCAAGATATAGGGAGGGGGGATTATTCAATGTAACTCCAAGCATTTTCTGTAGAGTCTGACTCGGTGATGTGTGTATGTGATCTAATGTTGCCTTGTTGTACTTTGGGTTGGGTTGTCCTGTAAGAGTACTTGGCCCGAGGCCTTCCTTATTATAATTTTGGGTTGTTTTATCCTGGATGAGTTAATAAGACATATGCGCCCTCCTAGTGTTTTCTTACATGGTGTGTTTAATCTTATGTTTAGAGTAAATTCTCCTTCAATGCAGATGTTTTGTGCTTCCACAAATTAAACCCATGTATTTGCAGAATGTCATTGTGTTGATAGTGTTCTGTGCCAAGTAACAACCTTGATGAAGGCATAGTCCGTAGCTTTAGTAGATTTCTATTCCCACAGAGGAACTTGAAGCGAGCAAGTGGTGCCACACAGTTAAAGCTCCGCCGAGTTGGCCCCATGACAGTTGGTATCAGAGCACAATTTGTGTCTAGGTTGGGTTGTGTTTACCTCGTCTAGTTGTGTTTTGTTCACCATTGACCCTGTTTGTGTCTCCCTAGTGTTGTGAGTCAATTTAACAGGATCAGTATCTGCAGTGCCCTACTATGTTACCAGCAGAGGTGTAGTGGAGGGAAGCAATTACGGTGGTGTTTGTGGCAGTTGTGACTCGAGTAAGTTGAGAGTCGAAGTTACAAATGGCCTTTTTGAGTTGTTGGTACCAGGTTCCTAGTTTTGGAGTAACAGGTTGGTGCAGATTCAACAAGCTCATGGAGAAGGTAGTGGCTATGGAAGGGATGATCGTGTAACTTACTGGGAAGTTGTGGAAGAGTTTTGTGTTCCAGGCTATAAGTTACATGATGAAGTGACTTTGTGTCAAGCAGTGACACTAAGTATAGTGAAAGCACTAGTGTTCAACTCTTCTTCAGTTTCGAAGCTCCTCAAGTTAAAGAAACCGGTGTGATCTACTGAGGGTTTTCTTCTGGGATCTAGGGGAGTATTTGGTAGTTTTGGAGGATTGTCAGGTGCACAGAAAGTGCATGCTACAATAGAGTACCCCATGGGTATGGCAAAGGTTTGTTGAGGAACCAATGATTGATAATGCATTGTAGAGGAGTGATGGGCAGGTGGAGCTCAATTTCCATGCAGTGTTGGAATTCAAAGTAGCCATTGTTGTAGTAGTTCATCTCTTTGGTTTGAGAGATGTGATTTCATCCATGTACACCCAAAGTCCTTGTGCTTCAAGTGAGGGAGCATTGTTAAGGGATAAAATATGTCTTCAGGGAAGCTACATAGTGGTGACCAATGAAAGAAGATTATTTGGTAGTCATCAGAGGGATCTCAAAGGTCTAGCAAGAAATCTAGTAGTTTTGGCGAGAAGTCATAGGACAGAGCAGATGGTGGAGATAGTTCTTCATCCAGAATGATAGACATGTAGTGGAGTACATTACAGCTGAGATTGTCTGAAGTGACAAGGGTGTCGACAGTTCAGATGGAGGATCCAGATGAACGGTGTGAGCAACAAGTTTGTATGCTTGGTTTGGGCTTAATGCAATGGGTAACCTTGAGTCCTGGTTAAGATAGTGTTGGTGGTGACTTAAGTAAGTTGAATTTTATGGAGGTGGTGATCTGGGTATGGAGAACTCTGATGCTTGTGAACATAGGTGCGACCCATAATGGTGTATAGTTCAATGGTCCTAGGATGTGGATTTCTAGTCCTCCGGAGGTACCAAGTGGCTTGAAGTAGTTATTGTCGCAACCATGGTTTTAGTTGACCCTGCATGAGGCAGGTCAACTGGTGGAAAGGAAAGTTGGTGGTGTCTATGATCTAAGTGGATGAACTTAAGCTAGTGTTGGGTAGAAGCTTATCTGAGATGGTAAAGTGAAATTACTTCCAGATCTAATATGTGGTTATGTTGAATCCTGAGCAGACATACATGGTGAAGACAGTACATGGAAGACAGACATGGAAGATACATGTGTGTTTAGCTGCGAGCATGTGGGAGCCTGTGCGGAGTTAGTGTGAGCAGTCTAGGTATCTAAGCAACACTTGATTTGGTGGTTGGAATGTTAAGGGGACAACAGGTTCCTATTCTAGCTAGTGTGGAGAAGCATTTTTACGTTTACCATAACTGTATGCCCAAGTAGTTGTCATCGTGGTTGTTGCTCAGGAAGAACAAAATATCATCACATTGTGTTAGTTCTAGTGATGAGCACTCCATGAGGGTTATGGACCTGTTGACTGGATCAATAGTGATTAAGTTGAAGTGGCAGTTGGAAGTGTTGCTGATTGTCAATAATCCTCATCCTTCGCACTCCTTGTATGGAGTACCAGTACTATTTCAGTGGAATTTGATGGAGCACTTAGGCTTTGTGTGGAATGCAGCGTCTTGAAGAAGTTAACCATCAAGAACAAATATCCTTTTCCACACCCTTGTGGATTGGCAAGAGAAAGAAGATCTTGTGAGAATGTACTTGTGAGTAACAAGTGGTTGCATGCAGAAGGGTGTTGAACAGTCTAGACAATTCACATAATTGGAAGTCAGAGGTAGGGAAATACTGTGGATGGAGCTAGGTGTTTTCATGGTTCTTCCTAGAACAGTTGAGTCCTTTCTTCTCCAGTTTGTTTGGTCATATGTGTTTGTGACCTATATTTCCCGAGTAGTCTCAATACATGGAGGGTTCTCATGTAGTCCAATTTGAACCTTTGTGTCTGTTGATGAAGCTGAGCCAGGATGGTGTCGACCAAATCATCAATTTCCTTATGACGGAGTAGCCAGATCAAGAGTTGGAGTTTGACATTTGAGGTAAAGATTGAGGGTTGTGGCAATGTGAAGTTAAGGGAGTTCCTAGTGTCTTGGGTTGGTTTTACTTTAATAGCTAGGAGTAGTGAACCCTTAGAAGTTCTATAGGCAAGGTCAAGAAGTTTCTTGCGAATAATGTTGGCCTTGGTCCCTTGGCTTTGTTATGAGTCTGAATAGGGGACCTCCTCTTATGTACTTGTGGTTGGGTCTTTACGGCGTTAAGGGCGTCACCAATTTCAAGTGGGGGAGACTATGACAGATTCAATGAGCTGAGCTGATGAGCTAAGTGGGTGAGTGGGTTGGCGAGTTAGGAGGCGAGTTGCATGGCGAGTTGGGTGTGATCATACCAGTGTTTGTGCACCGGATCTCATCAGAAATTCACTATTAAGTGCATTTGGGCCAGAGTAGTGCTGGGATGGGTGACCTCCCAAGAAGTTTCTGGTGTCACACCATTTTTATGCAGTTGGGTAGAATCCTGTTAAACTACCACTCAGGCGGAATCCTGTGAAAACTAGCACTTGGGCGGAATCCTGTTAAACTACCAAGTTGGGTGGAATCCCTTAAAACTACCAGTTGGGCGGAATCCCGTTAAACTACCAAGTTGGGTGGAATCCCTTAAAACTACAAGTTGGGTGAAATCCCGTTAAACTACTAAGTTGGGTGGAATCCCTTAAAACTACCAGTTGGACGGAATCCAGTTAAACTACCACTCGGGTGGAATCTTGTGAAAACTAGCAAGTGTATAGTCCTTGTGGGTCTGTAGATCTCGTGAAGTTGGGTGATATCAGAAAGAGAGTGGTCAAGATCTGGGGAGGGGGATTATTCAATGTAACTCTGAGCATTATCGGCAAAGTCTGACTCAGTGATGTGTGTATGTGGTCTAATGTTGCCTTGTTATACTTTGGGCTGGGTTGTCCTGTAAGAGTACTTGGCCCGAGGCCTTCCTTATTGTAGTTTTGGGTTGTTTTATCCTGGATGAGTTACTAAGACATGTGCATTTTCCCAGTTGTTTCTTGCATTGTTTGTTTCCTCTTGTGTTAGAGTGAATTTCCTTTCAGTGCAGATGTTTTGTGCTTCCGCTAAATTAACCAATGTATTTGAAAGAATGCCATTGTGTTGATAGTGTTCTTGTGTAGGTAAACACTGAAGGCGTAGTCCGTAGCTTTAGTAGAGTTCTATTCCCATGGAGGAACTTGAAGCAAGCAAGCAGTGCCGCATGGTTACAGCTCCGCCGAGCTGGCCCCGTGACACTATGGATGCCAAGTTACACTAGTAGTTACCCTACCAAGTTTCAACCTGGAGTAGAAAAATAATTCCCGAAAATTGCACTTGCTTCTGAACCAATTTGAACAATAGAACTCTTTCAATTTAGAAAAATCAAGTTTAAAGTCATGCAACAATAATTTAAAAAAGTTGACCCAAGTCCAGGCAATGAGCCATGGTGTTAGTGGGTTTCTTAGTGGGGCACCATACTTGTGAGCAACTGGGCAAAAGCTCCACTGATGTCGTGGGAGTGCACAACTTATCCATTTGGCTGTCAATTTCTTGTCTTGATTCCAAAAGCTGTTTTCAAATCATTTTCTTTCATTACGGAATTCATAAAGTAGCATTTTCCGTTCATGAAGAACGAGATCCACTATTGGTGTTCCTCGTACAACTTCGAAAATTGAAGATATGGTTACTACGGATTTTAACATTTAAATATTTCATGGGCGTTTCCAAGTTTTATGTAAATATTTGCAAAATTTAGGTTAAGATTATCGTCTCTTCCATCTTACGGATTTAAAATATGACTTAATTTTATATGGATCTATATACGAACTATACAATACGCATAAATATATTTAATTTTAAAATTTAAAAAAAAAAAATAAACCTTTTTATTTTGATAACATTGTAATAGTGTTAAAGGGAAGCACAACGTGTACATTTGATTCCTCTATCATTTGTTGAAAAAAGTATTAATAAATTTTTACTTTTTCATTAGTGATACTTTTAAAAAGCCAACCCTAATATGACACATAGGGTTATTGATACACTTTTCAAATGCTTTATATCAATTATGTATGTACTAAATCAATTCAAAATATACATTTCTCAACAAAACATGGCATATTGCAATTGGTATTTGGAAAAAATGATAATAGTCTTGTTGAAGCCAATATACTTGCCTTCCGCAGTATAATAAATGCATGAAACAAAAATGGTGATGTGACACAAATATATGCTACATAGTGATATAACTTTTTTGCACTAACGAGGCACCTACATAACATCCCTAAATTAAGGTGTGGAGTTATAGGGTCTATAATGATAAGTTGTCTATTGCATCACTCAAAAAAATTATGGCCAACAAATTAAAAACTTTTTTAAAGTCTCTTGAATAGAGAGATGGATATGTTAGTGGTCACTTGTTGTTAAGGTCAATGATTGACAATTGTTTTTGCGTGAATGTTGAAATCCATTGCATACAAATTTTAACTAATTTCTATTAGACATTAATATAATCATATTTGTCCATAAACATATTTTCTCCTTTTGTTTTTCACTATGCGTGATCAAATTTGAAGGGCTAATCTTAATTTTGATGTGAAGGGTGATATTTACGTTGAAAGGTGTGTTTACAGTAGAGGGCTCACGGCGCTCTGACAACATATTATAATCGCCACTATCTACATTGTAGACCATATCAACGACCCTGACAGTAATCTGAGCCGATATTTTATCCAGAAACCCTTCCCTGCTCGCTCTTCTTCCGAATGGAACAGATCATATCAAGCACCTCATCCTCTCGCACAGATTTGTAGGTCTCAATTCTTTTGGGGCTCAACAATTTGACAACGCATAACCTCCTCGCGTGTCTCCAGTGAGCTCCATAATTATGCCATTAAAAGCCAAGTATTTCACAAGAACAAATTCAGAAGAACAACGCATAATCCTGGTGGCGAATGCCGGATCATGAGTTGTTAGAAACTCTTTTGCCAGCTTCGATGAAGACACACCACAGTCGGAAAGCAACCCAATTTCAGATCTTTGTGGGAAATATCTTGAAGAGCACGGTGAGGCATCTTTCCCGACTGGTGTAGATTTTCGATTGCATGCCAAGAAAACAGGGCGGGAGGCAATTTGTCTCTCCTCTTCATGCCTTGGAATTTTACGCGGAAAACCCATATAAATTTAAAGACGAGATGAAAATTGTGATGAACATTATGGTCTATGGTGGCAATTCCAAATCCAATTCCGTCACAGATGAAGGCATGCATAGTTCCCACATAGTTTGCAAGCATGAAAGGGGGAAGTGGTAATTTATTCTTCACCCAAATTGGGTGGGTGTGGGAAACATTGACCAATATATTAACACCCAGCTCTGAAAACATATTGTAATCGCCACCATCCATATGTTAGACTGTATCAACAACCCTAAGAGTAGTCTGAGCCATTCTTGGGATTATTTCTATCCACCCGAGGTTGTCATGTAGGAGATTAGCTCATCAAAGGATATCGTGGAATTGGATGTGCTGGTCATCAGCGACGGAGCGGATGTTTTGTCTGTCTTTTTTTATTTTTCTGTTATGTTTCGTATTTTCATATCATTCTCTCTCGGAGCCTTTGCGACCCGCTGCCTTGAAGCTGCAACCACAGTATTGTTGTTAAAGGTGTAATATGGGGACCCTGCGTGCACCAAAAAAATAGGGATCTTGTTTGTTGTAGGGTGAAAGTGCTTAGTCTGAATTTAATTATTAAAGTTTTGTTGTGTAAGATAGATTACACGTTTTTCGTGGCTAGTTGTTGAATGTACCTTACCACTGTGATTTTCAATGACAAACTGTGAGAAATAAAGTAGTCATTCCATATCTGCATTGAATATATATAACTCAAAGCTTATAAATTATTGTCTTTCCATTTAGTTAGGTTTGTAAATGTTGTTTATTCCCTTTGTAATTCCAAATTTATATGACACTGCTAAAATCTTGATGCGCCAGAATTAGCAGGAACTTGACAAGGTCATAACTTGAGTTCCGGGTGTCCGTTTGAGTCCATTTTTTTTTGAAACCACATGTTTCCATGTGACAAACGCAGCGGCAAGCCGCCCTACCGGTTGGGGTAACTTTTCGACACGTTTTCGGGCCCTAAATCCGCCATCTTGAGGCCAAAAATTAGGATTTAAGTTATAGTTCGGTTTTTTCCTATTTTTGAACATTAGTTAATTTTAGTCTATTAATTGCATTATGAGTTAGAAAGTTAGCAATTCCTCTAATTTAGGGATGTAGAAGATGCGTGGCAATTTCTATGCCCGTAGGAATAAGCATGCGAACTTACTAAGAATAGCAGGTTCTAGTAAACTGCTAAAAATAGTAATTTCCCCCACCTAGAGTAAATTTAGTCAGAGTTAGCTAGAGTTTACTTGGCAACTCGAGTTGGGAGTTGTTTTCCTATTTAGGAAACATTGTAATTCATTATTTGATAACAAAGAAGGAGATCTATTTTCTTTTAGAGTTCATAATATTTGCAGCATATCTGGTTTGTTCTTAATTTGGCTACATTAAATCCCATTGTTAGTCATCTATTCTTTCCATAAACCATCAGACATGCCATCGTTGTAAATAATAGCAGAAAACAACGAGCAAAAATATGTCAAGAAATAGGATATTAAGCTCATCAAATTAGCTTTAATAAGACCCACATCCAACTGATTCAGTTGTTTAGGTTTGGATTTAGTTGTTTCATTGGAATTGATTTTTGATATTTGTTGGAATTGAAATTTGATATTTATTTTAACATTTTGACACATTTGAACTCTAATTTAAATTTGAATATTTTTAATAGATTGCCAATTTTTAGTAACTAATTATTCCATGACTATAATTTGCATGTTCCATATCTGCATTCAATATATATAACTCAGCACTTATATATCATTGTCTTTCCATTTAGTTAGATTTGAAAATGTTGCTTATTCGCTTTATAATTTTGAATTTATATGACACCATTAAAATCCTATTGGTAGTCATCTATTCTTGTTGTATACCATCAAACATGTTATCGTTACATATAATAGCAGAAAATGAAAACAATGATCAGAAATATGTTAAGAAATAGGACATAAAGCTTGTCAAATCAGCTTTAGTAAGACCCACATCCAACCAATTCACTTGTTTAGGTCTAGATTTAGTTGTTTCATTGGAATTAATTTTTGAGATTTGTTGGAATTGAATTTTGAGATTGGTTTTAACAATTTTTAACACATTTGAACTCTAATTTAAATTTTAATATTATTAATAGATTGCATATTTTTTAGTAACTAATTATTCCATGACTATACTTTGTAAGTTCCAAATCTACATTAAATATATATAGTTCAGAGCTTATATATTTTTTCCTTTCCATTTAATTCCCGTTGTTAGTCATCTATTCTTGCCATATACCATCAGACACACAATAATTGCAAATAATAGTGGAAATCAAAAACAATGAGTAGAAATTTTTCAATAAATAAGACACGAAGCTCACCAAATCAGCATCAGTAAGACCCACGTCCAACTGATTCAGTTGTTTAGGTCTGGATTTAGTTGTTTCGTTGGAATTTGTTTTTGAAATTTGTTGGAATTGAATTTTGAAATTTGTTTTAATATTTTTTAACACATTTGAACTCTAATTTAAATTTGAATATTATTAATAGATTGCATATTTTTACTAACTAATTATTTCATGACTATAATTTACAAGACATGAATTGCTTAAACGTAGAATAAAGACATCAAATCTTAAATTTAAGAAAACAAGCAAGCTCTTTCCACCTATACATTGCATGGTACAATTTAATGGTTTTATTAGTTCAAGTCCTTCTTTTGAATGGCAAATAAAATCCACCTTTCTCTCATTTGGACATCTTCTTGAAGGTCTTGATTATTGATGACATTTTTTGCAGCAACTATTCTTGTGTACTTGCTCGAGCTCGAAAACAAAAAGGGAAGTTTTTTAGGATTTTCTCATTTATTAATTTTGGCCCCTCTAAACAAGATTTGCATTCATGTTAATAATATGAGAAAGATCGAGATGATAAAGTGGAGCACATATCAGATATTATTTAGGTAAGAAAAATCTAAGTCGGGGAACGGGTGTGGGACATGTAGGTATTTAATTCCCATTATAAGAAAAATTTAAGCTAGGGAATAGGTGCGGGACATGCAAGTATTTAATTCCAATGTTTTTACTAAGTAATGGAATGAGGGTGGGCCATGCATATATTTAATCCCATATTTTTACTAAGTCATCAAATAGGGGTGGGCGATGCATATATTTAATTCCCACAATTTTATTTAGAAATATCTCTTTCGAATGCTAGATGAAATCCACCTTTCACTCTTATGGCCAACTACTTCCATGGTTTGATTAGCAATGCTTTTTTCATGCATCACATGTTCTCGTACAAGTATTTAGTTTAAAATTTGGGTTTTTTGTCATTTTTAAATTTTGGTCCCTTTAAATGTGAATTGCAATCATATGCATAATGCATGTGAGATCGAAACAAAAAACTAGATTTCATAACAAATTTTATTTATCTGGGAACAATCTAACTTGTCAAAGAAGCATGGGGCATGCATATATTTAATTCTCACATTTTTATTTCTAACCTTAGATTCATGTCTTCGTCTTCCTTAAACATTCCTTTTATGCATACATTCCTTAAGCATACATTCTCACTTTTTTATTTCTAACCTTTGATTCATGTCTTCGTCTTCCTTGAACATTCCTTTTATGCATCCTAACTACATGATCCCATGGGAGTAATTTCGGTTCTCAGGTTATCATCGCAGCAGACCTCCCTCACAAATATTTTTCTCACCTAAATCACATTGCAAATCGTCTTTTGCACTTCTAATATTTCACCTACATCGCCTACACCTGGTAAAACTACGTGCCTCATGACTAGACAAAAAACCTAAACTTTTCCCTAATAGCTATAGAGAAACCCTATTCACAATTGGGTATGAAACTCGTAATCTCATTTTTGTATGAAACCCTAATCAAAATAGTGTATAAAATGGTTCACATAATAAATATTATTTGAGTAGGAATAATCTAAGTTGGGGAATATGTGTGGGACATGCAAGGGTTTAATTCCTGTGTTTTTACTAAGTCGTGGATTAGGTGTGGGACATATAGATATTTAAATCCAAGATGTATTTCCATCCTCGTGGCTAGATACAAACATTATTTTTTTCCCTTTTAGCAACATAAAAACCATGATTCCAATTTCATATGAAACCCCCAATCGTAATTATGTATAGAACCCTCTTCACTTTTGTGTATAAGGTAGAGCACATTACATATATTATTTGGGTAGGAATAATCTAAACTGAGAAATAGGTGTGGGACATGAAAGGATCTAATTCCCACATTTTTAATAAGTTGTGGAATAGGTGTGGGACATGCATGTATTTAATTCCCATGTTTTTATTTAGAAACCCCTCTTTCAAATGACAAATAAAATACACATTTTTGCTCATATGTCCAACAGCTAGAGTTTCTCAATTATCAATGATTTTCAAGCATCACCTAATACCCTACAAATACTCAAATTTGAAACTAAAAAATAAACATTTATTGGATTTTCCTTGTTTTTTACATATTCGTCCCTTTACACGTAAATTGCATTCATGTGTATAATGCGTGTGAGATAGAGACGAAAGAATGGATCACATGATGCATTTTCATTTTTAACCTTCCTTTTATGCTTCCTTGCTACCTAATCTGAAGGGAGTAATGCCAGTTATCAGGTTCGAATCTCAGAAAACCTCCCTCCCAATTGCAAACATCTTCTTGGATTCAAGAACATTACATCTCCCTTCACGTTTCCTGGTGTGCTTCACCTACATCGTCCACACCTGGAAAAACTGCATGCCCCATGGCTAGAGACAAACCATGTTCATTGCCCTAAATACCTATAGAGAAACCTTAATTGTAATTATGTATGCAACCCCTACCCTGGGATTATAGGTCCACACCACATACCCTTGTTTCTAAAATAACCCTTGAAACACATAAGTGAATTCCCCTTGCCTTTATTTGTGTTCTAACTACTTGTAAAGTGCAATAGCTGAAATTATAAACAACTATTGACATCGACAGTACTGATTGATCACTCTTTTTGGGATTATTGATTCATCACTCTTTTCTTTGTTCGATATCTCCAAAATATGTTTCCTCGACCATTTTCACACTATATGCACATTTTCTTTCAAAAAATTGGCACACTAAATATCGTGCAGTCAAAAAAAATTCCTCTATAAAATATGTAAAATGACAATATAACATAATTCAATTGTCAGATAACTTCTTCTACCCCTGATGTCTATTCCCTAAACGACCTCAATTATCAATGGTTGCTCTAGCATCGCCTAATTCACTATAATTTCTTGAGCTAAAAACTGCAAAAAAAATGCCTACAAAGTGCTATAGGTGTAGACACCCCAAAATCACACACTTATTCCTAATATTATCCTAGTACATTAGGGAAAATTTTAGTGGTGAATATTCGTTAATTCACGAATATTCTGGTTTTTAAATTTTTAAATTGGCAAAATTTTAGGGTAAGAATTAGTAGTAGGTTGCCTAAATTTTCTGGGTACAAGTTAATTTTAGGGTTCAATTCACCATTAGTGCGAAATTGAAATTTGTCATATTCACCTTTATGTTGTCGGCCAGTAGTATTTTTATATGCTACCACCCAAAAGCATAATATATGTTGTCGGTCGGTAGCATAAAACATGTTACCTGTCGGTAACATGTTTCAATGATGGCATTAGACAAAAAAAAGTATGGGATTTTTTTTGCGTACGCCATATTTTTGAGGATATATTTCTCATTGAGACGATCATTTTAACTGCTAACAATAAAAAATTTCAAAAAAAATTCCATACAAACTTAGCGAAATTTGTATTTTTTTCACATAATATCACTTTTTTGGAATTTTTTTCTTTGCGCCATATTTTGTGAGGACACATTTCTAGTCGAGCTAGTCATTTTAACTTCTATTGTCAAAAAATAAATTTTCAAAAAAAAAAAAATGCTTTTGGACGACATCATATGCTATCAATCGACAGCATATACTATTAGTCAAAAATTGCTACTGACCGACACCATTATTAAATGATTTTCCAAACTATTTGAAATCCATTTTCTTCATATTTGCCATCATTTTGAAAGTCAATTTTCACATATTCGCCAAAGAATATATACAAATTTTTATTGGGGGTGGTCTTAAAATTTACCCTTTAGTACATCATGTTATTCATTCCCTTATGATCAATTGATTAAATTTATTAATCATGTACATTATACCTTGTTGGCATTAATTAATTACTCTCTAACCACGCCTTTAGCTAGCTTAATAATTATTTATTAAATAAATGATTAATTAGTTATCTTGTACATTATAGCTAATTAAATTAGTTACCTAATTAGGAAAATACACCTATTTTCCTAGTCAACTGCCACTTGACTATCCTAGTTAACTCCACTTGGACTCCACTTCACCAGTCTAGTCAAATGCACTTCTAGAATCCTATAAAGGCGGGGTAAATGAAATTACACGTATAACCACTTTTCTGGATGCAACTTCTACCAACCGAATAATTATTTCCACTCAAATGAGAATTAATTTATTCGAACCATTCAACCTCCCTCAACTGTTATTTTTAGCATGTGAATTTAATCACTTGCAACCACTTCTAACCACTACTCAACCTCTATGAAAGAGCATGTTTATCCCTTTACAAATCCTCTTGGATTATTGTAAGAACACTTTGTAAACTTTGATACCCAATATCTACATATTGAAAGCTATATCCAAGTCAAATTTATGTTCGTAGCATTGTAATTCTCTCATTTGGAGACTACTTTCAAGAGCACCCACAATCAACCATTTACAAGGTTGCACAAGCTCAAGACCTTCTTATAACCTTATCTGAGTTTTGTAAGGAAGAAATGACAAGAAGGTTTTCATATCTATTTTCTTGTCTTTCATTTTAGTTGGATTTTATGTGCTTACATTTTAGCACGCCTAATGGGACAGCCCAAACTCCATTAATTTTTTATTTCTTAGTGTTTATATCATTTCTTGGTTTTTCACATTTGTGTTTGTGATTTAACAAAAATATAATTTATGCTAAACCATAATATTGCATAGTAACTTAATGCAAACTATGATATACAATTGTTATAAACAATTTGACACAAGAAATAAAACAATAAACTCGAAAACCCTAAGTGCAAGAGAGAGAGCGAAGGAATTAGCTTATTTGCACTTGATCTGGGATTAGTGTTGGCTAGGAAAACTGTTGAATAAGAAGATAATAGTGTCGCAATTTCTTAGGGTAAATTCTAGAACTGTCGAAAAAAATTGGACTAGGGCACCTAGACTAGGGTGAGGGTGCTTGGATGCCATAGACCTCTACTAGATGCCTATGTCTGCACAGATGGTCAAAATATGATTTATGGAGTTTCATAAGAGTGTCATTGATATTAGTTGTCGGTCTCTGTATGTCGCACCTTGATCGCTGGATGTACTTGTAACCCTATAAAATAGATGTTCACCTATAGAACCCACAAAACCGCATTAAATCCAAAAATGAAAGATGCAATATGGGGAGTCAAACTAGCCCTGACTGTCACCTGACTAAGTGAACTTATGATCGAGCACTGCACTACATCTCAAACTCCATGTAGTTCTTGTTAGTGTGCGAAAATGGTGCCCTAGGATGCCCTTGTGCAAGATGCACTAGATAGCGGGCTAGATTTTCTAAAAGATGCAAATGTGTATATGGAATAAAATGAACTTCCCCTTCCTATGTTGTGTATGCAGAAAATGTAGTCCCTTGTACCTTGTATGAATGTTAGATGGATGCCTTTTTAGTACTTTGTATGTCTTTGAATGCAAGCTTAGGTGATAGATAATATGCTTAGAGCTTGGTCCCTTATTTTGATCACATAGTTATGTATTTATATGATTCGTTTAGTTGAATTTTATAATTGACAACTGGAAGGATGACCCATAAGAAAATAATATGCCCAAAATATACAAGAGGTCCATAAAGAGCAAGTAAGGTAGAAATAGGTCAGGGGCGCCTAAGCGCTGGCGTACTGGCTAGACGTTGGTGTCTGAAATCAAAAAAGATAAACAAGTAAAGTTATGACTGGGTTGTACGGTGTGTAAGACCAAATAGAAAATAAGAAACACATACAAGAGGCCAAAGATAGTTGTCAATTACTAATTTTATTGCTTAGGAATCATACAAATGCCAGTATGCTTTTAGGACCTAGAAATGTACCCAAGTGCATGATTTTTTGTCTACGTTTACCCCCACTTTATGTTTTTGAGTGAATACTGAATAACATAAAGTAGTTAGTACATGCATACCTTTTGTTCCTATAGAGAGTGATGGCGATAGTGTGCCGAAGAGACAAGTGAAAGTGCGAAGTAATAAAAATGAAGTGTGGAAGCTAAGCAAGAGGAAGTGACCATAGGGGTGAAGCGTATGCACTGATTTGAACATTTTTTTGTGACTAAATTGCTGATGTAGGACTAATTCTTGTTGCATATTAAGGATGGAATTGCAAAAGAAGAGCGAAAGAGTAATAAAAGTCATGTATTATGAAAACTCTACAAAAGTATGTAAATATGTGTAAATGTAGTAAAAAGAAAATGTGCACTTAATGAACATGAGTGTAAAAGGATAGAACGATGTCCTAAATTGATGTGTAGAGTGTATTTTTGGGGAGATCTCACACCAAGAGAAATTTTTTTGGGTGATCTCATGTCAAGAGCGATTGTTTTGGGCGATCTCACGTCAAGTGTGAGTTTTTTTGACGATCTCATACTATGACAGAAGAGTGTTGTGGAGAGAGGTCTCGTGTTACTCTCATTCCATGACTGCATCCTGAGTGAGCACAACTACATATGGTACATCCATGATTTGTTCTGAGTTATTCTGAATTGTTCCGATTGAAGGAGATAGAATGTATTATGCTGTTGGAGGACTATGCATGTATTGTGAAATCTTATCTAAAGACTTATGTGAATTGTGTTGATCTGAGAAAAATTTTATATGTTCCCCCAGGACATAGGCATCTAGGGGAGGGAGAGGGTGACCAGGCGCTGGTGTTTGTGCTATGCTGAGATCCCAAGTCATAGTATGGGTCATTATGTGATTGTATGACTACTATGTTCATGTACTATGCATGCCTTTACTGTAGCTCTGAGTTTCTGTATGGGGTGACTGATTCACCCAATGTATGCCCCCTCATTTGGGATGCATGTGACGTTGATGGGTAAGTGCAAGAAGTTGATGGACAAATATAGGGTCATCTGTGGATGTCATATTGCAAAAAATAGTGAAATCTCAACTTGTAGGGATTATTAGCTATACGCGCACTCAAAATTAGAAATATTTATATAAATATGAATTGTAGCATTCTGAATCTAGTTTCTAAAATACTAATTTTTTAAAAAAATGGACAAGTTTAGCTATATTAAACACTTAAAATTATATGAATTAGTTTTTTTTTAAAGAACTTATAAGATTTTAGTCCATTTGCCCACATTTTGGATGACCAAATCTTGTTTTTTTTTTTCCTTTAGTGAAACGTTAGATGTAGTTGTCTATCTTGGGATGAATTTTATTTTGTATTTTTTTGAGCAATTTTTTTTTTATGATTTTTTCCGTGAAAGTGGTCTGAAAATATTTAGAAAACGGAGCACTTTCTATTTGCCCACCACAACTATATCAAAAAATATCGAAATAAAATATATATATATTTTAACGTGTATAGAATTTGTCCATGCTTGGGATGGTATATGTTTTATCACATTTTGATAAGCGAAACAAAAGTTACAGTCTTAAATGTAGACATGAACATTCACAGGAAAAAATGTATTAAAGACCTATTGTTAGTAAATAATTATAAAATGGTATTTATCTTATTCTATTCACTTTAAAATCAATATTTCTACGAAGCTAACAGTCTCCCCTACGCGATGACATCATTTTTTGTGAAATGTTTTTAGTTTTTTAGCATGGTTCAAGTCTTTGGAAGATCATATTTGAGTTTTTTTGACCTTTTACACTTCATAATGACCTTCCATAGCTTTGGTTGTGGAAAAACAAAGATTTCCCAAGGCTTAGGTTCAACAGATAGATCCGCGATCATGGTTTATAAAGTGCGATTGCAGTTTTTTTAACACAAACCACAAGCGCACTTTATAAACCGTGATCGTGGTTCATAAATCATATTTACACACATCCCAATGTCTGAATTACCATGTGATTTTTAAACTCTGACCTTACTATACGAATTACTATGAAATCCTATCTTTTTCTACATGTTTTTCTTATCACCACAAGAAAAACATCATGGGAGACAAGAAACGAAGTCAAAAAAGGAAGTCATTAAGTAAAAAAACACCAAACAAATTAGAGGCCAACAAAATTCAAAATGTTGAGTGAATGCGGAAACTTCGTGAATCAAGAAGAGGTTCATCTTCAACCCTAACTATTGTAAGCAATGAAGAACCAGGTAATGTTTCTACTGTCAATGTTGAAGTTGAATTAAATACTCGTGATGAAGAAACCTAATGTTGAAGTTGAATTAAATACTCGTGAAGTTGAATAGACAGGAAAAATTTGACAAAAACACCTCCTAGGATTTTACGTAAGAAACCTAATTTTTTATTGAAATTGATGAAAAATTTTTGAAACCAATGTCTGACAAACTTTCTGAACGACAAATCAGAAGAAAAGCCACTGAAATTTGGGATAATCATTTTGAAATTTTAAATGATTCCCAAAGATGTCAATTGTTGGTTAGTTTGGTGAAATTGATTAAAATGAGACCTACATTAAACACCTTAGGATTGACAACATCTAATATATGTGGTCAAACCTCTACAATTGTTGAAAACCGTCATGATGCATATCACATTGTTGGTGTCAAGAGACGCACTAGGGATAGTAATATTGTGCGTCATGTACTTGCTACTAGTGTTGTAAGTGAATCAATAAAACAACAACGTTTGATTACGCAAACAATTTGAATGTTGCAAGTTAATCGAAAAACTCTAATGAAAGCAATTGAAAGACGTAATATCCTTCACTCACTCAATAATGCCGATTTTTGGGCATTTTCTTCTAGAGCACCGCGTAAGGACAAAAATAATTCTGATGCTATAAGAGAAGTTGTTATTAAATTTTGGCATGATAACACTAGAGTTTCACCTAATACAAAAAATGTTATAAAATGGAGAGTTGGTTCTACTAATTGTGAACCACATCCAAAGCATTTCTTAGATATGACTCAAACTCAATTTTTTTGTAAGTTTGAACAAGAGAATCTTGAAATTAAAATTAGTCAACACTTTTTTGAAATGTTGAAACCATTCTATGTGAAAATAAATCATGCTCGCACCACTTGTTGTTGTAGGCAACATGTTAAATTTGTGATGCATTATGCTAAATTTTTACTTATTCATTCTAATTTTCATTTTGAAACTATGTTATTAGAATGTGGTGCTCAAGTTCTTGTTGATGGCGAATCACAACACCCATGAATGTCTGTAACTCGATGGGTTGAGACTCTCAGTGCGATTGCATAACATGGAGCTTTGCCAAAGTGTGGGACCTTGTGAATCGGGAAAGCTCTCCGAATGAAGGCCGGTTCCTATTCCTTTGTTCAGATGCACACATAAAAATGTACAGGGTTTACTCAAAAACCTAATCTAACTTTCCAAGGAGACAGGGTAAGAAGATGCATAAAAATAAACCTAAACTAACGAAGGTGATGCACCGAGGAATGAAGAAACACCTATCCTACCAATAAACACAAACCATTAAAATGTAATGCAAGATCATGCACCAATAGCTAGATTTGCAGTCAAAGATCAGGAGGATGCAAATGAACATAGAGAGGGTTGATAATTATCCACAGACATGCATTATTTGTTCCAAAGATTGATACAATGCACTACAAAATTCCAAGAGGAAAAGTTACATTATAGTTTTAGATGGGAGGTTTGAACTCCACAAATTCAACTGCCAAAGAGAATAACGAAGGGGCAAAACAAGAATTTCCAAACTTTAGAAAGAATCCCCTCCCCACAATTTATAGGAATAATGAGAGAGAAAAGAGAGAGGAATTCCAAATCTACCCCAACCACCTCCAGGTTGCATTTAATTCATCTCATTATGGCGGTAGGTGAGAATCCTAGCAGGCCCCAAAAAAAGGTGAACTGTATTTTACATTTTTGAAGAACTTGTTCTCACCCAATTAAAGATATCCAGTCATAGTTGGGTTGGTATGGTGGCCTATAAGGTTGAGCTTGAGGCTAATAAGAAGGTATAAAGCTTTGGGCTTGCTGCCTCTTGAACGTAACCAGCTCATTTCCCAAATTTTGCAATTGTTTCATGACCTCTTGGAGTTCATTTGAAGCACTAGAGGATGAAGTAGAAGTTTCATTTGAACTTTGATTTCTAAGAGTGGGAATAAATGCCAAAGTGGGTGCTTGAATAGTGCTTGGATTTTCCAAGTTTGGATGCAAGGGCATGGGAGGCCTAGGAGCCAGCTTACCAGCTTGGATAAGACAATTTTCAGCCCTAATGGCAATGCTATAAGCAACATGTAAGGTTGTGCCTCCCATAGATTGAATTAACATAGAAATATCAGAATTCAAAGTCTTAAGATAATATAGAAAAGCACCTTCAGCTGTTGGCCTAACGGCCACTGGAATCATATCCCAAGACCTTTGAAATCTGAAGTTGAAGTCAGTCATTTTCTCATTAGGAGCTCTCTCGATAGTTGTCAATTGTTCTAGTAGAGACAAATTGTCTCCCTTTTCTCCAAACTGCTCATGGAGAAATATGCATAGCTGATTCCAATTTTTGATAGAACCAGCTCCAAGCCTACTAAACCATTGCAATGCCTTCCCTTTGAACAAAGATGCTAGCAATTTGACAGCAACATCCATTTCATTTATCTCATGGATTACACAAACATTAGCAATGTCTTTGACATGATCACCAGGAGTGGTATGATTTTCTCCAGTGGAAAATGGAATATTCTTCAATGCTGCAATTAGAACTAGATTCTATGCATTGAGGGCAAGTGGGCTGTTGGCAGTGAAGTTGACAAAAGGGTTTTGTTGCACCATTCTGATTGGCCTGAGAACCCTTGTTGATTGGATGAAAGGTTTGCCAGGTGGAGGGGTTGATAAAGTACTGTTAGGTGGAGATGGTAATATTTGTGGTTTTCTTCCTCTCCTTCCTCTTCCTGGTGATAGTTGTAAGTAGACAAATAACCCTTTTTCTCGAGCATCAGACCTGGTTTGAATTCTTCTCATGTACCTGGGCAACCTGTGCTGGTATACCACTAAATTCTATCCCTTCAGAGTCTCCAAATGTGTTGGGGAACGAGCCTCAAAAGGCTAGATTTTACCAAGTTACACACCAACCTCGACAAAAATTAAACTCAAAATTTTTAAAGACCTGTATATTTGAGATTCTAGGGTTTGGAATTTGATTTGGAATGACAGTCCCAAAAACCCGAACATGCCAGACTTCTGAAATCTCGAAATCCACAAATTCAAAAAACTCTGAAAATTTAAAAATCAAAATTTCAAAAACTAAAGATACCCTTTTGAAGATTACCCCTAGATCTATCAAGTGGTTAAATTTTGACTTGTTTTGAGCAAGTTAAGCCCTTGAAAATTGATTTTGGAGTTCATCCTGAAAGGTGAAAAATCTAAAATTAGAGAACTTGTAATTTCTAAGTCTAAATTTCTTGAAAGTTCCTTCAAATCTTGTGGAATGACCTCTCGGTCCCACTTAGCGTGCCAAAACTGTTGATGATGAATCACAGCACCCACGAATGTTTATAACTTGATGGGTTGAGACTCTCAATGCAATTGCATAACATGGAGCTTTTCCCAAGTGTGGGACCTTGTGAATCAGGAAATCTCTCTGAATGAAGGTCAGTTCCTATTCCTCTATTTAGATGCAAACATAAAAATGTAGAGGGTTTACTCAAAAACCTAATCTAACTTGCCAAGGAGATAGGGTAAGAAAATGCATAAAAATAAACCTAAACTAACGAAGGTGATGGACCGAGGAATGAAGAAACACCTATCCTACCAATAAAAACAAACCATTAAAATGCAATGCAAGATCATGCACCAATAGCCAGATTTGTAGTGAAAGATCAGGAGGATGAAAATAAACACTGAGAGGGTTGAGAATCATCCAAAAACATGCATTATTTTCTCCAAAGATTGATACAATACACTACAAAATGCCAAGAGGCAAAGTTGCATTACAGTTTTAGATGGGAGGTTTGAACTCCACAAATTCACCTACCAAAGAGAAGAAGGGAGGGAAAAAAAATGTCTAACCTTTAGAAAGAAGCCCCTCCTTACAATTTATAGGAAGAATGAGAGAGAAAAGAGAGAAGAATTCCAAATCTACCCCAACCACCTCCAGGTTGTATTTAGTTCATCTCATTATGGTGGTAGGTGAGAACCCCAGCAGGCCCCAAAAAAAGGAAAACTATATTTTATATTTTTGAAGAACTTGTTCTCACCCAATTAAAGATATCCATTCATAGTTAGACAGAGGACCCTATAAGATTTCCGAAAATTCCAACCTTGCGTGAATCTGAGCTCCCTATGAAACGTTATGGCCATTTGAATATTTGCGTTAGGGTTTGCTTTCTGTCAGGTTTGGGGTGTCAACATTCAAAATGTTGCGCATCCTGAAGATGCACCTCGGTGCATCCATCCTCATGTCAACATACTCTTAAGTGTGCCATAGGCACTGAAAATGTGGTGTCAACATTTTCTGATCTGCGTCAAGGCGCAAATTTTTGCATGTCGACACCTTTTGATGTGCGCCCCCAAACTGTGCCAGGGTGTGAAATTTTCCATGTCGACACCTTCTGATGTGCACCCACAACCTGCACTAGGGCATGAATTTTTAAATGTCGACACCTTCTGATATGTGCAAGAGGTGGTTGGCGACGCAATAAATGTCGAGTTTTTGACCATGCAATGCACTTTCAAAACCCGAAATGAAGGATTTCAATTTTCCTTGATTTCCATATTCTTCTTCTCTTGACTATATTTACCCAGGGGGGAGATATATACAAAAATTTTGTGACTCAATGGGATTGCCTGCCTTCTATGTAGAAGGTCAGTGGACTTTTATCAATCCATTAGGCATGGAGTCATAAGCAATAACTTGAAACCAACTTGATCTCTGATCCCGAGCCTGATACCGCAACTCCTTCTCTGAGAGCACGCTGGACTGTAGAAATTCAACTCGAGAGCAAAAAAACCTATGCTAAAGCACTTAGGTAAATTGAAACCTAATTACAACAAGACAATGTGCATTCGCACTTAGAGGAATTAAAATCTAGGCTAATATTTACAAGGGTAAACCTTTTCCTTTTAGTAGCGATGTTTAAGATAGATTCCGTTAACTGGAATCAGGAGTTCTCCTCCATCCAATGTAGACAATTGGAAGGCATTACTACTTTTACATCCCGTGACCATGTAGGGGCCACTCCAAATGGTATCAAACTTGGAATGCTTTCCTGGTTTTGCCCAATCTGCATCCCATTTTAGAACTAGGTCCCCTTCCTGGAAGGTCCTTGCTCTTGCGTTCTTATCAAACCATCTTTTTACTAAGGCTTGATCTTTCTCAATCGTTTGAACTACATGTTCTCTGATTTCTTCCAATTCCATCAACTCTGCATACCTAACCTCCATTGGTTTGAACTCAGACAACTCTAATTGCTTTATGAGCTCCAATGCAGGCAATTCTAATGATATAGGCAATACTGCCTCTTTCCCATAGACCAACTTGTACGGAGAACTACCTGTAGACCTCTTTGGTGTTATCCTGTCAGCCCATAATGCTGATTTTAGCTTGGTATGCCATGCTCTTTGGTTTTCATCTAGATTCCTTCTAATGATCCTTAGCAAATTCTTGTTCGTGGAATCTGCCTATCCATTACCCTGCAGGTAATAATTTGAAGAGGTGCTCAAATAGATTCCATTCTTGACAGCCCATTCTGTAATCTTGGAACCTATGAATGCCAATGCATTGTCTGATATGATAGTGGCTGGCACATCAAACCTGGTCACTATTCCTTCATAAAAGTCTAGTATGTTAGACTCATTTGCTTCTTTGAGCGCTATTGCTTCAGTCCACTTGGTGAAATAGTCTGTTGCCGTGAGAATCCACTTGTGGCCTTTTCTTGAGTTTGGTTTGATGACCCCGACGAAGTCCAATCCCCATTGCATAAATGGTTGGTCAACTAAAATTAGGTGCAATGGAAGCGTTGCTAGTCTTTCTTTACCTGTGAAGAGTGCACATTTCTTGCACTTTCTTATCCATGTATAGCAGTCATTGAACACTGTCGGCCAATAATACCCTACCTTCATTATCTTGAGAGCTGTTACTCGTGGGGTGAAATGTCCTTCGGAATCTCCATCGTGAAAATCTCGTAACACCCTCTCAATTTGACCTGTCCCAATGCACCTCAATAGAACTCCATTGATGTCTTTCTTAAACAAAACACCATCAACAAGCACATATGGAATGGCTTGTAATCTAAAGTATCTCCTCCTTGCTTTGCTCATTTCTAGAGGGTATAGGCATGTCTGTAGGAAGTGTATCATATTCAGAGTCCAATAAGGAGTGGGCACATCATCATTCTCTTGTTCTTGTCCATCCTATAATACCAAGATAGTATCTTTTTCATCACCTGCTTCAACTTTCTGACTTGAGGCTAGTTGTTCACATAATCCCTTTCCACAGACCAGCTTAGTGACCTTAATTTCGATGTCATATTCAATGACATGAGTGATCCATCCTGCATGTTTCTCATTCAGATCCTTTGTTTAGAAGGAATTCCTTGACTCCCACATGAGATACCAATAATTGGATCTTGTTATTTGAGACTAGGTGCTTGAATTTCTTTAAGCTCCTAATCACTGCAAGGACATGCTTTTCAATGAAAGAGTACCTAGTTTCGTATTCGTCCAAGCCTTGACTGAAGAAAGCAACTGGTTGTTCTAATCCCTCTTTGTTTTGTAGTAACAGGATTGTAGAAATTGTGTCTCCACCACTAAAGGCATATAGCATGAAGTGCTTGGAGAAGTCTTGATTGACGAGAGTCGAAGCTTAAGATATAGCCTCTTTTATTGCCTCAAAACTTGCCTTGCCTTAAGATTTCCACTGAAATTCCATGCTCTTCTTCAACATCAGCGTTATTGGCTTTACGAGAGCTACAAAGTTTGGAACAAACCTGTGGAAAAAATTGATCCTTCCCAATAAGCTTTAAATAGCCTTCTTGTGACTTGGCAATGGCAATGCTCGAATTGCTTCAACTCTTTCTGGGTCAATCATCAACCCCTCCTTTGAAACAATATGGCCTAGAAGTTTTCCTTCGTGCGCCAAGAATATGCATTTTTTGGGATACAATGATACCCCAAATGTTCTACACCTTTGAAATACCTACCTCAAATGAAAGAGGTGATCCACTGCATTTTTGGAGAATACAATGATGTCGTCAAGATATATCAGAACTATTTTGTTGATCAATCCCTTGAATGCCATATCCATTGCCCTTTGGAAAGTGGCTCTAGCATTTGATAGCCCAAATGGTATCTTCTTATAGGCATAGTTGCCCCATTTGGTAGTGAAAGCCATCTTGAACTGGTTATCTTCTTTCACCATTATCTGATTATACCCTGAGTAGCCATCTAGGAGAGAGAATCTCTCTAAACCAGACACCACTTGCAATATTTGTTCCATTCAAGGAAGTGGGTAATGGTCTTTGAGAGATGCCCTGTTGAGGTCTCGGAAGTCCACACACAACCTGATTTTTGCACTCTTCTTCCTGAGTGGAACCAATTTTGCAACCTAGATTGAGTGCTTGATCGGGAATATAATGCTTGCCTCTATTAGCTTGTTTAGGTCTTTCTTCATTAGATGCTCCATGTGAGGGTTGACTTGTCTCTGCTTCTTCCTGATGGGATTAGCATATGGATCCAATTCTATGGTATGTTGTGCCAACTTCGGATTGAATCCTCTCAAGTCTTCATAGCTCCAAGTGAAGACATCTGGAAATTCTTGGCAAAGTTGTATGAAATCTGATTTCTCCTACTCAGTGGCCACTTTACCAATTTGAAGTGTTTTTCCTTCCCTAACTAGAATTGTCTCTAAATATTCTCTCTTGACCTGTATGTTAGCCTTTTCCTTACAGAACTGTTCGTTAGGGTTGAAGATAGACTCCAACATTACTAAACCCTTAGGAAGCTTGTTTTTCCACAGCTATACTACTTGATCCCCGTACTGCTGCTCTAGTCTGTCCTGATTCCTAGCTGAGAATTCAACCTCTTCTTGTAAAAAATTGACGCTCTGTTGATCGTTCTCAAACACCTGCCAGCTTATGTTATTATCTGGAACTGCTAGCCTCACAATCACATGCATATGTGGTTGTGTTTTTTCCCTTCCAATGTTTTCAACCACATCAAACGTTTCTCCAACTTTTACGAGCCTATCTGTGGCTTCATTTTTCTTCCTGGGTATGGACACGGTGTTGAAAGCTTCGAAATCCTCAACGAGGTCATATACCCTATTCTTGTAGTTATTCAGTAGGTCATTCTTTGTAGCATGTTGTCTCCTGACTTGGTTGACGATTAGCTTGCTATCTCCAAACACCTGCAAGTTCTATATGCCCTTTTTCCTAGCCCAATGAAGTCCATGAATCAAGGCCTCATATTCAACTGTGTTGTTTGAACATGAAAACTAGAACTAGAAAGTTGAATAATCTTTGATGCCTTGAGGTGAAACAAGCATAACTCCTCCTCCTACACCTTGCCTACTCTTTAATCCATCAAAAAATAACTACCATACCTCATTGTCATCCTTATGGTCTGGTTTGGTGATGCTAGGAATATGCAAGTTTTCTTCATGTATGCAATAGAATCCTAGCTTAGATTCTTCTACTTCTTGGTAGGGATAAAAAGCATGTACCTTGCTATCCCATTAATCAAGAGTAAAATATAGGATGCTTCCAACTTTGGTGTCGGCTTCATCTGTGCTTGGATAATATTCTTGATCAAATGTTGAACAGTTGTCATTGATTTGGCTTGGAGTATGAGGCTATAAATGAAAGTTTGCAATTGGTTCGGATCTGATTGTGACCTTAGTACCATATCTTGTTTTGAACAACATGTGTGACCAGTCAGCAGATAAGTAGCCTCCAATTCTAGCTATGAAATCCCTTGATAAGCATAGGGAAAAGAGTGGTGGCAAATCTATCACTGACACATCTTGCAAAATGGTAACGTTGGGTCTTGTATGCAAGGTAAGATTCAAACCTTTAATCACTCCCACTATTGCTACTACTGTCCCATAAAATATCACTACCCCCTTTGATATGACTTCATATTGGAGACCCAGCTGATCAGCTATTTGCTTTGGCATGAAAGAACTGCTTTCCCTAGAATCAATCATGCAATTGTGTACTAGTTTATCCCCAATGATTAATGAAACATAGAATGGATGGGGTTTCAAAACTTCACCTTGTTGTCATCCATGATTCCCTTCAGGCTGAGCAGCATTTGTGAGGAAATTCTCTTACATATGGACCTGCTGGTTCGAAGTTGACCAATTCTTCATGGAAGTTTGTAGAAGATCTCTTTGGTCTGGGATGGATAAAGATTGCCACATTGATATATTCACATTTTTCATCTTCATTTGATCAATGATGCTAAATGGGGATGAAATATCTCTTTGTTGTCCTTTAGCCTACACATTCCTTTCTTGCACATGGGTAGCAAAAGCTGGCATTTGAGTTGGCTTAGAAGGTAGTTTCGGCTATCCTTATGATTGCATAACATGGAGCTTTTCCCAAGTGTGGGACATTGTGAATCAGGAAATCTCTTTGGATGAAGGCTAGTTCTTATTCCTCTGTTCAGATGCACACATAAAAATGTGGAGGGTTTACTCAAAAACCTAATCTAACTTGCCAAGGAGATAGGGTAAGAAGATGCATAAAAATAAACCTAAACTAACGAAGGTGATGCACCGAGGAATGAAGAAACACATGTCCTACCAATAAACACAACCCATTAAAATGTAATGCAAGATCATGCACCGATAGCCAGATTTGTAGTGAAAGATCAGGAGGATGCAAATGAACATAGAGAGGATTGAGAATCATCCACAGACATGCATTATTTACTCCAAAGATTGATACAATACACTACAAAATGCCAAGAGGCAAAGTTGCATTATAGTTTTAGATGGGAGGTTTGAACTCCACAAATTCACCTGCCAAAGAGAAGAAGGGAGGGGCAAATCAAGAATGTCCAACCTTTAGAAAGAAGCCCCTCCTTAAAATTTATAGGAAGAATGAGAGAGAAAAGAGACAGGAATTCCAAATCTACCCCAACCACCTCCAGGTTGCATTTAATTCATCTCATTATGGTGTTAGGTGAGAACCCTAGTAGGCCCGTAAAAAGCTAAACTATATTTTGGATTTTTGAAGAACTTGTTCTCACCCAATTAAAGATATCCAGTCGTAGTTGGGTTGGTATGGTGGCCTATAAGGTTGAGCTTGAGGCTGATAAGAAGGTATAAAGCTTTGGGCTTGCTCCCTCTTGAGTGTAACTAGCTCATTTCCCAAATTTTGTAATTGTTTCATGACCTCTTGGAGTTCATTTGAAGCACTAGAGGATGAAGTAGAAATTTCATTTGAAATTTGATTTCTAGGAGTGGGAATAAATGCCAAAGTGGGTGCTTGAATAGTGCTTGGATTTTCCAAGTTTGGATACAAGGGCATGGGAGGCCTAGGAGCCAGCTTACTAGCTTGAATAAGATAATTTTTCACCCTAATGTCAATGCTATATGCAACAGGTAAGGTTGTGCCTCCCATAGATTGAATTAACATAGAAATATCAGAATTCAAAGTCTTAAGATAATATAGAAAAGAACCTTTAGCTGTTGGCCTAACGGCCACTATAATCCTATCCCAAGACCTTTGAAATCTAAAGTTGAAGTCATTCATTTGCTCATTAGGAGCTCTCTCGATACTTGTCAATTGTTCTATTAGAGACAAATTGTCTCCCTTTTCTCAAAACTGTTCATGGAGAACTATGCATAACTGATTCCAATTTTTGATAGAACCATCTCCAAGGCTCCTAAACCATTGCAATGCCTTCCCTTTGAATGAATATGCCAGCAATTTGATAGCAACATCCATTTCATTTATCTCATGGATTTCACAAACATTAGCAATGTCTTTGACATGATCACCAGAAGTGGTATGATTTTCTCCAGTGAAAAATGGAATGTTCTTCAATGCTGCAATTAGAACTGGATTCTATGCATTGAGGGAAAGTGGGCTGCTGGCAGTGAAGTTGAAAAAAGGGTATTGTTGCGCCATTCTGATTGGCCTGATAACCCTTGTTGATTGGATGAAAGTTCTACCAGGTGGAGGGGTTGATAAAGTACTGTTAGGTGGAGATGGTGATCTTTGTGGTCTTCTTCCTCTCCTTCCTCTTCTTGGTGATAGTTGCAAGTAGACAAATAACCCTTATTCTTGAGTATCAGACCTGGTTTGAATTCTTCTCATGTACTTGGGCAACATGTGCTAGTATACCATTGAATTCTATTCCTTCGGAGTCGCCATATGTGTTGGGGAATGAGCCTCAAAAGCTTGGATTTTGCCAAGTTACACACCAACCTCGACAAAAATTAAACTCAAATATTTGAAAGACCTGTATATTTGAGATTCTGGGGTTTGGAATTTGATTTGGAATGACAGTCCCGAAAACATGAACATGCCAGACTTCTGAAATCCCGAAATCCACAAATTCAAAAAACTTTGAAAATTTAAAAATCAAAATTTCAAAAACTAAAGATACCCTTTTGAAGATTACCCCCAGATCTATCAGGTGGTGAAATTTTGACTTTTTTTTAGCAAGTTAAGCCCTTGAAAATTGATTTTGGAGTTCAGCCTGGAAGGTGAAAAATTTAAAATTGGAGAACTTGTAATTTCTAAGTCCAAATTTCTTGAAAGTTCCTTCAAATCTTGTGGAATGACCTCTCAGTCCCATCGGGCATGCCAAAACTATTGATGGCAAATCACAGCACCCATTAATGTTTGTAACTCGATGAGTTGAGACTCTCAGTGTGATTGCATAACATGGAGCTTTTCCCAAGTGTGGAACCTTGTGAATCGGGAAAGCTCTCCGGATGAAGGCCGGTTCCTATTCCTCTATTTAGATGCACACATAAAAATGTAGAGGGTTTACTCAAAAATCTAATCTAACTTTCCAAGGAGATAGGGTAAGAAGATGCATAAAAATAAACCTAAACTAACGAAGGTGATGCCCTGAGGAATGAAGAAACACCTGTCCTACCAATAAACACAAACCATTAAAATGTAATGCAAGATCATGCACTGATAGCTAGATTTGCAGTGAAAGATCAAGAGGATGCAAATGAACACAGAGATGGTTGAGAATCATCCACAAACATGCATTATTTTCTCCAAAGATTGATACAATACACTACAAAATGCCAAGAGGCAAAGTTGCATTATAGTTTTAGATGGGAGGTTTGAACTCCACAAATTCACCTGCCAAAGAGAAGAAGGGAGGGGAAAAAAAAGAATGTTCAACCTTTAGAAAGAAGCCCCTCCTTACAATTTATAGGAAGAATGAGAGAGAAAAGAGAGAGGAATTCCAAATCTACCCCAACCACCTCCAGGTTGCATTTAATTCATCTCATTATGACGGTAGGTGAGAAACCTAGTAGGCCCTAAAAAAATGCAAACTGTATTTTACATTTTTGAAGAACTTGTTCTCACCCAATTAAACATATCCAGTCGTAGTTGGAAAGAGGACCCTATAAGCTTTCTAAAAAGTCTAACCTTGCGTGAATCCAAGCTCCCTGTGAAACGTTATGGCCATTTGAATATCTACGTCAGGGTTTGCTTTCTGTCAGGTTCGGGGTGTCAACGCTCAAAATGTTGCGCCTCCTGAAGGTGTGCCTCAGTGCATCCATCCTCATGTCAACATACTCTTAAGTGCACCATAGGCACTGAAAATGTGGTGTCGACATTTTCTGATTTGTGCCAGGGCACGAATTTTTGCATGTCGACACCTTCTGATGTGCGCCCCCAACTTGTGCTAGGGTGTGAATTTTTACATGTCGACACCTTCTGATGTGTGCACCCAACCTGCGCCAGGACACGAATTTTTACATGTCTACACCTTATGATATGCGCTAGTGGTGGTTGGAAATGTAATAAATGTCGAGTTTTCGACCATGCAATGCACTTTTAAAACCTGAAATGAAGGATTTAAATTTTCCTTGATTTCCATATTCTTCTGCTCTTGACTATATTTACCTAGGGGGGGAGATATATATAACAATTTGACAACTCAAAGAGATCACCTGCCTTCTAGGTAGAAGATTAGTGGCCTTTTAGCAATCCATTGGGCATGGAGTCATAAGCAATAACCTAAAACCAACTTTATCTCTGATCCTGAGCCTAATACTGCAACTCCTTCTTTGAGAGCATGTTGGACTATAGAAATTCAACTCGAGAGCAAAAAAACCTATGTTGAATCACTTAGGGAAATTGAAACCTAACTACAACAATACAATGTACATCCACACTTAGAGGAATTAAAATCTAGGATAATATTTACAAGGGTAAACCTTTTCCTTTTAGTAGCAATGTTTAAGATAGATTTCGTTAACCGGAATTAGGAGTTCTCCTCCATCTAATGTAGAAAATTGGAAGGCCTTACTACTTTTACATACCGTGACCATGTAGGGACCACTCCAAATGGTATCAAACTTAAAATGCTTTCCTAGTTTTTCCCGATCTGCATCCCATTTTAGAACTAGGTCCCCTTCCTACAAGGTCCTTGCTATTGCTTTCTTATCAAACCATATTTTTACTAAGGCTTGATCTTTCTCAATCGTTTTGAACTGCATGTTCTCTGATTTCTTCCAATTCCATCAACTTTGCATACCTAGCCTCCATTGGTTCGAACTCAGACAACTCCAATTGCTTCATGAGCTCTAATGCAGGTAATTCTAATGATATAGGCAATACTGCCTCTTTCCCATATACCAAATTGTAGGGAGAACTACCTGTAGAACTCTTTGGTGTTACCCTGTCAGCCCATAATGCTGATTTTAGCTTGGTATGCCATGCTCTTTGGTTTTCATCTAGATTCCTTCTAATGATCCTTAGCAAATTCTTGTTCGTGGAATCTGCCTGTCCATTACCCTACAAGTAATAATTTGAAGAGGTGCTCAAATAGATTCCATTCTTGACAGCCCATTCTGTAATCTTGGAACCTATGAATGTCAATGCATTGTCTGATATGATAGTGGTTGGCACAACGAACCTGGACACTATTCCTTCATAAAAGTGTAGTATGTTAGACTCATTTGCTTCTTTGAGCGCTACTGCTTCGGTCCACTTGTGGCCTTGGCTTGAGTTTGGGTTGATGACCCCGACGAAGTCCAATCCCCATTGCATAAATGGTTGGTCAACTAAAATTGGGTGCAATGGAAGTGCGTCTAGTCTTTCTTTGTCTGTGAAGAGTGCACATTTCTTGCACTTTCTTATCCATGTATAGCAGTCACTGAACACTGTCGGCCAATAATACCCTACCCTCATTATCTTGAGAGCTGTTAATCATGGGGTGAAATGTCCTCCAGAATCTCCATCGTGAAAATCTCGTAACACCCTCTCAATTTGACCTGTCCCAATGCACCTCAATAGAACTCCATTGATGTCTTTCTTAAACAAAACACCATCAACAAGCACATATGGAATGGCTTGTAATCTAAAGTATCTCCTCCTTTCTTTGCTCATTTCTAGAGGGTATAGGCCTATCTGTAGGAAGTGTATCATATTCTGATTCCAATAAGGAGCGGGCACATCATCATTCTCTTGTTCTTGTCCATCCTGTAATACCAAGATAGTATCTTTTTCATCACCTACTTCAACTTTTTGACTTGAGGCTAGTTGTTCACATAATCCCTTTCCACAAACCAGCTTAGTGACCTTAATTTCGATGTCATATTCCATGACATGAGTGATCCATTCTGCATGTTTCTCATTCAGATCCTTGTTTAGAAGGAATTCCTTGACTCCCGCATGAGAGACCAATAATTGGATCTTGTTATTTGAGACTAGGTGCTTGAATTTCTTTAAGCTCTTGATCAATGCAAGGACATGATTTTCAATGAAAGAGTACCTATTTTCGTATTCCTCCAAGCCTTGACTGAAGAAAGCAATTGGTTGTTCTAATCCCTCTTTGTTTTGCTGTAACAAGATTTTAGAAATTGTGTCTCCACCACCGAAGGCATATAGCATGAAGTCCTTAGAGAAGTCTGGATTGACGAGAGTTGAAGCTTGAGATATAGCCTCTTTTATTGCCTCAAAACTTGCCTTGCCTTCAAATGTCCACTGAAATTCCATGCTCGTCTTCAACATCAACGTTATTGGCTATACGAGAGTTGGAAAGTTTGGCACAAACCTGTGAACAAAATTGATCCTTCCCAAGAAGCTTTAAAGAGCCTTCTTGTGACTTGGCAATGGCAACACTCGAATTGCTTCAACTCTTTTTGGGTCAATCGTCAACCCCTCCTTTGAAATAATATGGCCTAGAAGTTTTCCTTCGTGAGCCAATAATATGCATTTTTTGGGATTCAATGATACCCCAAATCTTCTAACCTCTGAAATGCCTACCTCAAATGAAAGAGGTGATCCACTACATTTTTTGAAAATACAGTGATGTCATCAAGATATATCAGAAATATTTTGTTGATCAATCCCTTGAATGCCATATTCATCGCCCTTTGGAAAGTGGCTCTAGCATTTGATACCCCAAATGGTATCTTCTTATAGGCATAGGTGCCCCATTTGGTGGTGAAATCCATCTTGAACTGGTTATCTTCTTTCACCATTATCTGATTATACCCTGAGTAGCCATCTAGGAGAGAGAATCTCTCTGAACCAGACACCACTTGCAATATTTGTTCCATTCAAGGAAGTTGGTAATGGTCTTTGAGAGATGCCTTGTTGAGGTCTCGGAAGTCCACACACAACCTGATTTCTGCACTCTTCTTCCTGAGTGGAACCAAGTTTGCAACCTAGATTGAGTGCTTGATCGGGAATATAATGCTTGCCTCTATTAGCTTGTTTAGGTCTTTCTTCATTAGATGCTCCATGTGAGGGTTGACTTGTCTTTGCTTCTTCCTGATGGGATTAGCATATGGATCCAATTCTATGGTATGTTGTGCCAACTTCGGATTGAATCCTCTCAAGTCTTCATAGCTCCAAGTGAGGACATCTAGAAATTCTTGGCAAAGTTGTATGAAATCTGATTTCTCCTACTCAGTGGCCACTTTACCAATTTGAAGTGTTTTGCCTTCCCTAACCAGAATTGGCTCTGAATATTCTCTCTTGACCTGTATGTTAGCCTTTTCCTTACAGAACTGTTCGTTAGGGTTGAAGATAGACTCCAACATTACTAAACCCTTAGGAAGCTTATTTTTCCACAGCTATACTACTTGATACCGGTACTGCTGCTCTAGTCTGTCCTGATTCCTAGCTGAGAATTCAGCCTCTTCTTGTAAAAAATTGATGCTCTGTTGATCATTCTCAAACACCTGCCAGCTTATGTTAGTATCTGGAACTACTGGCCTCACTATCACATGCATATGTGGTTGTGTTTTTTCCCTTCCAATGTTGTCAACCACATCAAACGTTGCTCCAACTGCTGTGATCCTATCTGTGGCTACATTTTTCTTCCTGGGTATAGACACGGTTTTGAAAGCTTCGAAATCCTCAACGAGGTCATATACCCTATTCTTGTAGTTCTTCAGTAGGTCATTATTTGTAGCATGTTGTCTCTTTACTTGGTTGATGATTAGCTCGGTATCTCCAAACACTTGCAAGTTCTTTATGCCCTTTTTCCTGGCCTAATGAAGTCCATGAATCAAGGCCTCATATTCATTTGTGTTGTTTGAACAGGAAAATTGGAAACAGAAATTTGAATAATATTTGATGCCTTGAGGTGAAACAAGCATAACTCCTTCTCTTGCACCTTGCCTACTCCTTGATCCATCAAAAAATAACTGCCATACCTCATTATCATCCTTATGGTCTAGTTTGATGATGCTAGGAATAGGCTGGTTTTCTTCATGAATGCAATAGACTCCTAGCTTAGATTCTTCTAATTCTTAGTAGGGATCAAAATCATGTACCTTACTCTCCCATTCATCAAGAGTCAAATGTGGGATGCTTCCAACTTCGGTGTCAGCTTCATTTGTGCTTGGATAATCTTCTTGATCAAATGCTGAAAAGTTGGCATTGATTTGGCTTGGAGTATGAGGCTCAATATGAAAGTTTGCAATTGGTTAAGATTTGATTATGACCTTAGTACCATATCTTGATTTGAACATGTGTGACCAGTCAGTAGATAAGTAGCCTCCAATTCTAGCTATGAAATCCCTTGATAAGCATAGGGCAAAGAGTGGTGGCAAATCTATCACTGACACATCTTGCAAAACGGTAACGTTGGGGCATGCATGCAAGGTAAGATTCAAACCTTTAATCACTCCCACCATTACTACTACTATCCCATCCAATTGCACTACCCCCTTTGATATGACTTCATATTGGAGACCCAGCTAGTCAGTTATTTTCTCTGGCATGAAAGAACTGCTTGCCCTAGAATCAATCATTCAATTATGTACTAGTTTATCCCCAATGATTAATGAAATGTAGAATCGAGGGGGTTCCAAAACTTTACCTTGCTGTCCTCCATGATTCCCTTCAGGATGAGCAGCATTTGTGAGGACATTCTCTTGCAGATGGACCTACTAGTTCAAAGTTGACCAATTCTTCATGGCAGCTTGTAGAAAATCTCTTTGGTCTGGGATGGATAAAGATTCTCACATTGATATATTCACATTTTTCTTCTTCATTTGATCAATGATGCTAAATGGGGATGAAAGATCTCTTTACTGTCCTTTAGCCTACACATTCCTTTCTTGTGCATGGGTAGCAATAGTTGGCATTTGAGTTGGCTTAGAAGGTGGTTTCGGCTATCCTTATAATTACATAACATGGAGCTTTTCAAAAGTGTGGGACCTTGTGAATCGGGAAAGCTCTCTTGATGAAGGTTGGTTCCTATTCCTCTATTCAGATGCACACATAAAAATGTGGAGGGTTTACTCAAAAACCTAATCTAACTTGCCAAGGAGACATGGTCAGAAGATGCATAAAAATAAACCTAAACTAACGAAGGTGATGCACCGAGGAATGAAGAAACACCTATCCTACCAATAAACACAAACCATTAAAATGTAATGCAAGATCATGCACCGATAGCTAGATTTGCAGTGAAAGATCAAGAGGATGCAAATGAACACAAAGAGGGTTGAGAATCATCCACAGACATGCATTATTTTCTCTAAAGATTGATACAATCACTACAAAATTCCAAGAGGAAAAGTTGCATTATAGTTTTAGATGGGAGGTTTGAACTCCACAAATTCACCTGCCAAAGAGAAGAAGGGAGGGGCAAAACAAGAATGTCCAACCTTTAGAAAGAAGCCTCTCCTTACAATTTATAGGAAGAATGAGAGAGAAAAGAGAGAGGAATTCCAAATCTACCCTAACCACCTCCAGGTTGCATTTAATTCATCTTATTATGGTGGTAGGTGAGAACCCTAGCAGGCCCCAAAAAAAGGTGAACTGTATTTTGCATTTTTGAAGAACTTGTTCTCACCCAATTAAAGATATCCAGTCGTAGTTGGGTTGGTATGGTGGCCTATTAGGTTGAGCTTGAGGCTGATAAGAAGGTATAAAGCTTTGGGCTTGCTGCCTCTTGAGTGTAACCAGCTCATTTCCCAAATTTTGTAATTGTTTCATGACCTCTTGGAGTTCATCTGAAGCACTAGAGTATGAAGTAGAAGTTTCATTTGAAATTTTATTTCTAGGAGTGGGAATAAATGCAAAAGTGGGTGCTTGACTAGTGCTTGAATTTTCCAAGTTTGGATACAAGGGAATGGGAGGCCTAGGAGCCAGCTTACCAGCTTGAATAATACAATTTCAGCCCTAATGCAATGTTATAAGTAGCAGGTAAGGTTGTTCCTCCCATAGATTGAATTAACATAGAAATATCAAAATTCAAAGTCTTAAGATAATATAGAAAAGCACCTTCAGCTGTTGGCCTAACGACCACTGGAATCCTATCCCAAGACCTTTGAAATCTGAAGTTGAAGTCAGTCATTTTCTCATTGGGAGCTCTCTTGATAGTTGTCAATTGTTCTAGTAGAGACAAATTGTCTCCCTTTTCTCCGAATTGCTCATGGAGAACTATGCATAAATGATTCATATTTTGGATAGAACCAACTCTAAGGCTCTTAAACCATTGCAATGCCTTCCCTTTGAACAAAGATGCCAACAATTTGACAACAACATCCATTTCATTTATCTCATGGATTGCATAAATGTTAGCAATGTCTTTGACATGATCACCAGGAGTGGTATGATTTTCTCCAGTGAAAAATGGAGTGTTCTTCAATGCTGCAATTAGAATTGGATTCTATGCATTGAGGGCAAGTGGGCTATTGGCAGTGAAGTTGACAAAAGGGTTTTTTTGCGCCATTCTGATTGGCCTGGGAATCCTTGTTGATTAGATGAAAGGTCTACCAGGTGGAGAGGTTGATAAAGTACTGTTAGGTGGAGATGGTGATCTTTGTGGTCTTCTTCCTCTCCTTCCTCTTCCTAGTGATAGCTGCAAGTAGATAAATAACCCTTCTTCTCAAGTATCAGACCTGGTTTTAATTCTTCTCATGTACCTGGGCAACCTGTGTTGCTATATCACTGAATTCTATACCTTCAGAGTTGCCAGATGTGTTGGGGAACGAGCCTCAAAAGGCTGGATTTTGCCAAGTTACACACCAACCTCGAAAAAAATTAAACTCAAAATTTTTAAAGACCTGCATATTTGAGATTCTAGGGTTTGGAATTTGATTTGGAATGACAGTCCCAAAAACCTGAACATGCCAGACTTCTGAAATACCGAAATCCACAAATTCAAAAAACTCTGAAAATTTAAAATTTAAATTTTTAAAAACTAAAAATACCCTTTTGAAGATTACCCCCAGATCTATCAGGTGGTGAAATTTTGACTTTTTTTGAGCAAGTTAAGCCCTTGAAAATTGATTTTGGAGTTCAGCCTGGAAGGCGAAAAATCTAAAATTGGAGAACTTGTAATATCTAAGTCCAAATTTCTTAAAAGTTCCTTCAAATCTTGTGGAATGACCTCTCGGTCCCACCGGGCATCTAAAAATTTTTGATGGCAAATCACAGCACCCATGAATGTCTGTAACTCGATGGGTTGAGACTCTCAGTATGATTGCAAAACATGGAGCTTTTCCCAAGTGTGGGACCTTGTGAATGGGGAAAGATCTCCAGATGAAGGCCGGTTCCTATTCCTCTATTTAGATGCACACATAAAAATGTAGAGGGCTTACTCAAAAACCTAATCTAACTTGCTAAGGATACAGGGTAAGAAGATGCATAAAAATAAACCTAAACTAACGAAGGTGATGCCTCGAGGAATGAAGAAACACCTGTCCTACCAATAAACACAAACCATTAAAATGCAATGCAAGATCATGCACCGATAGCCAGATTTGCAGTGAAAGATCAGGAGGATGCAAATGAACACAGAGAGGGTTGAGAATCATCCACAGACATGCATTATTTTCTCTAAAGATTGATACAATACACTACAAAATGCTAAGAGGTAAAGCTGCATTACAGTTTTAGATGGGAGGTTTGAACTCCATAAATTTACCTACTAAAGAGAAGAAGGGAGGAGTAAAAAAATAATCTCCAACCTTTAGAAAGAAGCCACTCCTTACAATTTATAGGAAGAATGATAGAGAAAAGAGAGAGGAATTCCAAATCTACCCCAACCACCTCCAGGTTACATTTAATTCATCTCATTATGGCGGTAGGTGAGAACCCTAGCAGGCCCCAAAAAAAGGTGAACTGTATTTTTCATTTTTGAAGAACTTGTTCTCATCCAATTAAAGATATCCATTCGTAGTTGGACAGAGGACCCTATAAACTTTCTGAAAAGTCCAACCTTGTGTGAATCTGAGCTCCCTGTGAAATGTTATGGCCGTTTGAATATCTACATCAGGGTTTGCTTTCTGTCAGGTTCGGGGTGTCAACTCTCAAAATTTTGCACCTCCTGAAGGTGCACCTCGGTGCATCCATCCTCATGTTAACACACTCTTAAGTGCGCCATAGGTACTAAAAATGTGGTGTCGACATTTTCTGATCTGCACCAGGGCACAAATTTTTGCATGTCGACACCTTCTAATGTGCGCCCCCAACCTGCGCCAGGGCACGAATTTTTGCATGTCGACACCTTTTGATGTTCACCCCTAACCTACACCAGGGCATAAATTTTTACATGTCGACACCTTTTGATATGCGCTAGAGGTGGTTTGTGACGCAATAAATGTCAGGTTTTTGACCATGTAATGCACTTTCAAAACCCGAAATGAAGGATTTCGATTTTCCTTGATTTCCATATTCTTCTGCTCTTGACTATATTTACCTGAGTGGGAGATATATAAAACAGTTCCACCAATATTTTCTAGGGATTTCATTCCTACTATAGTTTGTGAAAAAGAAGTTGGATAATTTTCTTATATTTAGGATTGTTTAGATGGAAGTTATAGTATATGCAACGGATTACCTAAATTAGAAAATTACATCCATGAGCAAATTGAAGGTACAATAAGACATAATTTAGTTGAGTTTGATAAATATAAATCAGTTGCATACTAGTTGAAAGATGGAAAAGATTCTAAACAATGTGAGCTAGTTACAGAACAAATGCATGTTTTCCAATTTTTGAGAAAATTTAAGGATGAAATTATTTATGAGTATGTGAGGCATACACATAGAGCTCGATGGTTGGATGAACAATTCAAGCTATGTAAAGACACATTTCCTATTGGTACTATTGTTTCAGTGGTTGATTTTGCAGAGAATTACACATTGCAACCACAAATGGAGGTTCAATCGCAATATTACAACTCAGTACAAGTTACCATTTTTATGCATATAGCATTTCTACATTCTCCTGACAGTACAGAGAATGATCAATTTTTTTTAAGACAGTACCATTTTTATATCAATGATGATCATACTCATTCTACTAAATTTTTGCAAGGGTGTTTCCATTTATTTTATGGAAACTTGTCGAATAGGGACATCCACTTCAAACACCATTATATATGGTCAGGTAATTACATGTCTCAATTTAAAAATGTACGAATATTTTATTAGATGAGAAGAATGCATGTCAAGATGGGTGTGCAACATATTTGGAGTTTCACTGAGGCTAGACATGGAAAAGGAGAGCATGACGGTACAGGGGCATGTGTGAAAAGAGCTCTTGCAAGAAAAGATTTGAAGTAAAAAAATGGTGCTAAATTAAAAGATGTAAAGAGCATAGTGGAATGGTGTACTGACAACATGGCCCGAGGTTCTCAAGAAAATTCCACAGTTCGTAGATATTTTTGGTTGATAGAGGAACAAAAAATTTCTAACTACGAGGATTGTATGACACTCACTGGGTCTAGTGATATGCACTCATTTTGTAGCTCAAACGCTACTTCATGGGCCGTATGGACAAGAAATTTGATATGTTTTTGTGCATCTTGTATCAAATTTGTCACTGCTGAGTGTGATTCAAAAGAATGGGTGGATGGATTGATTTGTAGGCCTCTAACTCCACTTCCTAGTTATCAACCTCCACAAGCATTATGACTTGTTTCTGCAGATGAAGTTGCAACATCCAAGGACTTAACGAAATTTCATTTTTGGTGCGAAAAAGTATTTATGGTTATTTATTTAATTTTTGTATTGAGTTACATCCATTGAAATTTTCATATTTAATTTAAATTTGAGTTGTTCAACCTTTGTTTTTTTGCAGGACATGTGTTTGCAATAATTTTGACAGAAGACAATGAAGAAGGAACATACTATTTCTTATGTCGTTGCATTGAGGAAAGAAAGAAGTTGACTTCTCCTATTATAGATGGCAAAGATATTGAGTATCATATAGGGTCAGTGGTAGTTATTGGAACTTGGCTTCGACGGTATCCATTTAAAAACTCCTCTGTTTGAGTGTTTGAAGACTTTGAGACACACATGAAAATACTCTTATATTCACATCTAGTTCTAGTGAAAAATATTCAGCTGTATAGATATCGAGGAAGGCCTAATAGTAAGATTCTTTAGAAGGTTCGAAACTCAGATCATGAAGCAATCTTGTTTGCTATTCAGAGTAGATCCGATCCTGATGCTCATTGGAATGAATTTACAATGCTCATGTTTGGTATATATAATTTCTTTTCAATCTATATATAAATTTGTTAGTTTAAAGATCTAGATTTAAGTTTGAATATATTTTATTTTAAATTTGTGTATTATATATATAGATAGTATATGGTTTTGATTTGAAACTTAAATTTCTTTGACTAACACTTTTATTTTTAGGTTAGTGGTGCCAGAAAAGCTTCCACCTTCACGTGGTTGGCACTGTTAGTAGAGAATTTTAAATTCTCGAAGCTAAGAGAAGCTTTCATTGTTTGAAAAAGTTGTAAATGTTGTAAATTTTGAAAAAGTTGTAAATTTTGAAAATGTTATAAATTTTGAAAAAGTTGTAAATTTTGAAAAAGTTGTAAATTTTGAAAATGTTTTAAATTTTGAAAATGTTTTAAATTTTGATAACTGTTGTAGATTTTGAAAAAGTTGTAAATTTTTGAAAAAGTTGTAAAGTTTGAAAAAGTTGTAAATTTTGAAAAAGTTTTAAATTTTGAAAAAGTTGTAAATTTTAAAAATATTGTAAATTTGGAAAAAGTTGTAAATTTTGACAAAGTTATAAATTTTGAAAAAGTTGTTAATTTGGAAAATGTTGTAAATTTTGACAAATTTGAAAATGACTCCTCCCTAAGTGTTTACAAGACCATACCTACACGTGTGCACTGATCTCGGAAGGAAAAATCTTAGAGAGGATATTGTAGAGGGTTTCTACACCGAGGTGTTGGATCAGACGAGACGTCTCTAGGTGCCACGGAGTTCTGAGTAATCACTCGTTGAAGTTGAATGATTTTTTGGTCTTAGGGCTCTTAAGGGACTACGCTCGAAATGAAGTAGCCTAGAAGAAATGAACTTGTCACACACCGACACACCACCTCCTCTAGCATTCACCTGGCCACCTGGACGGATCGGTGTAGTCAGTTTGGTGCCACGACCCACCGTTTGCAAAATATAGCATTTGACAATCTTACGTTGTCTCTAATTACACTATTTCACGCGTTTGCAAATAATAGGGCAGCGAGAGCACCGAAATGAGAAGGAAAAAACTGAGAGAGAATTTTGTAGAGGGTCCCTATGCTTAGGTGTCGAATCAGATGAGGCATTCTCTAGGTGCCACGGAGTCTGAGTAGTCACCCATCGAAGTTGAACGATATTTTGGTCTTAGGGCTCTTAAGGGACTATGCCCGAACGAAGTAGCCCAGAAGCAACAACCTTGTCACGCACAAAAACACCACCTCCTCTAGCATTCACCTGGCCACTTGAATGTGTTGGCGTATTCAGTTTGGTGCCATGACCCACCGTTTGCAAAATATAGCATTTGACAACCTTACACTGGCTCAAACTGCACTATTTCGCGTGTTTGCAAACAATAGGGCAGCAAGAGCACCAAAATGAGAAGGAAAAAACCAAGAGAGGCTATTGTATAGGGTCTCTACACTATGGTGTTAGATCAGATGAGGCATCTCTAGGTGCCACAGAGTCTGAGAAGTCACCCGTCGAAATTGAATGATATTTTGGTCTCAGGGCTCTAAAGGGACTACGCTCGAACGAAATAGTCTGGAAGCAACGATCTGGTCGCGCACCAAAACACCACCCACTCTAGCATTCACCTAGCCACCTGGACATGTTGGCGTAGTTGGTTTAGTGCCACGACCCACCGTTTGTAAAATATAGCGTTTGACAACCTTACACTGGCTCAAACTAAACTATTTCACACGTTTACAAACAATAGGGCAGCGAGAGCACTGAAATGAGAAGGAAAAAACTGAGAGAGGATATTGTAGAGGGTCCCTATGCTGAGGTGTCAGATTAGACGAGACATCTCTAGGTGCCATGGAGTCCGAGTAGTCACCCGTCAAAGTTGAATGATATTTTGGTCTCAGTGCTCTTAAGGGACTACGCCTGAACGCAGTAGACTGGAAGCAACAACCTTGTCGCGCACAAAACCACCACCTCCTCTAGCATTCACCTGGCCACCCAGATGTGTCGATGTAGTCAGTTCGGTGCCACGACCCACCATTCGTAAAATATAGCGTTTGACAACCTTTTAATGGCTCAAACTACACTATTTCACTCGTTTGCAAACAATAGGGCAGCAAGAGAACTAAAATGAGAAGGAAAAACTAGGAGAGGCTATTGTATAGGGTCCCTACACTAAGGTTTTGGATCAGACGAGGCATCTCTAGGTGCCACAGAGTCTGAGTAGTCACCCGTCGAAGTCGAACGATATTTTGGTGTCAGGGCTCTTAAGGGACTACGCTCAAACGAAGTAGCCCGGAAGCAACGATCATGTCACAAAACAAAACACCACCTCCTCTAGCATTCACTTGGCCATCCAAACATGTCAGCATAGTCGGTTTGGTGCCATGACCCACTATTTTCAAAATATAGTGTTTGACAACCTTACACTGGCTCGAAATGCACTATTTCACGCGTTTGCAAACAATAAGGCAACGAGAGCACCTAAATGAGAAGGAAAAAACTGAGAGAGGATATTGTAGAGGGTCCCTATGCCAAGGTTTTAGATTAGATAAGGCATCTCTAGGTGCCATGGAGTCTGAGTAGTCTCTCGTCAAAGTTGAGCAATATTTTGGTCTCAGGGCTCTTAAGGGACTATGCCCGATCGAAGTATCCCGGAAGTAACCACCTCCTCTAGCATTCACCTAGCCACCCAGACATGGTGGCACAGTTGGTTCGGTGCCATGACCCACTGTTTGTAAAATATAGCATTTGACAACCTTACACTGGCTCAAACTGCACTATTTCACGCATTTACAAACAATAGGGCAGCGAGAGCACCAAAGTGAGAAGGAAAAAACCAAGAGAGGCTATTGTAGAGGGTCCCTACAACAAGGTTTTGGATAAGTTGAGGCATCTCTAGGTGCCATAGAGTTCAAGTAGTCACCCGTCGAAGTTGAACGATATTTTTGTCTTAGGGTTCTTAAGGGACTACACCCGAACAAAGTAGCTTGTAAGCAACGACCTTGTCACGCACCGAAACACCACCTCATCTAGCATTTACCAAGCCACTTGGACATTTCAACATATTTGGTTTGGTGCCACGACCCACCGTTTGTAAAATATAGCGTTTGACAACCTTACACTGGCTCCAACTGCACTATTTTGGGCATTTGCAAATAATAGGGCAGCGAGAGCACCGAAATGAGAAGGAAAAAACCAAGAGAGGATTTTGTAGAGGGTCCCTATGCCTAGGTTTTAGATTAGACAAGGCATTTCTATGTGCCACGAAGTCTGAGTAGTCACCCATCGAAGTTGAATGATATTTTGGTCTCAGGGATCTTAAGGGACTACGCCCGAACGAAGTAGCCCGAAAGCAACGACCTTGTAGCACACCAAAACACCACCTCCTCTAGCATTCACCTAGCCACCTAAACATGTTGGCATAGTCAGTTTAGTGCCACGACCCACCATTTGCAAAATATAGCATTTGACAACCTTACACTGGCTCCAAACACACTATTTAACACATTTACAAACAATAGGGCAAAGAGAGCACACTAATGAGAAGGAAAAACCAAGAGAGGTTATTGTAGAGGGTCCCTACATTGAGGTTTCAATTTAGAAGAGGTGTCTCTAGGTGCCACGGAGTCTGAGTAGTCACCCGTCGAAGTTGAACGATATTTTTGTCTCAGGGCTCTTAAGGGACTACGCCCGAACGAAGTAGCCCAGAAGCAACGACCTTGTCGTGCACTGAAACACCACCTCCTCTAGCATTCACCTGGCCACCCAGACATGTCGGTGTAGTCGGTTTGGTGCCATGACCCACCGTTTACAAAATATAGCGTTTGACAACCTTACATTGGCTCCAACTACACTACTTCACGCGTTTGTAAAGAATAGGGCAGTGAGAGCACTGAAATGAGAAGGAAAAAAATGAGAGAGGCTATTGTAGAGGGTCATTACACTAAGGTCTTAGATCAGATGAGGCATCTCTAGGTGCCACAAAGTCTGAGTAGTCACCCATCGAAATTAAACGATATTTTGGTCTTAGGGCTCTTAAGGGACTACTCCCGAACGAAGTAGCCCGGAAGCAATGCCCTCATTGCGCACCAAAACACCACCTCTTATAGCATTCACCTAGCCACCCAGATGTATCAGCATAGTCGGTTTGGTACCACGACCCACCGTTTGCAAAATATAGTGTTTGACAACCTTACACTGGCTCAAACTGCACTATTTCACGTGCATTTGCAAACAATAGGGCGGTAAGAGCACCGAAATGAGAAGGAAAAAACCAAGAGAGGCTGTTATATGGGGTCCCTACGACTGAGGTGTCGGGTCAGACGAGGTGTATCTAGGTGCCACGGAGTCTGAGTAGTCACCCTTCGAAGTTGAACGATATTTTGGTCTCAGGGCTCTTAAGGGACTACGCCCAAACGAAGTAGCCCAGAAGCAACAACCTTGTCACGCAACAAAATAGCACCTCCTCTAGCATTAACCTGGATGTGTCGGTGTAGTCGGTTTGGTGCCACGACCCACCGTTTGCAAAATATAGTGTTTGACAACCTTACACTGGCTCAAACTACACTCTTTCGCGCGTTTGCAGAAAATAGGGCAGCAAGAGCACCGAAATGAGAAGGAAAAAACTGAGAGAGGCTATTGTAGAGGGTACCTACATCAAGGTATTGGATTAGATGAGGCATCTCTAAGAGCCATGGAGTCTGAATAATCACCCATCAAAGTTGAACAATATTTTGGTCTTATGGCTCTTAAGGGACTACGCCCGAACAAAGTAGCCTGGAAGCAATGACCTTGTCGCGCACCAAAACACCACCTCCTCTAGCATTTACCTGGCCACCCAGATGTGTTGGTGTAGTCGGTTTGGTGCCACGACTCACTGTTTGCAAAATATAGTGCTTGACAACCTTACACTGGTTCAAGCTGCACTATTTCGCGCATTTTCAAATAATAGGGCAACGAGAACAATGAAATGAGAAGGAAAAAACAAGAGAGGCTATTGTAGAGGGTCCCTACATCAAGGTTTTGGATTAGATGAGGCATCTCTAAGAGCCATGGAGTCTGAATAGTCACCCGTTGAAGTTGAACAATATTTTGGTCTCATGGCTCTTAAGGGACTACGCCCGAACGAAGTAGCCTGGAAGCAACAACCTTATCACGCACCAAAACACCACCTCCTGTAGAATTTTCCTAGCCACCCGGATGTGTCGGTGCAGTCGATTTGGTGCCATGACCCACTGTTTGCAAAATATAGCATTTGACAACCTTACACTGGTTCAAACTGTACTATTTCACGTGTTTTCAAACAATAGGGCAATGAGAGCACCAAAAAAAGAAGGAAAAAATCAAGAGAGGCCTATTTAGAGGGTCCCTACACCAACATTTTAGATTAGATGAGGCATCTCTAGGTGCCATGGAGTCTGAGTAGTCACCCGTCGAAGTTGAACGATATTTTAGTCTAAAAGCTCTTAAGGGACTATGCCCGAACGAAGTAGCCCAGAAGCAACGACCTTGTCGCACACTAAAAAACCACCTCCTCTAGCGTTCACCTAGCCACCTAGACATGTTATCACAGTTGGTTTGGTGCCACGACCCACCGTTTGTAAAATATAGCATTTGATAACCTTACACTGGCTTAAACTGCACTATTTCGTGCGTTTGCAAACAATAGGGCAGCGAGAGCATCGAAATGAGAAGGAAAATACCGAGAGAGGCTATTGTAGAGGGTCCCTACACTGAGGTTTTAGATTAGACGAGGCATCTCTATGCACTATGGAGTCTGAGTAGTCACCCGTCGAAGTTGAACAATATTTTTGTCTCAGGGCTCTTAAGGGACTACGCCCAAATGAAGTATCCCAGAAGCAACGACCTTGTCGCGCACCAAAACACTACCTCCTCTTGTATTCACCTGGCCACCTGGATGTGTCGGCACAGTCGGTTTGGTGCCATGACCCACCATTTGTAAAATATAGCGTTTGACAACCTTACACTGGCTCCAACTACACTATTTCACACGTTTGCAAACAATAGGACAACGAGAGCACCGAAATGAGAAGGAAAAAACCGAGAGAGGCTTTTGTAGAGGGCACCTATGCCTAGGTTTTGAATCAGACAAGGCATCTCTATGTGCCATGGAGTATGAGTAGTCACCCATCGAATTTGAATGATATTTTGGTCTCAGGGCTCTTAAGGGACTACGCCCGAACGAAGTAGCCCAGAAGCAACGACCTTGTCGAGCACCAAAACACCACCTCCTCTAGCATTCAACTATCCATCTAGACATGCCAGCACAATCAGTTTGGTGCCATGACCCATCGTTTGTAAAATATGGCTTTTGACAACCTTACATTGGCTCCAATTGCACTATTTCACGCGTTTACAAACAATAGGGCAGTGAGAGCACCCAAATGAGAAGGAAAAAACTGAGAGAGGCTATTGTATAGGGTCCCTACACTGAGGTGTTGGATCAGAGGAGGCATCTCTAGGTGCCTCAATGTCTAAGTAGTCACCCGTCAAAGTTGAACGATATTTTGGTCTCAAGGCTCTTAAAGGAATACGCCTGAACGAAGTAGCCCAGAAGCAACGACCTTGTCACGCACCAAAAAACTGCCTTCTCTAGTGTTCACCTGGCCACCCAGACGTGTCGGCACAGTCAGTTTGGTGCCATGACGTCCTAAGGCATGACTTCTCACTCCTCACCTCCATTTATTTCCTAGGACTCAAAACATTCAATGTCACTTGTTTACCTTCCATCTCTCTTGTTCTCTTTGGACTTGCCTTTGTCCTCTTAGGTGCTTCATCATTGTCCCTACTTTTCTCTCTTGAGCTATGTTGTTGTGGTGATCTCTCTCCATCCTCTGCTACCCCAACTATGTGCTTACATGCTCATTATTTTTACATATTAATAGGATTCTTCATCACAGATCACTACACAGAATTAGGAGTATAAGTAAATCATCAAAAAATTAAGGGAACACATGTGTGAGGACCTTTTATTCGTAAGTGCCATCATTGATTGCATGAGATTTATCATCTTTGCCTCAAATTGAAGCAATGTCTCCCATCTGAAACTTCAACCCCCTAGTCCATCAAGCAAGATCAAACATTCATACTGTAAAGAAGGACATGTAACCATTGGGTCAGCATGATCCTTGAAAAAGGGAACATGATCTATTTCCTGAGATTATCTCTTTTTTTAGATTGTTCTTGGTCATATTTTTGAATATCAATAGGAATAAGAGTTGAGATCAAGAAAGATAAATTCCATTGGGAAAATAATCTCCCATTTGCGAGTGAGATGAATAATTTTGATTCTCATTCCTTGGTGATCTCAGGATGTGTTTTCATCTGACTTAGAGAACTTGTATGACATTTTGTCCCATACCATCACCTAGAGGTTTGATGCTCTGACAAGAAGCCATTTCTAATTTTGAATCCCATAAGGAGAATGTATCAAAAATTTTGGAAGATCTTGGCACAAGAATGCATGAGCTTAGTACTCCTCTCAAGGAGAATAATTCCACATGAAGAATCTTTAGGATTCAAATTTTAAGAATTGGTTCAGGAAAATATTTGTGACCCTTTCCTTCAATAGTCAATACTTTAGAAGCCTTTGTAGAGATCATAGGTTACATCTCTAGAATACTATGAAGAGTTAAATGAAAAATATTTTAGTCAATGTGGAAATATCAATGCCATTCCTGATAATTGACTCAACACATTGGAGCATGTGAAAATCTTGGAAGATGAGAAAGTTTCATTTGTAGTTTCCAGATTCAACAAGATGGTCTAAGGAAAAGCCTCATCATTCAAGATATTCCGTGGAGGAAGACATGAGTTGATTCTTCATTAGAGGAGGATTCTTCATGTGATGGGTAGAACCTAAGAATACTAATAAGGGATTACTGTCAAATTTTTACCCTTTTCAACTTGGGACATCAGAATGCACCACCACATGAAATCTCTCTCTTTCGTCACTTAAGGCTTGTAACATTCTCACTAGGTATTCAATTCCTCAGTACCCCAACTTGATTATGTTTCCCCCTCTCATTAATACTCAAACCCTTCTCACATTATCACCCCTTTAAGTCCCTTTGTCACTTAAGGCTTGTAACCCTACCCTATCATGCCATGTAACCTGGGTTAATCCAGAATGGTCAAGGATGAGTTAGAAGGTGAGTTAGCTAGGTTAATGTTAAGAGGTGAGTATAAACATACACTTAGCCATTTTTTTAATCCCTTTTTAATATTTCCTTTTCCTTCGTTGCTGCTAGTATTTACTTATGCTACTAAATTTTCAAGAAACCCTATTGTAAAAATCACATTTTTGCTCATATCTCCTTCATTTTTGCTCCATTTCCCCTGAAATTTTTCCCGTAACTTCTACTCATGAACTCCTTGAAGATGATCTAAAAATATTTTCCATTGGTACCCTAATTTTTTATAGCATCCCATTTAAAATTTCAGAGAAAAAACTTTCCTTTTTAGATCCTTGCAATTCTAGAGATCGAAAACACTTGAAATTTGAAGCAAGAAACCATATGAAAATACCTAATCTAATGAAAAAATTTCATCTTAATCCAAATACAAGAAGACATGATTAATTATTTATTATTAAATTGGCATATGAGCCTTACTAAAAATAATAAGTTTTGATAACAAAGAAAAAAATTTGAAACCTCTGTGTAATCTTCAATTCTAGAAATATGAAAATTGTAAAACTTGAAAATCGGGAAAATTGTAAAATATTCAATGTTGCACCATAAGTAACGTTAAATATTCATATATAGTTCAAGATGAACTCTACCTCGCTTATTTCTATCACTGTTCGCATTAGTTGATATGCAACAGATTGAGTGTTAGCTTTAAAAAAAAATTAATTGTACGTAAATTTTGCCCTTTTGTAGTTCACCTAGCATGGTTTTGCTTAATGGAATAGGTTTGCTTAACAATTGTACCATGTAGTGCTCTGGGACATGGTTTTTTAATTTTAAATCAAACATACATATCAGAGAACTAATTTAAATGGTTATGAAAACATACATAGAAGGATATCATACATGCAATGAAATCAAATCAAACATATAGTTCAAATTTATTGTTATGAAAACCAACACACATGGATATATAAGAATCAAACAAAGTGTGCTCCAGACGCACGTCTCTGAAAATATATATAAGTTTATAATGTATGTGTACATCTCAAACTAAGTGTGTCATAATGTATGTAGGACCACATGTGGTTGCAAAAGGCTATATATATACAATGGACTATATGAAGAAACATGTTCATTAGGACCAGATGGCCCATATGTGTGTGTGTGTGTGTGTGTGTGTGTACATCCAGGTGGACTATGAATCTACTCATGAAACATCTTCCCTCTCTTCGCCCTGCTAGAAGTAGCACATCCACGACCTAGGGATGTAGTGGAGGGAGATGCCACTATGGATTTCATCAGTGTAGTGCTACGTGTCTCTAAGCATTCCTGCAACCTAACCTGCACATTCATAAACGACAAGTTTTAAACACCCAAAATTTTAAAATACATTCAAAATTTAGAAACTTGTACAATTTAGTTAAAATGCATGTGAAATATTACCGCAATTTCATGATCCCTATCAATTTGTTGTTGACACATCACAGGGACAACAATAGACTCATGAGGGGTAAGCTACATACAAATAATTAATTTTCAAATTAAATATTTCACATAAATACAAAATTTGATATTGTAGATTTAAGTAATAAGAAATAATGAACCTCTAAAATTTAACAAATTTGAAAAATTGTACCTCAATTAGTGGATCTACAGAAGCTATGGTAGTATCTATAGCAACCTCCACAATCTGCATATATGGAGGAGTCTCTCTAGCAGTCATAAGCTATACAAAAAACATGTACAAATCAATATTAAAATCTACATGACTGTGCACCACATAACAGAGGTCCAAAAAATGTAATCCACGTGAAGTTCCAGTAATTAGAAACAAAGTGTAAAGATATTTACTAACCTATATACAACTCATATGAGGCATGTCAGTAGCCTCAGTTCCCAGAGCAGATGATGACCCACCAGGCTCCTGTGTATAAAAGACAAACATATTAATATGTACAACATACACGTGAAACATTATAATGATAATCTAGTGCAATCAAATGAAATTAAAAATGTAAGTTTGCACAACTTGAAACTTACGTTTGAAACACGCCCAGCTACAGTAGCTAGCATGTTGATGCCGAATGTTTCCTTCACCGGCTCTTGCTGTTTAAAATAAAATAAAAAATTAGTTTTTTACATGAATGTACATGACGTACAATCAAATACATATATATTAAAATCTCAAACATGTGAATTAAACTATTGTATATATATATTATTTATATTTATTTGAAATTTACCTGTGAAAGACCAATATCAGTGGCACCAGTTCCAAAAACATTCCCCAGCATCTCATCTATAGAAAAGAAATCCTATGAACCAGCAAATGATGTCTCACCCGCAGTGCATATGGCACCACATGATCCACAGTGGTGTGGTGCCCTAGAACTGGTGCCTCCACCAACATCACCAGATGCAATCTGGTCACTATGCTGGGTCAGAGTGTCAGTGAGCTCCCTCAATGCATGTAGTGTATCAATCTCCACAACCTCCTTCACTGTAGGAGGGATAACTCTAGGAAATAGGGGTTTTGGGGCATGGGGGATCCTAGGTTGACCTATGCATGCACCAGGTCTACTTTGTGCAGATCCACCTCCTCGACCAAAAAAGTTAGAAAAGTCAAAATAATTCGGGACCTCATTGAGCACGAACTCGCAATATAATTTCTTCAAAAAATAAAGAGGAACCTCATTGTTGTTGCATGGTGGATAATCAAAAACCATCCACCATTGGTCCCAAAAATTGTTTTTGATTTGGTCATCGTGGCACCAATGGATTGGGAACCATTTGCAGGTAACTGTGGGGGGGGCATTGGTTCTAGGGTCGGTAAATAATGCAAAAATGAGGTCTTTTCCATTTTTTTTTGTCTTTTACAGCCGCATGGGATAGTTTATCCACATATCACTACCTATAGTCACCTCTAAAGGTATTCCATCTATGTATTTGGTTGATTACAGACTCAAATTTACCAATCAATGTTTGCAATGTGTTGGCTAAAGTCATGCGAGATGGATTTGTGGCATGATTTTGTCTTATACTTTGAATTACGTTCTCAATGACAATTTTATTTTCTCATATTCTTCCGATGATATTATCTTGTGTTCCGGCTGGCTCAGTGGGGACATAAGGAGCCACAGGATGTGGATCTATGTTTGGAGGAGGGTTTTGAGGAATGTTTGGAGGGTTTTGAGGAATGTTCGGTGGGTTTTGAGGAATGTTTTGATGATTTGCATGATTTCGAGCTTACCGACCAACTGATAAAAGAATAAAATTGTATACATAAACAAACATTTCAAAAAACCCATGAAAATGCAAAAAAAAACCTAAAATGCAAAAAAAATGATTAAAATCAGGGGCTTACCTCCTCGTCTTGGTGGCATGGTTGAATATATCGTGATCTAGAAGTTTGATGAGAAATTTTGAAGTGGTATTCAATGCTTGAGTGAAAAACGTCTAGGAGAAATCGTGGTTTGAAATGAAAAATGGGAAAAATAAGGAGTCGTGGGACTACTAATTTTTGTTTCAGAGCTCCGCGAGCGCGGTTTATAACCACGATCGCGGTTTTAGGTTCGGTAATTACCAAACCTGGAATTCAGGAACTGTAATCACAGTTCCTAAATTTTAGGTTTTTATGTCCATGGAATTTTCCACCAACTTCGTGCACTTACCCTGATAGGAGCATGCAGTCCAAAGGAGAGGACCTAAGACTAATCTGAAGTGGATAACGTGTAGGACAAGGGAATTTTCATGGTATCAACCAAAGAGCATGTAATCAAAGTAGATAGATGTTGAGTTGTAGAGCTCAATTACTTTACATTAACAGGTTATATTAAACTTGATGGAAAGCACAATAACTGGCATCAGTTATGGAGTGACCAACATCGGTCAGGCAAGGATGAATCGACATCAATAAGGATTAACCGACGTCGGCTATTTGTGTGTGATTTTTTTATTTAACTCATGGGAATTAGATTTAATTTTAGGATCAAAGCAAATCTATTGATTGTAATTATGTGGCTAAGTGCCCTAAGTTTGTATATGCCTATATAATCATAAAATCTAGGGTTCAAAAGAGAGGATTATAAGAATTTAAGATTTTTGTGAGAATAATTGTGAGAGAGAGAATTCTTGGAGAAGAAGGAGAAGCTTGAGAAAAAGAAAGTACTTTACATCTGAGAGGTGTGGAAGATTACAAATCTTCATTATATATCTTATGAAAGCTTTGGATAATAGATTGGCTTGTTTCTTGGTGGATGTAGCCCACACTTGGTGAACCACGTTAAATCTAGCATTGATTTATATCTCTTTTTTTGTACATTTCTTCTAGTAGAATATCCGTTTTTATTGTATGTATTCTTAGATCTGATATATTATCTGTACAACCTTGTGTTAACCCCAACAAGTGGTATCAGATATTTATTTGAGGGTTTTATTTATTGATATTTACTCACAAAGGGTTTTCTGATTGAGTGGGAACTACAATAATGGAAGAATAAAACAAATATAAGTTAGAGAAGTTTGATGACTGAAATTATCAATTATGAAAGATGCAGATTGAGGATTATCTATATCAAAGAGATTTGTATTTACCGTTGGATGAAAATTTCAGACCTAAGAAGATGACTAATGAAGAATGGAATATTCTTGATAGAAAGGCTTTGGGATCTATAAGATTAAGCCTGACAGCATCGATGGATTCTAATATTACATAAGCGACATCTACAATAGAGTTAATAAAATATTTTGCTAATTTATATGAAAAACCTAGTGCTTCAAATAAAGTTTATTTGATGAAGAAACTATTTAGTTCTAAGATGCATGAAGCTGGATCTGCATTTAGTCATTTGAATGATTTTTGATTTATTGTAAATTAGTTAAAATCAGTTGATATTCCGTTTGATGATGAAGTGAAAGAAATTTTATTCTTATGTTCTTTTCATGATAGTTGGAATAATTTGGTAATGGTTGTTAGTAATACAACATCTATTAATAATATTTTAAATTTTGATGATGCAGTTAGTATAATCTTGAATGAAGAAATTCACAGGAAAAGTATAGAGGAATCATATGGGAATACTTTGAATGTAGATAGTAGAGGCAGACGGAAGGAGAGATCCAAGAGTAAGAATAATGGGAAATCAAAGTCAAAAGATGACAGATCTAAATCTAGAGATAAGGGAATTACCTGTTAGAAATGTGGAAAGAAAGGACATGCAATGAAATATTGTTGGTCAAAGGATCAAGAGAACCAGCACCCAGACAAAGGTAAAGCATCGAATAAGGAGGCAAATATTACAATAGAGGTAATATAAGATGCTCTTATTATTTATTTGGATAATAGAATAAAATCACAGGTTTTAGATTCAGGAGCTTCTTTCCATGCAACCCCTAATAAGGGTTATTTTAGAAATTATGTCCAGGAAATTTTGAACATGTTTCTTTGGGTGATTATGAACCTTGCATTATTAATGGTAAAAGGTAAATTCATCTAAAATTGTAAAATGGAAATACATGGGTATTGAAAGATGTGAGGCATGTGTCAAGCCTCAAGAAGAATCTTATTTCTGCAAGGAAACTAAGTGAAGCTAGTTGCATGGTTACATTCACAATAGACTCTTGGAAAGTCACTAAGGGTGTCTTTGTTGTGGCAAGAGGTAAGAAGGTAGGAACGTTATATTTATGTACCTGTGTTATTGATTATTTTTCAGTGTTATCTACTTCATATTCAAATTCATGCATGTGGCATAATCAGTTGGGCCATATGAGTCAAAAAGGAATGTAAATCTTAAATTCTAAGGGTAAGTTATCATATTTTAAAGATCTAGATCTTGATTTTTGTGAGTATTGTGTCTTTGGAAAGTAAAAGAGAATGAAATTTCTCAAAGTTGGGGCAACTAAGAAGGAGCAAAAATTGGATCTTCTACACTCAAATGTGTGGGGACCAGACCAGGTAGCTTCCCATGGAGGATCTCAGTATTATATTACTTTCATTGATGATGCTATAAGAAAGGTATGGGTTTATTGTATTAAACATAAATCTAATGTTTTTGAGACTTTCAAAAGATGGAAATCCATTATTGAGAATGAATCAAATTCAAAGTTAAAGTGTCTTAGATCTAACAATGCTGTTGAATACTGTAGCAAGGATTTCAATTATTATTGTTCAGTGAATGGGATATGTAGAGAAAATATGGTTCCAAGAACACCACAAGAGAATGGTGTTGTAGAGAGAATGAAAAATACAATCATGGAACATCCGAGAAGTATGAGGATACATTCTAGATTGCACTTATAGTTTCAGACATAAGCAGTTGATACAACAATTTATTTTATTAACTGTGGGCCTTCAAGTTCACTCGATGGAGGAATACTAGAGGAAGCTTGGACAGGAAAAGAGGTAGATCTTTCTTTTCTTAAATTTTTTGGTTTAGAATTTTTTTTGCACATTCATAAGGAAAATAGGAAAAATTTGGATGTAAAATCCAAGAGATGCACTTTCATTGGTTATGCATATGGTGATTTCAATTTTTTTTTGGGGATTTAGAGAATTCTAAAATTATTAGGATTCATGAAATTGAATGGAATGAAAAGAGAATGTATAGGGATCAAATTTTGGTACCCAAGGATGAACCGGTTGAGGAGTTTTTGAATGAAAATGAACTCTCAGATTTAAAAATAATACCGACAGCGTTACACAGTAGCCAGTATCAGTTGACCCCTGACTTGCATCGCTTAGATGAACTGATATTAGTTACAGAAGAGCCAAATCAACATTTGTTAGCAGAACCAATGTCAGTTATAGGTGACAAGCGTCAGTCACTGTCAGAATTGGAAAATAAATATCTAGAAGGTCCAAAATGAGCCTTTAGTACCCCAAAATTATGTGAAAAGGTCACAAAGGGTAAGTAAACCTCCAGAAATATTTACACCTCTATATTATTTATTATTGACTAATAATGGTGATTCAATGTAGGATAAGACCCATGTGTAGTGGGAGCATGACATGGATGAGGAGATGGACTCCTTGGAATAAAACTAGGCTAGGGATTTGTTTAAGTTTTTAGAAGCTAAGAGTACATTGCAGAACAAGTGGGTTTACAGGATCAAAGAAGAAGAGGGTGGACATAAAAGATACAAGGCAAGGCTTATAGTAAAGGGATTTACACAGAAAGTAGGTATTGAATTTGGTGAAATATTTTCTCGTGTTGTTAAAATGACTTCCATTCATAGTGTATTGAGTATAGTTGCAGTACATGATTTTCATTTAGAGTAACTAGATGTGAAGATAACTTTCCTGCATGCTGATTTGGATGAAGAGATTTATATGTAGCAGTCACTTGGGTATGAAGTCAAGGGTAAGGAGAAATTAGTGTGCAGGTTGAAAAAGAGTCTATATGGGATTAAAAAAACTCTAAGGAAATGGTACATGAGGTTTGATAGTTTCAGACATGAGCAAGGTTATTTGAGATGTGAATTTGACCATTGTGTTTATTTCAAGAAGCTTAAAAATGGGACCTATATTATTTTTTTACTGTGGGGATGATATGCTTATTGAAGGATCTAGTATGCAGGAAATTGGTGAGCTTAAGGGAAAAATAGCTCACACATTTGCTATGAAGGATGTAGGCACTGCAAAAAGAATCCTTGGCATGTAAATACATAGAGAGGGGAAGAACAATAAATTTTATTTTTCTCAGGAGGCTTATATCAAAAAGGTGTTGGAAAGGTTTAACATGTAAGTTTCAAAATCGGTGAGTACACGTATGGTTGGACACTTCAAATTGAGTAAAGATCAATTTCCTTCATCACATAAGGAGGTCAAATACATGCCACAAGTACCATATGCTTCAATAGTTGGGAGTCTGATGTATGTTATGGTTTTTACTAGACCAGACATTACATAGGCGATGGGAGTTGTGAGTAGATTTATAGCTAATCTCGGTAAAGAGCATTGGAAATAAATCTAATGGATACTCAAGTATTTGAGAGGGACATTTAGTATGTGGTTATGCTATGGAGGTTTAGATATTTCTTTATGTGGCTATGTTGATTCAGATATGGCTGGAGATCTTGATGGAATAAGGAGCACTACTGGATATATTTTCACAGTAGGTGGGACGACAATTAGCTAAATTTTGAGATTACAGAAGGTTGTGGATTTTTTTACTATAGACGTAGAGTATGTTACATTTATAGAGGCTAAAAAATATATGATATGGATGAGTAGGTTCATGGAAGAGTTGAGAAAGGAGAAATAAGATTGTAAATTGTTCAGTGACATTCAAAGTGTAATTCATTTGAAAAAGAAATCAACATTTCATTCTAGAATGAAACATATTCAGTTGAGGTATCACTTCATACGGTAGGTATTGGAGTATGGGAAACTGAAACTCAAGAAGATTCATATGAGTGAAAACCCTATGGATATGCTAACGAATCCATTAGCAAAAGATAAGTTGGAGCTACACTCCACTTCTGTTGGTCTTCGAGTTTGAGACTTGAAGAGGAAGAAACAAAGCTAAGGAAAGGATCCAAGAATAACGATGTACATGTATAATGCAATAATTTATCTCTAAGTGGGAGATTGTTGAGATTTAGAGCTCAATTACTTCATATTAGCATGTTATATTAAAGTTACAGTAAAACACAGTAACCGACATCGGTTATGGAGGGATCGGCATCGGTCAGGCAAGGAGGAACCCACATCGGTTAGGGCTAACCAGCATCAGTTACTTGTGTCTGAGTGTTTTATTTAACTCATGTGAATTACATCTAATTTTAGTATTAAAGTAGATCTATTGATTTTTAATTGCATGGCTAAGTGCCCTAAGTTTGTATATGCCTATATAAGCATAAATGCTAGGGTTTAGAAGAGAGGATTGTAAGAATTGATGATTATTGTGAGAATAATTTTGAGAGAGAGAATTCTTGGAGAAGAAGGCGAATCTTGAGAAAAATAAAGTACTATACATTTGAGAGGTGTGGAAGATTGTAAATCTTCATTGTATATCATCTGAAAGCTTTGTCTAATATATTGGCTTATTTCTTGGTGGATGTAGCCCACACAGGGTGAACCACGTTAAATCTAGTATTGATTTATATCTCTTGTTATGTATATTTCTTCTGGTAGAATAGAATATCTACTTTTATTGAATGTATGCTTAGATCTGATATATTATATGTACAACCTTGTTCTAACCCCAACACTAGATGCATGTGTTAGTAGCAAGCATGTCATATAAAAACAATGTAACAAGTAAATGTGCATACAAGATGAACCATGAAAAGTGGGTTTCAAACATCAGACATCACTCACAATGTCATAAGACAATCAGGGCCGAAGTAGCAAACAACATATAATGTGCACATAAGAAAAAGGACATAGCCCACAAATAATAACATACAATGACAAATAATAGCAAGCAAGATAAATTAGACAACCATGGTGACATATAGTCGTGCAAAGTAAATACTATACATGAAGAACCTATTAGTATGTTACAACGATAAAAAGTATGTCAAAATATGTATGTATCAATGTAAAGTGATGTGCTAGTAAGAATAGAAATTAGTATATAATGGAACAATAACACCTATAATGTGTGGAAGTAGTAAAAGGTAAATTCCCCCAAGAGCCTCAGTGGGATGGGAAAAGGATACATTGTCGAGCCTCATTACAATATGTAAGATCCTATAAAAATTATGCATTCACAACTAAATACCAAGCAAACACACTTGTATATGGTAAATATGATGAAATATTGAGTATTCTAACTAGCATAGTAAGTAAAGTGCATCATGTAACTAGTATAAGTAAGCAAGAATAAGTGAAACCAAGATATGCAATATGAATGTGATAGGAGCAGCATGCCCCCAAATAATGTGTATGAGTATGATGTTCATTTATAAATTACCCCTCAACAATCAAGAATGAACCATAAAAAAAAAGAGTGTGTCATCATAAAATGGTTTTAAAGAGACATGCTAGAAAGATGTATCATGAAACATAGAGCATGAAGTGTAGAAATGTGTGAGGTTCATTTTAGATTTAGACCCTCAGTAGTCGAGTATGAACCATGGAACTAGAGTGTGTCATAGGGTAGTGATGATAAAAGGTATGTATCAACTTAAGTTATATTTATTAGAAATAGGAAGTATGAATTATGGATCGTAATTGTAGAAATGATAGACATCTAATGATGCTAGGATCAAGAGTAAGGATGATGCCCCCAAGTGTATGATGATGAGTAAGTTATCTGATGAAAGTGAAGGGAAAGGGTCCTCCACCTGATATCTGAGGAGTTAAAGGTGTGTGACCGTGCTCTGAGATTGGTAGTGTATGAGACTGACGATGTACATGCGATGGAAGCCAAATTGTAAAACACCTATGTGAAGAAGACCTAGGAGGTGATGAGCACCAATGTGTAGGAGAATTGAGAGGTGATGTGAACTTATGTGTAGTATCTATATGAGGTGATAAAGGTGGTGAACTTATATGTGAAGGGGATTCCCAAGTAGGGGACTTAGGTCGATGAGGTGGACTAGTGAACGAATTGGAATGAGTAGGTTGTGTGCAAATTGGAGAGCTAGGTGCAGAATTTTCCTTAGATTTGAGAGGCCAAAGGGGCCTAGATGCTTTAACTAGTGAAAGGACATCCTCAAGAGGAGGATTAGGTAATGGTGTGCATGGTGGGACACCTTTGATGGTGATAACTTGCTTATTGTGAATGAATTTGAGACACAAGTGATTCATGGAAAATATAGTTTGAGCGGTGCAGAGCCAAATAAGACCTAAGATAATGTCATAAACTTCGATTGAAGGTGCCACATTGAATGAAACAAGCATGGTGAGAGGCCCAACTATAACTAGAAGCTTGATGTAGCCATAAAATTTGGTAACATGCTATGAAATTTTAGAGAGTGGATAGTTGATAGCAATGAGAAGTGCAATAGACCAAACACCAATAGGAGTCGATGGATTGATCATGGTGTTATTGACACTATGTGGTCCAATAGAAGAATTTATGTGTAGTGTATTAGAATAAAATGTAACGTGATAATCATGATCAAATAATGTATTAAGTGGTGGAGATGCATCTATATTAGCAACTAGAAAATCAAGAGGCCCTGATAAAGGAGGAGGCATAATGCGATATGTATGATTAGTAGAAAAATATGTAGCTTATTGGTCATGCTTAGGAAATGGATCTTTAAATTTATTTAGCTTTTGATTTTCATTGACCGACTTAGATGTTGAAGGATCAGGGAGCTCAATTGCATTGTTTTCAATAATATCTTCAATAACTTGCTTAAGTTTGAAACATTGATCAGTCAAATACCCAACACATTGATGATAGTTACATCTAGCATTTTTATCATAATTGTGGCCTTTATGGTGAGATGGATCAAGATTTAGTGATGGTGGAAGTGTAATAAGATTGATTTCAATAAGTTATGTGCCCAATAGAAGGAAAAGAGCATAAAGAAATTTTGTGAATGTATGATTTGTAGGTTACCATTGAAGCTTTTCAGGAGTTTAAATGATGTTAATAGTAGCTTTTTCTTCAGTAGGTTTAAGAGATGGCTTGAAAGTAGATTTGCTTTGAAATTGATTAGAATATGATGAATCATGATCATGATACTTGATTTTTACCATAGATAAAAAAAATATTTCACTCAACTTAAGTGTATGGCATAAGTGATCAAATGATGGAGAGGCATCAAAGATGACACTCTCTTGGAGAAGAGATAAAATACTTTGAACAAAAAGATCTTATAATTTATAATCCACGAGTACATTTCCCATCTTAGCTAAATTGTTCTCATATCATAATACATAGTCAGCTAGATGTTGATTATATCCTTGTTTGATCTCTGCAAGTTGAGCATAGGATATCTTAGAACCAATATTGATTGAAAAATGTGCAATAAAATCATTGACTAATTGTGTAAATGATGTTACCAAATGAACAGGTAGATTATAAAACCAATTCATAACATAATATTGGAGACTTTTAGGAAATAACTTTACTAGTAAAGTGTGATCATCCACATAATTGAGACATGCCACGTGAAAATATCTTATATTCTCTTGAGGGTCACCATGGCCATTGAATGTGGGCAAATTAGGGGTGACAAAATTTGGAGGAAGTGCATAAGTGGAAATGGTAGGTACGAAAGAAGTATGAAGGAGTAAGGAAGAATTAAGAGATGGAGATGCACGAGAAGTAGCTATTTGAAGTTGAAAAAATTATTGGGGTTAGAACATTGGTTATATAGATAATATATCAGATCTAACCATACATAAAAATAAAAGTGGATATTCTACTAGAAGAAATACATAAAAGAAGAGATATAAATCAACACCAGATTTAACGTGGTTCACCCAATGTGGGATAAGTCCACCAAGAAACAAGCCAATCTATTATCCAAAGCTTTGACAAGATATACAATGAATATTTACAATCTTCCACACCTCTCATATGTACATTAATTTCTTTCTCTCAAGCTTTTGCAACTTCACCAAGAATTCTCACTCTCACAATTATTCTCAGAATAATCATCAAATTTTACAAGTTATTCTTAGTTATTACTTCTAAACCCTAGTTTTTATGCTTATATAGGCGTATACAAAATTAGGTCACTTAGCCATGCAATTACAATCAATTGATCTAATTTAATACTAAAAATAGATCTAATTCCCATGAGTTAATTAAAACACTCATACATAGGTGACCGACACCATTTATCCCTAACCGATGACACTTCCTCCTTTCTTGACCAATGTCAGTCATAGGTGACCTGATGCCGATACCTCCATAACCGATGTTGGTTACTTTTTTTCTAGCATGTTTTATATTATATGATAATCTAAAGTAATTGACCTCCATAAATCAACAATCTCCCACTTGTAGATTAATTACTACACCATACATGTACAGTGTCATCCTTGGATCCTTCCTTGGCTTTTTTTCTTCCTCTTCAAGTCTCAAACTTGAAGACCTATAGAAGTGGAGGGTAGCTCCAACTTCTCCTTTGCTAATGGATTTGTTAGCATATCCGTAGGGTTCTCACTCGTATTAATCTTTTCTGGATTCAATTGCCCATCCTCCAATACCTTTCATATGAAGTGATATCTCAACTGAATGTTTTTTGTTCTCGAATGAAGTGCTGCATTTTTTACCAAATGAATTACACTCTGACTATCACTGAACAATTTTCAATCATCTTTCTCCTTTCCCAACTATTTCATGAACCTACTCATTCATATCATCTCCTTGCTAGCCTCTGTAGTAGTAACATACTCTACCTTTGTAGTAGACAAAGCCATAACCTTCTGTAATCTTGAAATCTAGCTAACTATCATTCCAACTACTATGAAAATATATCCAATAGTGCTCCTCCTACCATCCAGATCTCCATCCATATCTGAATCAACATAGATTCATAATGAAATATCCAAACCTCCATAGCATAACTGCATGCTAGATGTCCCTTTTAAATACCTGAGTATCCATTGGACTACTTTTCAATACTCTTTACCTGGATTGGCCATATATCTACTCATAAATCCCACTGCCTGTGTAATTTCTGGTCTGGTACAAACCATAACATACATGAGACTCCCAACTGCTGAAGCATATGGCACTCGTGTCATGTATTTGACCTCCTCATGTGATGAAGGACACTGATATTTTCTCAATTTGAAGTGTCTAGCCATTGATTTACTAACAGATTTGGCATCCTACATCTTGAACCTTTCTAACACCCTGGAGATATAATCCTCTCGAGACAAATAAAATTTATTTTTCTCCATGTCTCTGTGTATTTGCATGCCAAGGATTATTTTTACATCTCCTAAATCCTTCATAGAAAATGTGTGAGCTAGATTTCTCTTAAGCTCGTGAATTACCTGCATACTAGATCCTGCAATAATAATATCATCCACATACAGTAACAAAATAATATAGCTCCCATTTTCAAGCTTCTGAAATAAACACAATGGTCAGCTTCACATCTCAGGTAACCATGATCATGATAAAACTATCAAACCTCATGTACCATTTCTTTGGATCTTGTTTGAGCCCATATAGGCTCTTTTTCAACCTGTACACTAATTTCTCCTTACCTTTGACTTCATACCCAAGCAGCTGATGCATATAAATCTCTTCATCCAAATCACCATGAAGGAAATCCAGTCTTCACATCTAGTTGCTCTAAATGTAAATCCTCTACTGCAACTAAACTCAATACAGTATGAATAGAAGTCATCTTAACAACAGGAGAAAATATTTCACCAAAGTCAATACCTACTTTCTATGCAAATCCCTTTACTACAAGCCTTACCTTGTACCTTTTTTGTCCACCCTCTTCTTCCTTGAACTTGTAAACCCACTTGTTCTGCAATGTCCTCTTACATGCTGACAACTTAACCAAATCCCATGTTTGGTTATGTTCTAAGGACTCCATCTCCTCATCCATGCCATGCTCATACTAGACGTGTGTCTTATCCTACATTGCTTCTTCAAAACTCTCTAGTTAACCATTATCAATCAATAATAAATAAAATAGATAAGTTGTAAATATTTATAGAGGTTTACTTACCCTTTGTGACCTTCTCACAAGAGTTTGGGGTACCAGAGGCTCATTTTGGACCTCTTGTACATTTGTATCCAAATCTATTAGTGACTGATTTCGGTCACCTGTAACCAACATCGGTTTTGCTAATCGATGTTTGTCAGGGGTCAACCGAAACTGGTTACTGTGTAACCCTGTCAGTATTACTTTTAAATCCAAGATTTTATTTTCATTCAAAAACTTCTTAACAGGTTCATCCTTGGGTACAAAAATTTGATCCTTGAACATTATCTTTTCATTCTATTCAATATCATGACTCCAAATAATTTTAGAATTCTCAAAATCTCAAAAAAGGAATCCAAAATCACCAGATCCATAACTAATGAAAGTTCATATCTTAGATTTTTCATCCAATTTTTTTATATTTTTCTTATCAATATGCACAAAAGCTTCTGAACAAAAAACTTTAAGAAAAGTAAGATCTACCTCTTTTCTTGTCCAAGCTTCCTCTGGTATTCCCCCATCTAGTGAACTTGAAGGCCCATGGATAATAAAATAAACTGATGTATCAACTGTTTTTGCCCAAAACTCTAAGGGCAATCCAGAATGTATCCTCATACTTCTAGCACGTTCCATGATTGTCCTGTTCATTTTCACTACAACACCGTTCTCTCGTGGTGTCCTTGGAACTATCCTTTCTCTACATATCCCATTCAATGAACAATAATCATTGAAATCCTTGCTATAGTATTCACCACCATTTTCAAATCTAAGGCATTTTAACTTTGAATTTGATTCATTCTCAAAGGGGAATTTCCATCTTTTAAAGGTTTGAAAAATATTAGATTTATGTTTAATATAATAAACCCGTACCTTTCTTGTAGCATCATCAATGAAAGTAACATAATACTAGGATCCTTCATGAGAAGCTACTTGAGCTGGTCCCCACACATCTGAGTGTATAAGCTCCAATTTCTGCTCCTTAGTTGCCCCAACTTTGAGAAATCTCAATCTCTTTTACTTTCCAAAGATACAATGCTCACAGAAATCAAGATCTAAATCTTTCAAATCTAATAAATTACCCTTATCCTTTAAGATCTACATTCCTTTTTCACTCCTATGGCCCAACTGATTATGCTACATACATGCATCTAAATCTAAAGTAGATAATGTAGAAAAAAAATCAATAACATAGGTAGATAAATATAATGTTCTTACCTTATTACCTATTTCCACAATAAAAGCACCCTTGGTGACTTTCCAAGAGTCTCCTATAAAAGTAACCATGCAACCATCTTCACCTAGTTTCCCTACAGAAATAATATTGCTCCTAAATTTTGGCACATGCCTCACATATGTCAATACCCATGTATTTCCATTCTACAATTTAAGATGAAATTCCCCTTTTCCAGTAATATTTCAAGGTTCACCATCACCCAAATAAACATGCCCAAACTTGTCCTGCACAATTTTTAGAAATAGCCCTTATTAGGGGTTGCAGGGAAAGAAGCTCCTGAATCTAAAACCTATAATTCAATTCTATTATCTAAAGAAATAATAAGAGCATATTGCATTACCTCTACCATAGCAAGATTTGCTTCTTTACCTTTGTCTGGTTGTTGGTTCTCTTTATCCTTTGACCAACAATATTTCTTTGCATGTCCTTTCTTTCCACATTTCTAATAGGTAATTCCCTTACCTCTAGATTTAGATTTGATATTCCTTGAATTTTATTTCTCATTACCCTTACGCTTGGATCTCTCCTTCTACTCGCCCCTGCTTTCTACATTCCAAGCATTCCCAGATGATGATTCCTCTATGCTCTTCCTATGAATTTCTTCATTCAAGATTATACTAATTACATCATCAAACTTCAAAACATTATTAGCAGATGTTGTATTACTAACAACCATTACAAGATTATCCCAACTATCAGGAAAAGAACATAAGAATAAAATTTATTTCACTTCATCATCAAATGGTATATCAATTGATTTTAACTGATTTACAATAGATCTGAAATCATTAAAATGACTAGATGCAGGTCCACCTTCATGTATCTTAGAAATAAATAGTTTCTTCATCAAATAAACTTTATTTGAAGCACATGGTTGTCATATAAATTAGCAAGAGTTTTCATTAACCCTACCATGGAAGTCACTTCTGTAAAATTGGAAGCTATGGATGTTGTCAAGCTCAATCTTATAGATCCCAGAGCCTTTCTATCAAGAATATTTCATTCTTCTTCAGTCATCTTCATAGGTCTTCACTTATTATCGAACGGTAAATACAAATCTCTTTGATATAGATAATCCTCAATCTGCATCTTCCATAATTGATAATTTTAGTCGTCAAATTTCTCTACCTTGTATTTGTTTTCTTTTGCCATTGATGTAACTCCCACGTAATCAGAAACCCCTCTATGAGTAAATGTGTCAGCACACAAAACCCTTAAAAAGATCTTTGATACCATTTGTTTGGGTTAGAACACCAGTTGTACAGATAATATATCGGATCTAAGAATACATGCAAATAAAAGTGTATATTCTACCAGAAGAAATACATAAAAACAAGAGATATAAATCAACACCAAATTTAATGTGGTTCACCCAGTGTGGGCTACGTACACCAAGAAATAAGCCAATCTATTATCCAAATATTTCAGAAGATTTACAATGAAGATTTACAATCTTCCACACCTCTCAGATGTACAATAATTTCTTTCTCTCAAGCTTTTACAACTTCACCAAGAATTCTCACTCTCAGAATTATTCTCAAAATAATAATCAACGTTTGCAAGTTCTTCTTAATTCTTACTTCTAAACCATATATTTTATGCTTATATAGGCGTATAAAAACTTAGGGCACTTAACCATGTAATTACAATCAATAGATCTGCTTTAATACTAAAAATAGATCTATTTCCCATGAGTTAATTTAAAACTCATACATAGGTGACCGATGTTGGTTATCCCTAACCAATGTTGGATCCTCCTTTCCTGACTGATGTCGGTCATACGTGATTGATTCTAGTCCCTCCATAACCGATGTTGGTTATTGTGTTTTCCAGCAATTTTTATATTGCATGATAATCTAAAGTAATTAAGCTCCACAACTCAACAAAATTCAAGCCTGCACCTGATATAAAGAAGCTAAATTAGGAGTGTTTGTAGAAGAGATAGGTTGTGAATTAGAAGTATTGGGTTAAATGCATGGATCGGTGGTAGTAGAAATGGAAGTACGAATGTGTAGGGGTTGAGTGGAAGCCATAGCATCAGAGGAATAACCTACAAGAGGCACTAAAGTAACATCTTGAGAGTTTTTAGTAACTCGAAAAAGATGGAGAATATGCGAAAGATGTGTAGGATTATCGCACAAAGCTTGATGAAAATTAGTAAGTTTGCTTAACTATTCTTGATCAACATTGGTGTCCTTATCATATGATTTCTCACTATCAAACATTTCAATGTTTTCAAGGGGAACATTTTGTAAGTTGGGAAAAGGTTTATTAGATTCAACCATTGATTTAGAAACCCTACGGTAAGATGGAGTAAACTCAATATGCTCAAAAGATCGAAATCTACCACTATGAGTGACAAGAATAAAAAGGAAGGGATCAATTTTTGGGTTCACTAAATGATTTAAAAAAAATAAAATTTATGTTAAACCCTAATATTTCAGAGTAATTGAATTTAAACTATGATATACAACTACTATAAACAATTTGACATAAGCAATAAGCCAATAAAATATAAAAACCTAAGTGCAAGAGAGAGAGGGAGGGACTTAGTTGATTTACGCTTGATTTGGGACTGGTGCATATTGGGAAAACTATTGAACAATAAAATAACAATGTCACAATCACTCAGGGTAAATTATGGAACTAGGGCATTTGGACTGGAGTGAGGGTGCCTAGGCACTAGAGAACTCTACTGGGTGCTTGCATCTTCATAGATGGTCAAAATATGATTTCTAGAGTATAGTTGATATTCGCTTGTATGTCGCACCTCGATCGTTGGATGTAATTGTAACCTATAAAATAGATATTCACTTGCAAAACCCACAAAACTACATCAAATCCAAAAAAAATAAATATGTAATATGGGGAGTCGTACTAGCCCCAGCAGTCACCTGAATTAGTGAACTTATGACTCAGTGCTGCACTAAATCTTAGACTCCATTTATTTCTTGCGAGTGTGTGAAAATGGTGCCCTAATATTCCCTTGTGCAAGATGCACTAGATAACGGGATATATTTTCTAAAAGATGAAAATGTGTGTATGGAATACAATGAATTTCCCCTTCCTATAATTTGTATGCAGAAAATGCATTCCCTTGTCTCTTGTATAGATGCTAGATGGATGCCTTTTGAGTACTTTGGATGTAAGATTAGGTGATAGATAATATGCTTAGAGCTTAGTCTCTTATTTTGATCACATATCTATGTATTTATATGATTCCCTTGGTTTAATTTTATAATTGATAACTAGAAGGCCGACCCATAAGAAAATAATATTCCCAAAAGATAAAAGATACTCAAAAAGAATGAGTAAGGTAGAAAGAGGTCAAGGACACCAAGAGGGGATGAAGGTGCCTTGGCACTGGCATATGAAATAAATAAACATAAATAAGTAAAGTTTTGACTGGGCTATAGGGTTTGTAATACCAAATAGAAAATAAGAAACACATACAAGAGCCCAAAGATAAATGTCAATTATTACTTTTCTCACTTAGGAATCATGCAAATGCCATTATGCTTTTAGGACCTAGAAATGTACCCAAGTACGTGATTTTGTGTCTAAATTTTTAAGGATCTTAATATTATTTTTTTGTGGTATTTATGTTATCCCATTAAGAGATAATAACTTGCTTTCATTTGCAATATTTTACCTGATTCACACCTATGTTTGTCTATGTTTGTAGGTGTATTCTACATTTTGAAAGCATTTGAAATAGAAATTATATTTTCCAAAAGATAAAAAAATTATTACATTGGAAAGAATTAGGGGTTTTCCCTCTACATGTAGGAGACTATTTAGCTATAACTAAATTAGTTGTTTTCAAAAACTTTGGAGTCATCTCAGCTTCCCACCCCACACCGAGCTACCTCTAAGCCTACCTGAGCTACCTCTAAGCCCACCCAAGCTCATTCCTCACACCCCCTACATATACCTAACTCACCCCCCAAGCTCGGCGAGCTAGCTTTACGAGCCACCTTTCTACCCTCCCCGAGCCCTAAATCTACCTGTCCCACTTCTTAGCTCATCATTGAGCCCAACCGGATTCTCCTCTCCCTGGATCTACCACATCCCTCCCTGCATTGATCTTCTAAACTCTCGCAAACCTTCAAGCCACCCGCTTATCTCATTGTCTCTCCAACGAGACTGCCTCATATCATCTCCTCAGCCCCTTGCACATCGTCTTGCACTGAGTCATCGATGATTTTCTATTGTTTCAAACCCACACCACTACCTCAGTAACTACTTCCATGACTCCCACAGTTGAGCCAAATCTTGGCCACCATACTGAGCCATCACCATCCTCACTAATTTACCACAAAGCTCTACCATAGTCTCAATCCCTCACTGTCGATGACCTCCTCACTGCCTCCAACCACGACCTACCAAGTTGGATCCATTTTAACCCCTTCCTCATCGATCTTGAGCAATAGGAAAACCTTCCCTCCTCTCTTGATGCTTCTCCCTACATTCAACTTCCACAACTTGGCCAAGTTAATCTTGGGCTCGTGTAATTCCCCTTCACCCCTTTGATAACAAAGACCTAGAAATTTGTAGGGTTTTTCCTTTTAAAATCTCTTCATATTAGGTTTAAATTAACCTTAAGTTCAACTTTAGTCTATTTTATTTTATTATCCCCTTTTTAATTTTCTTTTTTTATTAACTTCATTATATTTTTAATTAAGTAGTGATCTAGTTAGCCTTTTTTTTAACGAATTGGTTTTCCTTTCATTAAATTAGGGATTTTAATTCAATTAGGACCTTTAATAATTTTTGTCATCATTTTCCTTCAATTAGACTAACTATGAAATTCACTCGTGGAAGGTTATTGGATTTTTTCATCCAATTATTTCATGTTTTAGAGACATTCCGTGAACATTTAACCATTTGTGCACCTTAACTAACACCTTTTGCAAGGTTTTTGTTTTATTGTCATTTATTATTTTTGTGAGGAAAATCATGAAAATATCACATGTATGTTCTTTCTTTGTACTTTACTAAGTGATCTTGGAAATCATAAACATGATCATTTTCAAGTATTGTTTTAGAATTAATATTTTTCTAATCAAAGTAAGCTCAATGGGTATGATCTTTCCTCACATGTTTTAAGTGATCTTGGAATTTAGAAATGAAGACTTGCTTCTTTCATCTTGTCCTCTCCATCTACCTCAGGAAACATACTAATCTTTGGTTACAAGATCGACTCTAAAGGAGGGTACTCTTAAAACAATAAAATTACTAATTTTAGGTTTCCTTGAACAATGTTTTAAAATATTCTACTAACCGCAGGTTGCCTCAGTCAAATAATGATGGTTAAGACAATTCTCATCTTTAATCGAGATATAATGAACAATTCACACCGTAGTTACAGGTGTGGTTGACAAGGATAATGCTCAACCATTATAACTATGGGAAGTGTTTTGTCTTAAGCCATAAAACTCATTTTTAGGAGTACCATAGGAACCCCAAAGTAGTTGGCACATTGACGAAACTGGATTACAAAACAAGTACCTTTTTTCCAACTGACTAGTATGCATGTGAGATTAGAGTCATGGATATCCAATAGTAGCAAGCCGAGTGCGATTCATTTGATAAATATATTTGCTCATTGTTTCAAAGGGGGTAAAGTAAATCTGGAAGCTAACAATAGCACCACACTCGCTCAGGTATACTATTGACACCTAGTTGAGAGAACCACCTAAAAGGACACACACTATCCAAGTCAATCTAAGGTAAAGGCCCAAACATCTATAAACAATTTTTTTAATTTTTTTCTCTTTTCTTTCTTTTCATAGTATTGTTACACACTCGTATCTTATGTTCTCACTTTCATATATCTTCATTTTTTTTTCCAAATACTCCTTATTTGGGTTCACTGTTGTATCTCTTTTATGCTTCCAAATAACCCTTGTTTGGATCTACTTTCATCTCTTTTTTTATCTTTCCCAAATACTCCTTATTTGGGTTCACTTTCGTATCTCATTTTCATCTCCAAATACTCCTTATTTGGATTCACTTTCATATCATATTCAAATCATTCCCAAATACTCCATATTTGGGTTCATTTCATCTCCAAATACTCCTTATTTGGATTCATCTTTGTATCTTCACTACTTTCCCAAATACTCATTATTTGGGCTCGTCTCCACTTCTTCTTCATTTGAAATTGATCTTTCACTCTTTTCATTTCCTGAATATCCCATATGTGGATTTGTCATCATCATTCTTCACGGTCTCCAAATAATCCTTTATTTGGGTCCCCTCTTTCATCTTTTCCCAAAATCCTTATATCCCTTATTTGGATTTGTCGTGATCTTTTCCCAAATTTTCTTTATTTGGACCATATTTTCATATCTCTTATTTGATCTCACATATTTGGAATTTTCATTTTCATTTTTTGAATCTTTCATTCACTTCACATTTATTTTCGAAATCATCAAAATGCCTACTTTCGTATTTCTCTCGTATTTAATTTATCTTTATCTCATTTTAGTCTTAAATCATTGGGTTGCATTTTACAAATTTTAAGCTTTTATCTTCCCCTTTCATAACTAATTCTTGAGTCATGAATATCCATGTCCTCACTCGAGAATTTTCATCTCACGAATTACATTTTGACATTGTCATATCTACTTTGTCACGGTCAAGTCCTTCTCATCTTATTTTCCATCAAGATTCAATCTTGTCATCTTCCCCTTACGTCTTTTAGTTCGACACCATCATTGTTGAACTATACACATTCGTCCATATTGAGTCTATGAATTTAGAAATCCCTTTTTTTAATTTATAGATATCGGCGTTCTCATCACCTCATTTCTCAACATTCACTTTGTTAAAACTTGGGTCTTATCCTTTCATCATGAAAAGTCTCGTCCACCTTAAATTTCTTGTGTTAAGTGTAAAAAATGTTTCTTACATTCACAATATTTTCCTCCCTCTTCATTTCTAGCATTCACTTTGCTAGAGGTTGAGTACATTCAAAATCTTTGCATCCTCCCCTCTTCTTTTCTAGCATTCACTTTTCTATAGGTTGTGTACGTTCACACTTAATTGATAATTCCTCCTCCCTTATAGCATTCACTTTTCTATAGGTTGAGTATGTTCAAACTTAATCGATCAATCCCCCTCCCTTATAGCATTCACTTTTCTAGATGACGAGAACATTTAAACAAATAGGATCCCTCTTCCATATTGGAATTCACTTTGCCAAGGGTTGAGTTTACCTTCACATTAATTTTCACTTGCTTCTACCTTAACATTCAAATTTTTAAGGGTTGCGTTGTCCTAATATTCTAAACACCTCATCCATCTTAGCATTTACTTTGCTAAGGGTTGAGTTACCTTTTAAATTTAATCACTACACTCTCTTCCATCTTAACATTGACTTTGTTAAGGGTTGAGTTATCTCTCACATATCTCTTTTCTCCCCTCCTTTTCCAAAATGGTGGAAACACAACATAGAGATTATAGTCCTTTTAGAAGAAACGAAATAATCTGAAATCATTTTGAAAATTACAATGATGAAGACAACCAAAAATTTGAGGATCATTTTGATGGTCATGAAAATGATGCTTCTCTTGAAATACAATCCGACGTCGAAAACCTTTTACAATGGAACAAAGAATATTTTTTTCTTCATCTCCTTGAGATGGGCACAATATTATCTTTTTACTTTGACAAGGATGTTTTATGAACATTACTTAGTAAATCTAAGTCTAAGAAGGGTATACCATCAACATATAATAACAAAGATGGAACTGTACCACTTAAAATGACTAAAATACATTTATAATCCAGTAAAAATGACTGATTTGGATGAAGAAACAAAAATTCCAAGGATAAAGGAAAATATACTGACTTATCCTCTAATCGCAATCAAGCATTACTTGATAAATTCAAGACTATAGAAGTAAAACTAGATATCTTATATTCAAAGAAAAGTGATGATTCGTCTAAAACCTATAATGCGCCCAATAAATTGAATAACAATATTAAGAATGATGGTTCATCATTTATCCCACAAAACAAATCACCAATGGAAAAATATGAAAGACATGATATCAGGTATGCAACACCAAAGAAAACAATTCAAGTTTGATGAATTATGTCCTTGTCCCTTTGATAAGGAAACATTGTGTGTACCCTTTCCAAAATCATTTGAAATACCCAAGTTCAATAAATATAAGGGAAATAATGATCCAAGAGAGCACATTAAGGAAGTGTTCATGACATGCCAGGAAGTGGAATATAATGACATCTTCTCATTACGTCACTTTCCACGTAATCTAGGAGGCAAAGCCTTGGATTGGTTCCTACACCTTCCCAAGGGTTCAATAACCACTTTCGTGGACCTCTCGAAGAAGTTTGTAAAACACTTTTCCTTTAACCTAGACTCTGAAATAACCATGATGGATTTATATAACACCAAACAACGTTCAAATGAAAGCTTTGCATAATTCTTGCAATGATTGCATGGAATTGCTAGTTCATTCCAATGCTCTATCCCAGACAAATAACTAGTGAGCATATTTGTTCTGAACCTCGCCAATAAATTATCCTTTCACAACAAATGCATTACCTAAATACCTTTGAGGAAGTCATTGAAAAAGGATCCCAAATCAAAAAGGCCCTTATTTCAAAAGGTTTAATTAAACCTCATTCAAAAGATAGTGGGTATCATAATCAAAATAATATTGGTCCTCACCATGAAAAATCTAAAGGCCTAAACCGAAACCACAATGTTGTCAACGACGGTGTCATAGACATCCGAAATGTATACACCGTCCAAATAATCAGGATAAAAAAACAAAGTGAAGCAACCCATTATTGTTTTCAGTAGAGAGGCTCCCCCTTCTCGCGACATAAAATGATGCTGATTTACACCTTTGAGAGAGTCCCTCTCTAGTGTCTTACACCAACTTTTCAATGCCAATATGATCACATACCCTATTATGAAACCTTTCCCTGAATGAGAACATAAACCCAGTTGGTACAAGGCCGACACATATTGTGATTCCCATCACATCGATGGTTAACCAACTAATAGATGTATTCGAATCCGTAGCTAAATTCAAGACCTTATCGATATCAAAGATATAACGGTTGACGAGCCTTCATCAAACGAAACACCAAAAAATAATATGAAAGTGTTATCTAACCCATTTCCTGAACATGGTGCTAATAACAAAAAGCTAACAAAGGCCAATATTTCAATAATTTTGATTTCAAATCCATTATTTCATTTTTCAAAGAAGTGAACTTCCTAATATTACTTCCTATCATCCATTTTCACCTCCTGGTGAAAATGGACGACAGGAATACCTTGCTTTGAATCAAGTGCTAAAGGGAGCTCTGTGGGGGTGTAGGTAGTTTCAAGTTAAAGGAGCTAGCAACAGGGCCCACATGTGGAAAAAATGGGAAAAGTTTGACGTTGTGGTATGGGGCACTCTCTAGCATTGATACACAGCTCCCCGACACTGGAAGAATGGAAAAAGGTTGGAAAATCTAAAGGCAGAGTTAAAAAATTTCAAAACTTGCCCATATGTCTTCTAGCCAACTTGCTAAGCTAGTGTGAAAGTTGGCTCCCATCTCGGCGAGTTGGGTTGTGCATTGATCCCATTCAGAAGTGGCTGAGTTGAGATAATACTTGGAGAGCCCATAAAAATGGAGCAAAGAGCTAGTTTGGACTGGTTCGGGCTATGCATGGAGTCGGACTTGTCAAACTCGTTAATGCATGGAAAGGCCTAAATATCAGGAACAACGAGCTGAGCCATATAGATTACCGAACGGAAGTGAGTTATAATAATGGGTGAGATGAGATGTTTCATAGGTGAAGCATAGCATTGAAGGGGCTATCTCATACATTGGTGAGTGAAATGTTAAGAATCCACACGAGTTGTTTTATTAGCCAAGCTAATGCATGGTCGGGCCGAAATACTTAAGACACAATGGAAGTCAACTTTGACCGATGCAAGTGAGCTCCGGGAGATAGCAAGTTCGTGGGATTAGTAAATAGAGAAACGCATTTTTTCGAGGCATTACAATAAACGTGGAACGAGCTCGGGCATAATAGTCATGTCCGAGGTGAGGTCAATTTGTGTGGAGGCTGGAGACTTAGCACCAAGCGAAGGTGAGTCGCCTTGCCTTGCGCCAACAAAAGATAAGTGGAGAGTTGGCTCACCGAGATAGCTTTCTGAGCTCGGGGGTTGAGTTCCAAGATGAGCCATTGTGGCCGAAGTGAAAGATCGGTGAACTGTGGGCCACAACGAACTCGATCCACAAGTTCTTCACGGGCCCGAAATGCGGATGTTGGCTGGGTCAATGGTGTTCTCATGAATGGTTGCAGATGTGCAAGGGGCTCAGATAATGCATGTGGAGCCGACATAGGCATTGAGGACATGGTTCGGCCGACAAAGTGGAAGCGGGCCCAAGGAGAGTAGGTAGAACAGGCCGGATGCTTCGAAGTTCCTCGCAATGAATGCATTCCCACAATACATTGGGCATGGGATCCAAAAATGCGATGCCGAGTTAACACAGGAGTATGTGGAAATGGATCTCGATGGTAGGGGTTCCGGAGAAGTGCCGAGTTGGCAAAAGTTTAAGCGGTGGTCCACAGTTTGCCAAGTCAAATGCATTTGCGCAACGACCAAAGTAGGGACGAGGCAGTTTATACCATGAAAGCGTGGGATGTCGGGTCATATACGGCGGCCATTACAATGCAACGGATAAATGTGGAACAGATTCAGGGGGTCATGCATTTTAGCCAACACACAAAGGAAGTGACTCGGCAAGTAGAAGGGTGTCGACTGGGCCGAGCTGGCTCTTATTTGAGCAATCAAACACATTCACCCTCCCCAATGAAAAGCGGTGAAATCAATGGGCTCACTCCATATTTTAAATGTACCTAGAAGTAAAATCATACAAAAACATTAGAAAAGGGAGGGAAAATAAAATAATCACTTCTAGCAACCAAAATTTAATACATAGTCCCACGGAGTGGAAACCAAGCCTAGAGAACCAAAGTATCTTCCTACACTCAAATACTCATAAATTTTGTGTTTCTCAACAAAATCGTGCAAAATTGGACTCATTAGAATCATGGATCCGAGCTCTATGCAAAAAATCAAGAAATTCATAAATTGACGGGGTTTCTAGGGTTTTTTAGAAAACGAGCTCATTTTGTAATATACACTTCTAGGTGGTTAGGGATGTAATAAATGATCACGGGCACCCATTTTCTCTCATTGCAAGTTACAAATCAATGTGAGATGAATTTTGGAGATTTCCTCTAATGATTTTCACCTACTTTTGATACTTTATAGGTGGTTGAATGGGAAAATATGAGTTTGGTACTCTCTCTCTCTCTCTCTCTCTCTCTCTCTCTCATTTCTATAAATTAAAGTGCTCTCTCATTTGAGGGGGAGTTGCTCTTGTAACAAAAATCTACCATTTTTGTTTTGAAACACCAATGTGCTACATGCCTTCATATTAGAATTCTTGCATGATGATCTAGGAATTTCTCTTGTAATAGAATGAACTACGCATGTTAATGAAGTAATAGATTGAATTTTGTGGATCTCTTTCTTGGATTTGTTTCAGTCTCTTGCCTCCTCATTTTTATTGCCAGTGTATTGTGTCTACCTTATGCTCTTGCAAAGTTCATTATTGTTTTTTTTTCTATGGGAATGATGTTGTGAATGGTGTTGTTGGACTGTGGAGAAATGTTCTCACACTCTCTAATCATCATTTATTTTCATTTTTACATATTGGAGATTCTTTCCCTTACGCCTTTCTTGGTGTATCATCTTTGTAGTGTATATTTGTTTCACTTGCATGTTATTTCTCTCTCCTTGGTCCCTTGGAAGTTGTAGGATATAATTAGTTAGTAGATTTATTTCATCATAGTTAGCTTGTACTAGATTAGGAATACGAACAAGCCTTCTCTGGAGGTCTATCTCAAGTAACAAGTCCCACAACTTAAGAGATAGTACCCATGTTACCCAATCAAATTGCTTGCCTTAACACATCCACATGTTAAGCAATCAGACGATTTTTTGATTTGGTGATAATAGTTCTAGCACACCCAATGGGATAAGCAGGTGAAATCTCTAAATTTCACAGGTATCCCATTGCAATATCTTAGCCACAGTGCTACCAAAACTAATAGTTCTGGCATGCCCAGTGGGACAAGAAGTCTTCATTTTTCATTGCAACAAGATTGGTGTGCTCTTGTTGTAATTTCCACCCTTTAAGAGGCTCTTTAGCAGCATAGGTAGCGAATCTAAAGCGAATAATTTAGTGGTATTAGCACCCAAAGCTTGTCAATTTTATGAGAAGAATTCAAACAAGGTCTAGAGCTAGAGAAGAAGGTGTTTTTGAATACTTGTAGCTATCTCTAGGAAGAGCAATAAGGGGAAGAAGAGCTCAGAGATCTTCATCTCCACCTAACATAACCTTGTCAACACCTCCACCTGGTAGGCCCTTCATTCAATCAACTAGAGTTCTTAGACTGATCAAAATGGCTCATCAACATCCACCACCACCAAAATTTTTTTTTGTCAATATTACAGGTAGTAGCCCACTTTCTCTCAATGTACAAAACCCAATTCCAATGGCATCATTGAAGAACATCCCATATTTCACTAGGAAAAACTACACAACTCTGATTGATCGTATACAAGATATTGCAAATGTTTGTGCCATTCATGAGGTCAATGATATAGATGTGGTAGTCAAATTATTATCCTCTTCTTTTAAATGCAAGGCTTTAAAATGGTTTAGAAGCCTAGGGGTTGGATCAACTCACAATTGGGACCAATTGTGCACAGCTCTTTGTGGTTAGTTTGGAGAAAAGGCAGATAACCTATCTCTATGGGAGCAATTAACCAAAATTAGCAGAGCACAAAATGAGCAAATGGATGATTTCAACTTCAAATTTCAAAAGATGTGGGATAGGATTCTAATTGCAGTCAGGACAATAGCTAAAGGTTCTTTTCTCTATTTCCTAAAATTTCTTAATTATGATATAGCTATGATGATACAGTCAATAGGAGGAACAACACTACCCATAGCTTATGTCATAGCTATTAGAGCAGATAATTGTTTAATTCAGGCATGTAAACTTGCACCTAGGCCACCTATGCCTCTATACCAAGATATGGGGAATCTTTCTCTGAGTTAAACTCCTACAATAGCTCCCATTCCTGCTCCAAAAAATTAGAATTCCAATGAGGCTTCTACTTCTTCTCCTAATACCTCAAATGAGCTCCAGGAGGTTATGAAATAACTTCAAAACATAGGCAATGGATTGGTGAGAATTAAGAGGCAACAAGCTCAAAATTATAGATCATATCAGCCTCAAGCCCAACCCAATAGATCTCCATATCAACCAAATAGACCAACTTCTCAAGCTACTAATCAAAACCAAGGACAACCTTCGGCTAATAATTCATTTTAGCCTTATAATCCTAATGTTTCCTCCTCATTTAGAGCTTTAGTACCAGTTCAAAACAACATGGCACAAGAGTATGAATGGTGTTTCCCATGTAATCAACCTCATAACCATGAAACATGTTTTAATGGTGCCCTGAATCAAGAATTGATGGTGACAACGGTTGGTGTGCCTCAAGAGACAAACCAAGAAGAAAATCAGTAGCAAACGGATCCTTTAGAAGCACCTCTAAGTGAGTTTACATTTGTTAAATGGAAAGCTGAGGATTTGTATGGAATAAATCAGTGTCCTTCTCAAAGTGTGACAACTAACACAAGGTCAAAGAATAATAATTTAGAGGAATGGAAATCATCTAATCGAAGTGCTTATCTCTTAGGAAATAAGGGATAAAATATGTGGAATAATCCCTCACATAATTGCAACAGTAGAAACTAATATGCAAAAAATATTACAGATCTTAAATAAAAGTGTAAAATAAAATAACACAACAAAAAAAGATAGTATTTAATGTGGTTCACCCAATTTGGGCTACGTCCACCAAGAATCACTTGCTCAGATTTTATTACAAGCCACCTCTCTCTCAATACAATACCCATATCTGTTTGGAGCTATGCTCAACAAAATCTACAGAATTCACACCTGAATTCAAAACACATATGCAATGTTACATTACACCTACCATATGCATAAAACCATATAAGTAGACAACTACTTAAGTAGTTTTACAAAACCGTGGGTATCAAAACCATGGGCCAAATCTGTGCCATAAACCTATGGGTCAAAATCCTGCCCATACGAGAAAAGCATGTTTCCCAGTATATCGGACACATTTTAAGGCCATTTTTTTTTCTCAGAGGCTGCGGCCTTGGACCCCCGCTCGAGGCCCAGCTCGACCCTGAACCCCAGCAAGACAATTGTGGATAGTGTACAGTACTCTTAGTGTACAGTCTTGAACACTTTCTCACATGAAAATAGGCTCCACAACCTAACAATCTCCCACTTGGAGACTAGTTTTCCTCTGAGCAAGCTTCTCAACCCTTCAATAGTTTCTGTGAAGACCAACCAAAGCTGAAAAAATATTCAAATTTTCCCTTGTGACCACATTGGTCATCATGTCTGCAGGATTATGACTAGTATGAATCTTCTCCAGCTTCAAATTCTCTTCCTCCAAAGTTGTCCTGATGAAATGGTATCTTAACTGTATATGCTTCATCCTAGAGTGGAAAGCAGAGTTTTTAGCTAGGTGTATAGCACTCTGACTATCACTATGCAACTTTCCTTCCTCCTTATGCCCCAACTCCTCAAGAAATTGTTGTAACCAAATCATTTCTTTGCTTGCCTCTGTGGCAACAACATACTCAACCTCCATGGTTGACAAAGCCACCAACTTCTGTAGACGTGAAATCCATCTTACTATTGTCCCACCTACAGTGTAAACATAACTTGTTGTGATCCTCATGTTGTCTACATCTCCAACCATATCTGAATCTACATAACCACACAAAGTGGTGTCTGATCCATTGTAGCATAAAACTATCGCCATGATCCCTCTCAAATACCAAAGGATCCACTTTACTGCCTACCAGTGATCTCTACCTGGATCACTCATAAATCTACTCATCACTCCCACTGCATGGGAAATATCAAGCCTGGTGCACACCATGGCATACATAAAACTACCAACCCCTGATGAGTAAGGTACCTTGGACATCTGGTTTCTCTCTTCCTCTATCTTGGGACACTATTCCTTTGATAACTTGAAATGGCCTACCAAAGGAGTCCCAACCGGTTTAGCATCATGCACATTAAACCTCTCCAAGAATTTCTTAATGTACTCTTCCTAAGATAAAGTTAGCTTCTGTTCCTTCTTATTCCGAGATATTATCAAGGATTTGTTTGGCTGCCCCCAAATCCTTCATAGCAAAGGATTAACTTAGCTGCTTCTTGAGTACTTTTATTTCTTGCATGTTTTTACCTACAACCAACATGTCATCCACATATAGACAAAGGAAAGATACTAGAACAAGGAGAATAAAAAATTTTTAAAATTATGCAACGTTCTCTGTATTGAATTATATAATTCAAACACACGTTCAAGTTTTAATAATTGTTCTCTGTCCAATTAATGCCAGTTGGATCACACAATTTCTTCTTAAAACCAATGTTCTCTGTTCCCATATTTTGCAATATGGAACACACATTCAGTGCCATTCAATCATATAACAGATACCATATGCTGCTGTAAATGACTCGAAGAACTACCGATCTCCCATTTTATGGCTCGGAGTTTCAGCGATCTCTCATTTCATGACTCGGCGACTTACTGATCCTTCATGTTAATCCATGCATTGTATAATAAATATACTAGGTTCTTTTACCGTTTCTGGTTATCGAAGTGATCCATTTAAGAGGCCTATCTGAATATCTGTTACTGATATTCATCTGATATCCCGCTTCTTAAACTAGGTGATTAGGACAACGCAACCAGCAACTTGCGATACTTTGGCCAAATATTTTCACATGCTTTGCATGATCATATTCCCAGACGTTATACGCCTCAATGGAATATGTCCTTCACCTCACTTCATCTGTTATCTAGAATGGTCTTTTCTGACCTCTGTCAGTCCTTCTATCCAAGGTTAAGCTCTAACCCCTACTAGCAATATGAAAGAGTATAGGAAGACACTCGCGATGACTAAAGGTATGCAGACATACCATGTCGACCCTAGACGACTGCGTGTGTCTAGTTACCTTTAGTCCTCATGAGTCACCTTGTATACGCGGTCACATTCCTATCATCGTCTAGTAACTTGGATCTAGCTTATGTAATCTTGATGATTCGATTCGGGAGGGCGTTGTAACATGTCAGCTACAACATTGTGTCATCATGAAGACCCCGCCTTCATGAAGACACCATATTGCAGCTGACGTGTGCCAAGGTCCTACGGAATCCTCTCATCAAGGAATACACATCCAGCTAGAGTGTGATTGGATTTAATCTTAAATATTTAAGATCAACTTTTAGCAACCGTGCTGATCCTTTAACCTCATTGTTCGTTACAGTTGTATATAGCTAAGAGAGACTCAATTTGTCTTATAGCTTAATATAAGTTTTTACTCCTCCATGCCAAAGGATTGTATAATTCCATCTTGGTTCTTTACTTTAAGCTTCGGACTAATAGTCCACTACAGCTTAAGGTAGTAAGTTCAACCTATTAAACTTAACCAAGTTTTATCCACAACTGTAATCAAATTCAGAATTCCATATTATTAGACATCATTTAAATGAGGTCTAATTCTAAATGAATTTATTCATTTATTCTCCTTAACCTTACTTCAGTTAAGCTCTGTTAACAATAGATATGTTTTCCCATATCTATATTTTCTGAATTTAAACATTCGAGGCTATTAACGGAGTCCGAATACAAAGTTCGGCTGCTCCTAAGTTATTTGATATTCCTTAGCTTTCAAGCTAATCCCGAATACCTTTCAATTAAGAGATCATGTTTACCTAAATCCTTTTCAATGTCAATTTAAAATTCAACTTAACCCAAGTATGAATTAATTGCACATTCCAACTTAAAAATTTGTATTCCAGTAAAGAATAGATATTATGTCTTTTTAAAATCTATCCACTATCATTTGAATAATTCCCAATCAATGAATAATATTATATTCTCAATCTTATTCAACAATATCAATTGATATAGCCATTAAATTATCACACTTTTCCTTGTATTCATCCATAAGATTTACAATCTATACAATTGCCAGTCCAAACAACTGGACTCGTTTATATCAAACAACATTTCAACACATAAGGGAAGAAGAATGTAACTTATTTTCCCATTTCCTCGTAGAGGAATAATAACTATCAAATACGATCCATCCTTAGCTACTCAGAAGAAGCATCAGAAAACAACCATGTCTTCATTTTACTCAAAGGACCATCTGCAAAAATTACTTGCACGGGTTAGTTCATTGAACTGAGCATATTAAGCACTTACCATTAAAATGAGGTGCTCCTAATTAACTATCTCAATAAAAGAAACCTGCTTTTATGAAACGTTAAAATGAACATCATCCTAGAATTAAGTACCGATAAGGATGAACAGCATAACAACCGATTATCTAATTACTATCCCAATCAAACAAGGATTACTGCCCTCTTTCCCAATTAATTATTACAAGAAGTAATTTCCTTCAACAGTTCTAGATTACAAAACATCTGTAAGAAGTAAAAACACAATTATGCAAACTGTTGTTCTAACATAAATGTTATCAATTCCATTCCCTTACATTAGTTAGAGAAAAGATTCACAATAAGATTTTAAATAAGACTTCCAGCAGAACCATTTTCCTTTCCTTTCATACTACTTGTCTAATTCCCATCCATCAAATGTTGAAGAGAAAAGTAGTCATTCACCATGAACTCATTGGTGACAATATTCAAAATTCAACAACAGGATAATACTTCTTTCAATTCAGAAGAAAATAAACAGCAATTAAATGCAAATGCTTACGCCTTAGACAGTACAGAATTTATTTCTTAACAAGTATAGAATTTCAGCTGTGTAAGAAAGAATTGATCATTACTCCTAATTACTTATCCTACACTTTCTTTCCTTTCATCATAACTGAACTAAATAATTCAATCCAGACGTAATATCAATCAATGATAACAGCCCATAGAGAAGTAGACAAATTCAATAACCAATTAAAGGAGGATCATATTACCTCTTCTTATTGTCTAACCAAATATCCACTATTTAGAACAGTCATAATCCAAGAGTATAATTCAATCTGAAATATATATCAGTATTCAAACTACTAATTGCCTTTCCCACAAAGTTGACCAGTGTTCATTGCACGGGTTCGTAAGCATTAGTATCAAAGGTACCTCTACATACAATCATTCCTTTGAAATATTTCACTCAACAGACATTCTCGTCCAGAAATATCGAATAAAAGTGTACAGCAACAACAAATCATGCTTTCATTTAAATGATAAGAGAATTCACTTTCCAAACAGCAAGTAAGAAATCCACTCATATTCCGTTTTAATGAAAACAATGAAGAATTTACAATCTGTGAATTTTATATATATATATATATATATATATATATATATATATTGAGTTCAACAAGACGCAACGTATAATTTGCATGTTCTACCCAGTCCATTATATAGACTGGCTATCCTATTCCCATTCAGATCAGAACTTCCTTTGAAACAGGCATATACAAATACCAAGAACAAGTAGGTAGAACATCATATCCAACTAGAGCAAACAATGTAGAGATGCTACTATGCTCTTACTGTTACTAGAAGGATTCATACCTCATACACTGTATTATAACCAGAGGAACAGTTATACAGCAGTCTTGTCAAATATTTTTACGGCTTTCCATATCCATTAACGCACACAAATCATAGATAACAATTTGCACATTGTTGTTACCTACAACAAGTTCGACCCGTAATGCACAGTGAAGCCCTATTGCCATTATTTCCAGAATTCAAAATAGCAGAAAGAGAAAAATTCGTTCCATTAATTATTTCAGTAAGAAAAACACTCATTTTCTTCAAAACGCAACAAGAATACCCAAGTCGAGTTCGTTTTATAATGACAGCTCAAACCAGAGGTCATACGAATCATTTTATCCTTCCATATTTACAAAAAAAAAGGCACAGAACTCAGAAAATAATGCACACATAGCTAATACATTCAACAACTCAAACCCATATTGGGTAATAGAACGAATGTCCAACACTGTCAAAACAAACTCACACAGCATGAACAAATTCATTCGATTTACCCATCTGCAAAGAAATACCCAATTCGAATTCTTTCTTCAACAGACATTTCAACCCGAAAATCACATTAACTAAATCAACCATTCCATTTTTTAAAAACACCCAATCATAAGAGCAGAGTTGTTTTAATGAGACGCTTAAACAAGAGAAAAACATTTTAAGGAGAAGGGCTCAACATGCCTGTTAATTTTTCTTGTGGCTCGAAGAAAACCGCGCCCACAGGAGCTATTCTTCTCCACGGCAACAATAGTAAAGCTTTCCAAACAATCCACTAACTTCCTCAGGCTCAAAAATAGCCGTGGCTACTCCAAACAACAACAACAATAACCAAAAATAACAGCAGGTTCGACAAAACCATGGAAGAACAAAATGCAGAGCAACTAAAATCCGATTGCACACAATAACAAACAAATTTCCTCTATCCTCTTTCCAAGGCGAGTTGGTTGCTAAGACCAAGATCATTAATGCATTGAATGCATTGTTTTTTCCTAATTTTTCACGCCACCACCGACTCAGGGTTGGCGAGTTGTTTTTTCAAATTTTTACATGTAATTCCTTCTTAGCTTCTTAGCTAGTTGGATGCCTCCAACTTTTCCCATGTTCCCGCCAAACTTGGCGCTGAAACTTTAAGGACTTCATTTATTGTCCCATTAAATTTCTAACCTTCCCTCCTTATCCTTTCCATCCACATGGGTCCATACGTCCCCTTCCATAGGTTAGGAATAGTTTAGGATTTTTAATAGTCCATATCTAGGTTATTCACCTAGCTCATAGGTTAATAAAATTTACATCTATTTTCATCCTTATGAAGTTTAAAATCCATATAGGGTAGTAGTTAGGGTATAGGATAAAACTTAGGGGTAGGTTAGCGTTTAATCCCCTAGTATTTAATTAATTAGTTTCCAATCAAGTCTTTCCGCCTGATAGTCGTATTCAACACAATGCAGGACGTTTCGTCCTATGTTCCACATACATGTGCCCCTCGCATCCAGGCCCTTATCATCTTACGCTATCTAGCGTTACAACGGTGTGTGGTTCGAGAATCAAACCTTTTTCATTGGCATCTACGTACCAGATATTCATCCCTGAAATCAGGTGCTGCAACATTTATATCAACCTTCAGTCTGTTTTAGAAGTAAATCGACAAAGCAATCACAAGAAGGCCACAACATACCTTGGATCAATGGAATTGATTCAAGGTGTGTTGTCAATTAGCGAAAAGAGTTCATCAAGCATACGACAAGTCTGTTGTCTTATTATCAATCATACAAGCAATAATAACTTTTTTCCTAAGTAAACAAATTACAACAAACAAGGGTCAGATTAGCAACACGTCCCTTATAAGATCAAAGATATATCTTAACATATTTATCTTCATTTCTGCAGTTACAACATCATGAAAAGTGATTCTTCTCACCCTAGAAGACCTCCTCAATATAGGAGTTTTGGGTTCCTGTTGAGGAGGTTCCTAAACTAATTCATGTGTCACTTTCCCATCTGGAAGATCCTCTACTGTTGCATATTCTTTCTTTGATTCTTCCTTGTTTTCCTGTAACTTCTACTTATACATGAATTTCTCATTGAATACCACATCCCTAGATTGAATGATTGTCTTGTCCTTAATAATCCAAAATGTTTATCCAAATTCATCACCTCCATAACCAATGAAAGTACATTTTTCTGATTTAGCCTCTAGCTTGGTCCTATCATCCTTGTCTATATGGAAAAAAACCTCACATCCTAAAACTCTAAGAAATGAATAATAAAATTTCTTACCATACCAAGCCTCCTCAGGTATGCCTCCATCCAAGGAACTTGAGGGTCCTCTATTTATCAAGTACACATCTGTGCTCACCACTTCTATCCAAAAAGAAAGAGGCAGTCCTACATGTAACCTCATGCTCCTAGCACGTTCCATTATTGTTCTGTTCATCCTTTCTGAAACCCCATTTTGTTGTGGAGTTCCTCGAACCATATTTTGCATGTGGATTCCATTCTTAGAATAGTAATCATCAAATTCATGGCTGCAATACTCCCCTCTATTATCTGACCTGAGAAATTTTAGATTAAGACCTATTTCACTCTCTACCAAGGCTTTCCATTTAACAAAAGTATCAAATACATCAGATTTATTTCTAATACAATAAACCCACACTTTCCTTGTTGCATCATCAATAAAAGTAACATAATAACTTGAAACCCCAAGAGATGATACCGAATTCGGCCCCCACACATCAGAATGCACCAACTCTAACTTACTCTCTTTCTTTGTAGGTCTAACATTGAGAAACCTTACTCGCTTATATTTCCCATATATGCAGTCCTCACAGAACTCCAAACCTATTTCTGTATATTTGGAAAAATCCTTCTTTATGATCTCCATGCCCTTATGGCTCATATGACCAAGCCTATAGTGCCACAATGTTGTATCTAATTTTGAAGCCACAATATTACAAACAGTAGTGCTATAAGTGGTTAAATATAAGGTTCTAACCTTCTTACCTCTTGCCACCATAAGATCACCCTTTGTAACTTTCCAATAGTCTATTGTAAATATCACAGTACAACCAAGACTTTCTAACTGCCATGTCGATATCAAATTTCATCTTAATGTAGGCACATGTCTGACATCCTTCAATAGCCAAGTATTCTCATTCTCCATCTTAACCTAAATAGAACCTTTTCCAAATATGTTGTAAGGCTCATCATGACCAAGAAAAACATGTCCAAAATCTCCTTGAACGTAATCAACAAAATAATGCCTATGTGTAGTAGCATGGAAAGAAGCCCCCGAATCTAAAACCCAATATTCAGTAATATTTTGCAAAGAAAGAATCAAAGCATCCTAACATACATTACTCGTTGCCACATTTTCCTCTTTGTTTTCTTCCTATTGTTTCTTCTTGTCCCAAAGTTCCCAAAAGTCCTTCTTTGCATGCCCAGACTTTCCACAGTGCCAGCATACTATCTTGCTTTTGGATTTTGACCTTGCTTGATCCTTTGATTTTCCATGGCTTCCTCTATTCTTTTGTCTCCCTCTAGTTTCCACTGTCAAAGCATTCCATGAAGTAGAAGATTCCCCAAATATTTTTCTTTCACAGTCTATTCTTTGACACTTTCCCATACTATCTTTCTAGTGTACAATCTTCACCACTTTCTCACATGAAAACATGCTCCACAACCTAACATTATCATCACTCTATCACTCCACAAGGAGTTAGCAATTAAAGTACAGCTCCGAATGCGTAAAATCAGTCCAAACCACCTTCTATACTAGCTCATTTACCAATTGCAGAAGCTAATGTGCAAGAGAAGGTTATGCAAAACAAAGGATAGTAGAAGGATAAATAATCTTCTTTTAATATCATTGAATAAATGAAGGATATGAATGTAAACATATTAATGTGGAATTCATTAGCTATCCCGGGCCAAAGAGATGTATTGCAAGCAACCATGGAAAATTGGTCTGCATCAAATGAACCACCCAAGGATCAAGAAATGGTACTTACCAATTCAAATCAGCAAGAAGGAAATCAAAGAGGTTAACAAGGTAAAAAAATGAAGCCTACCCCATTATATATATCTCTAATCATTAGAAACAATCTTGTTCACAATTGCATGATTGATTCAGGAGCAAGTAGTTTTGTGATGCCCAAGAAAATAGCTGATCAATTGGGCCTTTAGTATAAAGTCATTTCTAGAGGTGTAGTGCAATTAGATGGAATGGTAGTGAAAATTTTTGGTGTCATCAAAGGATTAAGCCTCACACTACATGTGTGACCAAATGTCACAATATTGCAAGAGGTGTCAGTTATTGACTTGCCACTAGTCTCTTTTCTATGTTTGTCTTGAGACTTCACTGCTACAATTAGGGGCTACTTGTCTACTGATTGGTCACATATGTTATTTAGAATGAGGCATGGAGATAAGGATACAATCATATTAGAACCAATTACAAACTTCCATATTGAGCCTCATGTACCAAGTTCAATCAATGCAAATTGCTCAAAATTTGATCGATAATATTGTCCAAGAATTCTAGAGATGGATACCAAGGTTGGGGGAATTCCGGACTTGAATCTTGATGAATGGGAAAACAAAAGGCATGATTTTGATCCATACAAATAGATGTAAGAAGCTGAGTTAGGAATTTATTTCCTACACGAAGAGAATCCACCTCTTCCAAGCCTCACCAAACTAGATGATAGAGATGAAAATGAAGTATGACAACTATTATTTGATAGTTCAAAGAGTAGGTAAGGTGTTTGAGGAGGAGAAATGCTTGTTTCACCTCAAGGTATAAAATACTATTCAACTCTACTTTAAGTTCTCTTGTTCAAACAACACAACTGAGTATGAAGCATTGATCCATGGATTGCATTGGGAAAGAAAGAAAGGTATCAAAAACTTGCAAGTATTTGAGGATAGTGAGTTGATTATGAACCAAGTCAGAAGACAAAATGCTGTGAAGAATGATCTTTTGAAAATATACAAGAACCATGTATGGGATCTTATTGAAGATTTTGAAGCTTTTAACATCAATTACATCCCAAGAAAGAAGAATGAGGTTGTGGATAGACTTGTAGCAATCGGGGAACGTTTGAAATTGTTGACATTATAAAGAGAGATCAAACTCAACTTGATATCAAAGTGATCATGAGGCCAGCTATTCCATACAATAACACAAGCTAGAATGTATTTGAGAAAATCAACAAATCATCCATTTCTTGCATAAAGAAGCTGAGTTCTCTATTATAAATTAGGAAAAACTGCAACAACAATATGGTGACCAAGTGGTGTAGTTGATAATGAACAAATTTTCAAAGGGTCTTGTGACTTTGGAATCAATCTTCAACCCAAATGATCAATTCCAAAAAGAAAAAGAAAACATTCAGGACAAAGGTGAAGATTAAAATCCTATCTCAATAGATGAAGGTAAAGTGCTACAAATTGTCAAAGTGAGTACTCAGTAAGAAAAATTTGAAGTTATCAAACTTTGCCAAGATTATCCTAATGTCTTTTCCTATAATTATAAATATTTAAGAGGTTTTAATCCAAAATTGGCATAAAATACTATTAAAGTGGATCTAGAATCTAAACCCATTAGGAAGAAGCAAAGATTGGTAAATCCTCACATTGAACCTCTCATGAGAAAAAAATTGAATAAAATCATAGAGGAAAAGATTATTTTTCCAATCAAGCACTCAAGTTGGGTAGAAAACATGGTACTCATGAGAAATAGAAATAGAGAGATCAAACTATGTGTGGATTTCTAGGATCTAAATATTTTTTCCCTCAAAGATCATTACCCGCTCCCTCCTATGGAACAAATTTTGGAAGTAGTAGTTGGTTTAGAGATATTCTCATTGTTGGATGGCTACTCATGTTATAATCATATAATGGTAAAAGAAGATGATCAATTCAAGACATCCTTCACCATGAAATGGGGTACCTATGCTTACAGGAAAATGCCTTTTGGACTGTCAAATTCCGAAGCTACTTTCCATAGAGTAAAGGATATGGCATTCAAAGGACTGATCAATAAGATGGTGATGGTTTATCTTGATGATATCACTGTCTTCTCAAAAAATGTAGCAGACCATCTCTTTCACCTTAGGAAATTGTTTCAAAGATGTAAAAGGTTTAGAGTATCCTTGAATCCCAAAAATTTATCTTCTTGGCAAGTTACTAGGCCACATTTTTTCAAAGGAAGGATTGACGATTGATCCTAAGAGATCTGAGGCTATCCATTCACTTCCTCTACCAATTCACAAGAATGCCCTCCAAATATTCTTGGGGAGAATAAATTTTGTTCGCATATTTTTGCCTAATTTTTCCACTTTGGTGAAGCCATTGAATATGATGTTGAAGAATAATATGACATTCAAATGGACAATGGAAGGTAAGGAGATTTTTGAGGCCATCAAGCAAGCCATATCTAAAGCCCTCAAAAGACTTCATGTTATATGCATTTGGTGGATCAAATACGATATCAACTATCTTGGTACAGCTAAATAAAGAAGGTTTGGATCAACCCATAGCATTTTTCATTCAAATCTTAGAAGACTATGAGGTGAGGTACTCTTTTATTGAAAATTAGGTCCTCACTATTATAAGAAGCCAATAGAAATTTAGATACTTGTTCTCGAACAATAAGATTCAGTTGTTAGTGTCTCTTGCTGGGGTCAAAGATTTCCTCTTGAACAAGGAATTGAATGAGAAAAGGGCAGGTTGGATCACTCAGGTGATGGAATATGACATAGATATCAAGGTTGGTCTGTGGCAAACTCTCGTGCAATCAGCTAGCTTCCAAACAACATGTCGAGCTAAAAAGTGAAGAAGAAGTTGTCTTAGTGTTGCAAAATGATCAGGAATCACCAACTGAGGATGTTCCCACTTTGTCTTGGACTCAAAACATGGTGCATTATCTTTAAATGGTTCCATGCCCTCCAGAATTGAGAAAATCAAAGAGAAGATATTTCAGACTCCATTTTATCCCATATGCGCTTATTGATGGTGTTTTGTTCAAGAAGGATGTAAATGGTGTGCTATTGAGGTGCATTGGGACAAATCAGATTGAAAATGTGTTACATGAGTTTCATTGTGGAGAAGAAGGAGGGAATTTAACTTGATGAGTAACAACCCTCAAGATCATAAAATCTGGTTACTATTGGCCTACATTGTTTGGAAATTGTTATGCATGGATTAAAAGGTGCAAAAAATGTGAATTCTTCACAGGAAAGGAAAATATAGCAGCAGTGCCATTACACCCCATCTTAGTGGATCAACCCTTGAAGCAATAAGGATTGGAATTCATTGGAGTCATCAATCCGAACTCAAGCCAAGGCCATGAGTGGATTATCATGGCAACAGACTATTTCACTAACTGGACTGAGGCAATAGCACTCAAGGAAGAAAATGAATCTAACATCTTGGACTTCTATGAAGGGATAGTGACAAGGATTGGTATGCCTACTACTATCATATTAGATAATGCTATGGCATTTCTTGGTACAAAGATCACTAAATGGGATGTCAAAAATTGAATATATCTCAACACTTCATCTAATTATTACCCCCAAGTTAATGGGCAAGTTGAGTCCACAAACAAGAACATGATAAGAATTATAAGGACTCTAGATGAAAACTAGAGAACATGGTACATGAAGCTCAAATCAACCTTATGGGAATATAGGATAACACTCAAAAGGTCAACTGACAGCTCTCCATACAAACTAGTCTATGGAAAGGAAGCAAGATTGCCTATATCACTTGAATTGTTAGCATTGGAGTTTCTCAAGCAGATATAATAACTAGTGTTTGAGCCCATGAAAGCCAGGTATGCAGAACTCATGGAGTTGGAAGAATTAAGAGATCATGTAATGTAAACCATGGAAAAGATTCAAGCACTGATCAAGAGAAGATTTGACAAGAAAGCCAAAGCAAGTACATTCCAATAAGGAGACCTGGTGCTAAAGTGGGATGTAAACCAGGTAAAACCAGGAAAGCATTCCAAATTTTATGCCATATGGAGTGGTACTTACATGATCACAGAGTGCAAGAGTATAAATGCTTTCCGATTGGCCAAGTTAGATGGTGAAGAACTACAAATTCCATTCAATGGAATCTAACTCAAGCATTGTTACTGAGAGGAAGAATTCTCACCCTTATACGTGCATTAGTTTAGTATTTTTCATTCCTCCAAGTGCTTGTGCACATTGTTCCATTTATAGAATAGGTTTCAATTTCCCCTAAGTGTTGGTGTACATGTTTTATTGCTTCTAATGTTGTCCTTGTATAGTTCATCATGCTTCTGAAAAGATAAAATTGTAGCAAGGAACTCATAGTTGTAAAAAATAGTTGCCATCTTCAAGAAAACTCAAATGCAGAGTAACTAAACCTATCAAGTGGAATATTTAAATAATTTTCATCTACTTGTACCTTCAAGGTTAGTTATAACTAAATTTGTAATGCATTGCAAGAAATTAGAAAATCAACCCCAGAGAATAACCTTCCCAACTTATTTCAAAGCTCCATTCTTCAACAAAGTTCAAAGCATCTCGTCGGAGGTGGAACATTCAGAAGAAGAAAGAAAATCAGATTTTAATAAAGTTCCATGATGTCCAAAGCCACATGTGTTTTCTTAATTCTGCAATGCTTCATCCTTACCACAAGATCACCAGTTTTAAATAATCATACTTGACAAGAAATCGAATGTTGAGGCACCAATTATACGTGTTCATCATTCAGCCTCACGAATCACAGTTGTAAGGAAAGGGAATTCAAGATAAAGACAATTTTCCACTCTCATAAAATGAATTTCAAGATTTTATTATTGAAGTTGGAAAATGAAAGCAGTGAAAGGTAGCCCAGATTCAAGCAACAACATTCCAAATGGCTTAAGGGTTATAGGTTTTGGTTCAAATCAACTTGGGATGACTTTGAAGGAATTTGCACCCAATGGATAGCTACAGGTTACTAGTCAACCCATCTAGCAAGAAGATGGCCCTGTGAGTCACCAAAATTGCTATTTTTTTCACCTCCCAATGAAAACGGATGACGAGGATACCTTTCTTTGAATCAGTTGCTAAAGGGAGATCTCTGGGGGTGCATGTAGTTTCAGGTTGAAGGAGCCAGTAGTAGGGCCCGCATGCAACAAAAATGAAAAAAATCAATGTTGTGATATGAGGAATTCTCTAACATTGATACATAGCTCCCCGACACTAGAAGAATGCAAAATGTTTGGCAAATCTGAAGCTAGATTGAAAAAATTACAAAACTTGCCCATATGTCTTCTAGCCAGCTTGCCAAGCTGGTGGGTGAGCTGGATCCCAGCTCGATGAGTTGGGTTGTGCAGTGAGCCCATTTAGGAGTGACTGAGTTGAGACAAGACTTGGCGAGCCCACAAAAATGGAGCAACGAGCTAGTTTGGACTGGTTCAAGCTATGCATGGAGACGGACTTGTCAAACTTGTTAATGCATAACAAGGTAGAAATATCAGGAACAGGGAGCCGAGCCATATGGATCACCGAGTTCATGTGATTACAAAAGTAATTTATAATAATGGATGAGATGATTCGTTATACAGGTGAAGCATAACATTTAAGGGGATATCTCATACATTAGTCAGTGAAATGTGAATAATCTAGGTGAATCATTTTATTAGCCAAGATAATGCATGGTCAGGCCAAGATACTTAGACAAAATGGAAGTCATCTCTAGCCAATACAACCGAGTTCTAGGAGATAGCAAGTCTGTGGGATGCATGGAATAGAGAAACGAGTTGTTTCGTGGCATTCTAGTGAATGGGCTTGATAGCGAGTCTGTGGGATGCATGGAATAGAGAAACGAGTTGTTTCGTGGCATTCTAGTGAATGGGCTTGATAGTGAGTCTGTGGGATGCACATAATTGATGATGGGGACTTAGCATCAAGTGAAGGTGAGCCGCCTTGCCTTGGGTAAAAAACAACAAAGTGGATATTTGTCTCACTGAGCCAACTCAACGATCTTAGGGGTTGAGTTCACAAATGGGCCATTGTAGCCGAAGTGGAAGATTAGCAAACTACATGATTGGAGGAACTCAGGTTGTGAGTTCCTCAGGGGCTTGAAATGTATGACATATATGGAATGTGGAGGTTGGCTAGGTCAACAACATGGTGTGGGGTCAATTTTTTTCTCGTGAATGGTTGTAGATATGTAAGGGGCTCGGAGAATGCATTCGGAGCTAGTGTGGGCATTGAGGACATGGTGTGACCGATAAAGTGGATGCAGGCCCAAGGAGAGTAGGTGGAATGGGTCAGATGATGTGAAGTTCCCCATAATCAATGCATGCCTGCAATACATTAGGCGCAGAATCAAAAATTCAATGCTGAGATGGCACGGGAGTATGTGGAAGTGGAGGTCGGCTATAGTTGTTCCAGTAGTGGGCCAAGCTGGAAAAAGTTTAAGTGGTGGTCTATAGTTTGTGAAGCCCAATGCATTAGTGCAACAACCAAAGTAGGGTTGAGGCGGTTTCCATGAAAGCATGGGATGTCGAGTCATATAGATCAGGTGGTGCAATGTAACAGAGGAATGTGGAATAGATTTAAGGAGTCATGTAGGGTATCCAGCACACAAATGAAGTGACTCGGTAGTATGGCAGGGTTCTAGCTGGGCCGAGATGGCTCTTATTTTAACAATCAAACACATTCTTCCTCCCCAATGAGAAGCGGTGAAATCAATGAGAGCACTCAATATGTTAAATGTACTTAGAATCAAAACCATACAAAATCAATATAAAAGGGAGAGAAAATAAAATAATCACTTCTAGTAGCCAACATTTAATACACAGTTCACTAGAGTGTAAACCAAGCTTGGAGAACCAAATTAGCTGTCTACACTCAAATACTCATAACTTTTGCATTTCTCAACCAAATCCTACAAGATTAGACTTGTTGGAATTGTGGATCTGAGCTTTATAAACAAAAATCAAGAAATTCAAAATTTTATGGTGTTTTAGAGGTAACGTTTACATAAAACGAGATCAGTTTGGATTAGACACTTCTAGGTGGTTGGGGATTTAATAAATGAGCATAGGAAGCCATTTTCTCTCACTTCAAGTTATAAATCAATGTGATATGACTTTTGGAGATTTCCTATCATTATTTTCACCTATGTTTCATACTTTACAGGTGGTTGGAAGGGAAAATCTAAGTTTGGTACTTTTTCTCTCTCTCTCTCTCTCTCCCTCATTTCTATAAATTTAAGTTCTCTCTCCTTTGTGTAACATCCCCATTTTAAGATACTAGAACAAGGATTTTTTTTTTAATACAACGTTCTCTGTTCTGAATTATGTAATTCAAACACACTTTCAAGTTTTAATAATTGTTCTCTGTCCAATTAATGTAATTCAGATCACACAATTTCTTTTAAAAACCAATGTTCTTTGTTTGCATATTTACAATATGGAACACACATTCAATGCCATTCAATCATATAACACATACCATATGCTATTGTAAATGACTCAAAGAACTACCAATCTCCCTTTTTTATGGCTCGGAGTTTCAACAATCTCTCATTTCATGACTTGGTGACTTATCGATCCTTCATGTTATTTCATGCATTGTATAATAAGTATACAGGGTTCTTTTACCATTTCCATTTATCAAAGTGATCCATTTAAGAGGCCTATCTGAATATCTGTTACTGATATTCATCTGACATCCTGCATCTTAAACTAGGTGATTAGGACAATGCAACCAGCACTTGCAATACTTTGGCCAAATATTTTCACATGCTTTGCATGATCATATTCCTAGATGTTATATACATCAATGGAATACGTCCTTCACCTCACTTCGTCTGTTATCTAGAATGGTCTTTCCTAATCTCTATTAGTCCTTCCGTCTAAGGTCAAGCTCTAACCCCAACTAGAAATATGAATGAGTATAAGAAGTTACTCATGGTAACTAAAGGTACACAGATATACTATGTCGTCCCTAGGCGACTCCGTGTGTCTAGTTACCTTTATTCCTACAGAGTCACTCCATATATGCGATCACATTCCTATCCTTGTCTAAGAAACTTAGTCCCAGCTTATGTAAACTTGATGTATTGATTCGAGAGGGCGTTGTAACATGTCAGCTATAACATTGTGTTGTCACGAAGGCCCTGCCTTCATGAAGACACCATATTGCAGCTGGCGTGTGCCAAGGTCCTACGGAATCCTCTCATCAAGGAGTACACATCCAGTTCGAGTGATTGGATTATAATCTTAATTTTTAAGATCAATTTTCAGCAACTGCGTTGATCCTTTAACCTCGTTGTTCATTACAGTTGTATGTAGCTAAGAGAGACTCAATTTTTCTTATAGCTTAATATATGTTTACTCCTCCATATCGAAGGATCGTATATTTCCATCTTGGTTCCTTTCTTTAAGCTTTAGACTAATAGTCCACTACAGCTTAACATAGTAAGTTCAACCTTTTAAACTTGACCAAATTTTACTCCCAACTGTAATTAGATTTAGAATTCCTTCTTATTAGATATCATTTACGTGAGGTCCCTTCTTAAAAGAAGGTATTCAGCTATCCTCCCGAACCTTACTTCAGTTAAGGTTTGTTAACAATAGATATGTTTTCCCATATCTAATATTTTCTGAATTTAAACATTTCGAGTATATTAACGGAGTCTGAATACAAGGTTCAACTACTCCTATGTTATTTTATATTCCTTAGCTTATAAGCTAATCCCAAATATCATTCAATTAAGAGTTCATATTCACCTAAATCCATTTTAATGTCAATTTAAAATTCATATTAACCCAAGTATGAACTAATTGCACATTCCAACTTAAAAGTTGCATTTAAGTAAAGAATATATATTATTTCCTTTTAAATCTATCCACTATCATTTGAATAACTCCAAATCAAAGAATAACACTATATTCTCAATCTTTATTCAAACAGTTTCAAAATGATACAGCCATTAAAATATCACACTTTTCCTTGTATTCATCCATAAGATTTACAATCTATACAATCGACAATCCAAACAACTGGACTTCGTTTATATCAAACAACATTTCAACACATAAGGATAGAAGAATGTAACTTCTTCTTTTCCCATTTCCTCGTAGAGGAATAATAGCTATCAAATACGATCCATCCTCAACTAATCAAAAGAAGTATCAGAAAACAACCATGTCTTCATTTTTACTCAAGATCCATCTGCAAAATTACTTGCACGGGTCAGTTCATTGAACTGAGCATATTAAGCACTTGTCATTAAAATTCAGGTGCTTTTAATTAATTGTCTCAATAAAAGAACCCTGGATTTATGAAACGTAAACAAAATATGAGATGAACACTATCCAAGATTTAAGTGCTGATAAGGATGAACAGCCTAACAACCCAATCATCTAATTACCATCCCAATCAGACAAAAGCATTACTACCCATTTTCCCAAATAATTACTACAAGAAGTAATTTCCTTCAAATAGTTCCAGATTAAAACATCTGTAAGAACTAATACACCTAAGTATATATTGTTGTTCCAATGTAAATGATATAAATTCCCATTCCCTTACATTAATTAAAGAAAATATTCATGAAATAAATTTTAATAAGACTTCGAACAGAACCACTCTCCCTTCCTTTCATACTACTTGTCTAATTTCAAACAATCAAACGTTGAAGAGAAAAGTAGTCATTCACCATGAACTTATTGGTGTCAATTCTCAAAATTCATCAATAGAATAATACTGCTTTCAATTCAGAAGAAAGTAAATAGCAATTAAATGCAATGATTCCACCTTAGGCAGTACAAAGTTCATTTCATAACAAGTACAAAATTTCAATTGTATAAAAGAAGAATTGATCATTACTTCAAATTACCCATCCAACACTCTCTTTCCTTTCATCATAACTATGTTAAATAATTTAATCTAGACGTGGTATCAATCAATGATAACAGTCCAAAGAGAAGTAAATAAAATCAATAGTCGAATAATAGGAAGAAGGATCATATTACCTCTTCTCACTGTCTAACCAAATATCCACTATTTAGAACAGACATAATCCAATAGTATGATTCATTCTGAATAGTATATTTCAGTATTCAAAAACTACTAATTACCTTTCCAAAAATTTGACCAGAGTTCATTGCAACCGGTCCGTAAGCATTAATATCAAAAGTACCTTTAAATACAACCATTTCCTCTTAAATATTCCACCTAGCAAACATTTTCAGTCCAGAAACAACAAGTAAAGATGTACAACAGACAACATTTCCTATTTTCATCATAATAAGAATAAAAGGACTCATTTCCCAAATACCAAGGAAAAATTCCAATTCTAATTCAGTTGTAATGCAACAGCAAGAAGTTTTTGGACTGCAATCTGAATATATATACATTTAAATGAAAACTTACTTGTTTGCTAGAAATAGTCATACCCATCTTAATCTGAAACGAGTAAAAATACAGCAACTATACTACCATCGTTTCGCTATAAGAAGTAAGAAACCCCCCCCCTTTTTTTTACAAGAACAAGAATCTATTCAAGTTCAGTTCCATCCGATTACATTAAAGGAGTTCGAACAAGCATCTCTGCTACTCATGTATATATATACTTTCCAAAAGATTCAAGAAAGATATCAATACATTTTACTCACTCCTCAAACATTCTAGTTCAGTTCATAAACATTATCCCGAATTTGTTTTTCCCAATCGTTTTCACGCACTGAACTCAGAAAAACAATACTCAGATAACTAATACATTCATCCACTCAAACCCATATAGGGTAATAGAAGCAAATGCTAAACACAGTAAAAACAAACTCATATAGAAAACACAACCTCCTTTGTTTCACTCATTTGCAAAGAAATACCAAAGTCGTGTTCATTTTTATAATGACAGTTCAAACCAGGGTCATACAGAATCATCTCATCCTTCCATTTTTACAAGAATGCACAAAACTCAGAATTAATACATGCATAGCTAATGCATTCATCAGCACAAACTCATATTGGGTAATAAAAATGAATACCCAACACTGTCAAAATGAACCCACATAGCATGGACAATTTTATTCGATTTAATCATTTTGCAAAGAAATTCTCAAGTCGCTTGCAGCAAAAGAAAATGACTCAACCCACAAATCACCTCAAAATATCAGCAAAATCAAATAACCAAAACCCACATCATAAGAGCAGGGTTGTTTTAATGAGACATTTAAACTAAAGAAAACAGTTTAAGGAGAAGGGATTAACATGCCTATATTTATTTTTGTGGTTCAAAGTAAACCGCGTCCACTGGAGCTATTTTTCTCCACGGCGTCCTCAGCAAGGCTTACCCAGCAATCCACTAACTCCCACAGGCTCAAAAATAGTTGTGGCTTCTCCAAATAATAGCAACACTCATCAAAATAGTAGCAGGTTCGAAAGAACCATGGAAGAAATGCAGAGCAACTAAAAACCCGAATGAACACAATAACAAAAAAAAAATCTTCTATCCTCCTTCCAAGGCAAGCTGGTTATTAAGACCAAGATTATTGAATGCATTGAATGCATTGTTTTTTCCTCAATCCTCACGCCACTGCCGACTTAGGTTGGCGAGTTCCCTTTCAATTTTTTTCATGCAATTCTTCCTTAGCTACTTAGCTAGTCGAATACCTCCATCTTTTCCCATGTTCCCGCCAAACTTGGCACTGAAACTGTAAGGACTACATTTACTGCCTTAATAAATTTCTAACCTTCCCTTCTTATCCATTTTCCATCCACATGGGTCCATAAGTCCCCTTCCATAGGTTAGTAATAGTTTAGGATTTTATAGTCCAAAGCTAGGTTGTTCACCTAGGTTCATAAGTTATTAGGATTTGCATCAATTTTCATCCTTATGCAATTTAAAATCCATGTAGGGTAGTAATTACACTATGGGTTATAACATATTTATAGGTTAGGAGTTAATTCCATAGCGTCTAATTAATAGTTTCCAATGAGTCTTACCGACTGGTGTTCACATTCAACACAATGCAGGATGTTTCGTCCTATGCTCAACACATACCTGTGTCACTTGCATCCAGACTCCTATTGTCTTACGCTGTCTAGCGTTACAACTTGTATGTGGTTCGGGAATTGAACCTTTTCCATTGGCATCTATGTACCAGATATTCATACCTAAAATCAAGTGCTGCAACATTATATCAACCTTCAGTCTGGTTTCAGGATTCTTTCCGATTTAGAAGTAAATCAAAAAAGTGATCTCAAGAAGGCCCCAGCATACCTTGGATCAATGGAATTGATCCAAGGTGTGCTGTCAATCAACGAAAAGAGTTCATCAAACATACGACAAGTCTGTTGTCTCATTTTGCAAAACATAAGCAATAATAACCTCTGTCCCAAGTAAACAAATTACAGCAAACAAGGGTCCAGATTAGTAACACATTCCTTTTAAGATTAAAAGATATATCTTAACATATTTATCTTCATTTCTGCAGTTACAACATCATGAAAAGTGATTACCATGATAGCTTACAAAAATCAAGGCGTTACAATTTGAGAGGGGGGATTGCTCTTGTAACAAAAATCTACCATTTTTTTCAAAACACTGATGTGGTGCATGCCTTCATATTGGACTTCTTTCTTGTTTATCTAGGCCTTTCTCTTGTAATAGAATGAACTACACATGTTAATGAAGTAATAGATTTAAGTTTGTGGATCTCTTTCTTCTCTTTCTTGGATTTGTTGCACTCTCTTGCCTCCCCATTTTTATTGCAGGTGTATTGTTTCTACTGTATGCTCTTGCAAAGTTCATTATTATTGTTTTTCTATGGGAATGATGTTGTAAATTTTATTGTTGGACTGTGGAGAATTTCTCACCCTCTCTGGTCAAAATTTCTTTTCATTTTCACATGTTAGAGAGTCTTTCCCACACCCATTTCTTTGGGCATCATCTCTGTAGTGTAGATTTATTTCAATTGCATGATATTTCGCTCTCCCTGGTCCCTTGGAAGTTATAGGATAGAAGTAGTTAGTAAATTTCTTTAATTATAGTTATCTTGCACTAGATTAGGAAGAGGAACCGATATTCACTTGAGGTCTATCTCAAGTAGAAATTCCCACAACTTGAGAGACAGTACCCATGTTACCTAGTCACACTGCTTTCCTTAACACGTCCGCATATTAAGAAATCAGAGGGTGTTGTGATTCAGTGATAAAACTTCCATCACATGTAAAATTCAAAATAATGTGGCGACTATATGCCAAAATAAAATTTTGGTTCCCATGGAAATCAACCCATCCACATCATCTAACGATCCTTAAGGGTCTAGCCCTATGGTTCTGGTAAACTAAAATTTGACCTCAAATGCCAAATATTCTACCTACGATAAGTATGACCTACTGAAATAGTTAGTGATGAAGCTTCCAAATATATATATTATGGGGTTATTAAAAGCATCACCAAACTTATAATATAGCCTAATGCATGCTCTTCATGAAGCGCATGTTCTTAAGAACCTCAATATCCAACAGTTTCAAGCCATGATTGTAAATATTTCACCTAAAATTCCTATCTCATCTTTCGGCCCTCAAGACCTGTTGAATCCAAACCTTGATAACAATAACTATTTATACATTGAAATGTATATAACCAACCATAAGGTCTAAAGACTTATCATCAACAATGGAGCAGCCTTAAACATCTATTCTATGAAAAAGTTACATTGTCTTGGTCATTTAGAGGAAAACTTGGATGCCATTGTTATCACCATTGTGGTTATGATAATAGTGAGTGATAATCCTCTAGGACTATCACCCTTCCCATACAAATGGGTCCTTAACTTCTTTAAACCCTTTGTCATGTCCTAGATGTGGAAACTCTGTATAATCTCATTTTCAGCAGACCTTGGATATACACGATGCACGTTGTGCCCTCCACATTTCATCAACATATAAAATTATTGCACAATGGAAAAGAGTTTACCTTTCTTTCCAATGCTAAATCCTTTAAATACTGTAAAATCCTAGAAGAAAGGTATAATAGAGTTAATTATTTCCCATCTGCTAATAGCCTAGTTGAACCTTGTGTTTTTCCCATTGTTGAAACCCACATTAATCCTGAAACACTCTTACATTTGCATGCCTTCACATCCTCTTCATAATCATCTATTAGAGATATTTCATATATTAATTTACCCTTACCTCTATGTCATTTTTCACATACATGTAAACCCCCTTTACCTATGCATGCTCACATTAATTCCTCACAAAACATTCAAAAAACTTTAGATTGTAAAAAAATATTGGGGAGAAGGGGGCCAGATGATTTTTTTAAAATACCTTTCCAGGTTGGTTGAAAAACCCCATACAAAATTAAATAAAAAACAATTTTGTTGGGGTGATAATGTCAAGTGGGATTAGCCACTTCTATACACCCTAACATTAGTAAAGTTTTTCTGATCAAAATATATTAAAATAATTATTTCACAATTAAAAGTGAAGCGTCTCGACGGATTCACCATCCCACATTTATGTGGGTGATCCCTCTTAGGATTGGCTTTAACAACATTTAGATTTTTATAGTCCAACATTAAAGACCATGATTAGACTATAAGATACGCTAGTAGAGAATACTATGTAAGACACTAATAGAATGTAAGAAGAGCTAGATTGTCATTTTTATTTTATATTACTAATCAAGAGACATAGATTTTTAGATGTAATGAAAGACTTAGGAGTGAAGTGGAAGTACCGGTTAAATTGTATCTGATTCTTAATATAGACAATGCTTTTACAATGGATTTTTTCTTCGGGTTTCTCCACTTAAATATGGTGTTATCTGTCTCTTGTTACTATTTTTTATTTTCTTTCAGATCTTGTTCATTAAGCTCTGTTATTTTCTATCTATTTCAAGTTATTTCTTTGTCTAATCAACTACATGTCATAATCTATAGTCTTCGGCATTTAATGGAAGATCTGTGATCTGTTGATATCAGTTTCCTTGCTAAATCTAACATGGTATCAGAGTGTGGTGATTTTGCATATACATGATCGATCTAGAATTATTTTGACTAGAAAGGGTGAAGAAAATTTAATTTTATTGATGGATCTGTGAGACCCAAAAGTTCCATTGTCGTGTTCAAGCTAACCGGAATTAAACTTCCAATTCCCACCTAATATTGCTTGAAATATTGATTAAAAATGGGCTAAATGGCATTTTATATCATGTTTAAGATTTTTTTTGCTTAGATATATGCTTTTGCATCTCATTTTAGCCATTTACGGCTTGAATCCATCGTTTATGAGCTATTTTTCTAGTTTTCCCATTGTAGATAACCATTTGTATCTTTTTTAAATGTGGATCCAAAATATCCAATTAGATCTAGTTTATCCAAGACTTTTAAGTTCGTCCTTGCTATTAAATCTTTAATTTTCACCATTTTTTGTCTTTGTGAAGCCTAGGCCAATAGTTTTGTGCCATCTCGCATCATATTTCTAGTCGTTTTCTTTTTTGTGAATTTTGGACCAATAATCTTGCTTTACGTATCTTCCCTGTTGTTCTTTTCATGTTTGCAAAGTTACACCCTCTCTTAGAGTGCCAAATGACTTCAATCTGAGATCTTCTTTTCTTTTCGAAGCTTGGGCCAATCCTCTAGTGCCATATGGCTTGGCCTATAGACTTATTTGACTTCGTTTCACTGCGAAGCTTGAGCCAATCATATTGCTCCATCTAGCGTCACATTTATCAGTTTTTATGAAGCCCGAGCTAATCAAAAATATCCATCTTGCTTCAAGGTGTTAGAATATTTTTTATCTAATTATCAGTTGAAATATGTAAGCCAATAAGGGCTTTACATAGGTATTTGTGTTGTCAAACTTGACTTAGCTATTTCTGACATTTGTGAAAATTAAGCCAATAATTTTTCTCCAAGTGGATCTGTATTCCACTTTTTTAGTCTTCTTTTAATGTATATTTGATAGTTGCAAAGGGAAGACCAATAAAATTTCTACAAGTATATTTTCTGTCACATTTATCAGTTTTGTGAAATGCAAATCATTTAAAAGGCTCCACGTGTCTTTAGTTTGCTTTAATCCTTTTTGGGTGCACTATGAAGTGTGATCTAATAACATTTAGACACGTATATATTTGTGAGTTTTTTTTACAGAATTGTAAAGTGTGAGCAAATAGAAATGTGACGCCTGTATTAGTATTTCTATGGTGTCAGACTTTAGGTCTTTGTTTCACGGGTTTATTAACTTTCCTCTGTATCACGGGATCTCTTTTTTTTTCTTCATCCCATGGGTTTTTTAAGTCAGTGGTCTATGAAGTCTAAGCTAATTAAACAACAACACATATTCTATTTTTCACACTTGTGAGACTTGTGAAACGCGATCCAATTGTTTTTTGACACGTATTCTAATTGTGTCAGGGGTGTTAGTATTTTATTTGGCTTCACCATTTAGATTATGACAACTGTCTTATTCCTTTTCTAGACCCGAACTTTATTTCAAGTTTTGTTTATAAATTGTTTAAGCCATTAATTTTTCAACAAGTGTCTTCTTTGACTTAGTATTTGCTTTTGCATTGTGTCAGAGTGTGAAATGTAATCTAATTAATTAAAGACACATATATATGGTTCTATCTTTTAATTAATTATCAGTCTAACTTATTAGCTGCATTTATGAAATGCAAGGTAATTGAAAACTGACACATATATTTTCTTTGTCTTATAAAGATTTGCATATTGACACGTGTTTGTTTATCATTTTTCACGGTTTTTTGAATCAGTTTCAGACCGAAAGAGGTGTAAACTTTAAATTTTAAAATATTCACGTCTGACTGAGGATCTATTTTAAAGTCGACACGTGCCTTTCTTGGTATTATTGATTTGTGCCACGTGTCACTCCCTACCTTGGTTGTTTATTAACTTATTTTATTTTATAAAGTAGTTGGTTTTTGAGATCACCCTGTCGAGTTGCTAAATAACTCATCGAGATAATCTAGCCTAACTTTGTCTAAGCTCTTGTAGCTCATCCTTTATCTCACCGAGATGAGTTACAAAAGAACTCACTGAGCTCCTATAACTCGACCTCGACTCTGTTCTATCAAATTGATCTTAAATTGACCAATTTAATCTTTTTTAGACCAAATGTAGCTATTTTTGAAGATCTGATGAACTGTGTTATGATCTTGAGCTCATAATTAATTAACTAATTAAGTAATTAGCTAATGTGTCTATTAAAACAATTTATAGCTGAAACACGACCTAGACCTTCTAAATTGATCAAGAACTTGATCAATTCAAGCTATTTTTTGATCAAATTTGGGTCGATTGTAGTCATATAACAAATTAAAAGATCTATAGCCTATTTTTTTGTCTCTGTTTAGCCTCCTTGATTTGTCTTTGTGTTCCACCACAAAGTAAAGTGATAAAATAAATAAGAAGGTAATGGGCGTAGGAGGAATACCTGTGATTATGTAGATGGAAGAAGGCATTGTGCATGTTGTATAATTTGATCCTATCTGATTGTGTGAGCTTCCATTTGGCTAGAAGGAATGACCTGAAATACAAAACAAAACCACAAAAAAGTTAAAAGTAAAAATTGGTGGATTTACTAGCGAGAGCTAGATCTGAGATGTGAGATACTTCCTAAAAGGCTGTCAATCCAAATTTTAAGAAAACTTAATGCTTGCTAAGAACATGAATCAAATGATCCTACTATAGTTATGTAGTTTAGGTATCACACACAAGTACAATAATTCAAATATAGTATAGTAAATGCATATAATACTAAATATGAGAAAGGTAGTAGGCGGATGGAGGCCTGCAAGTGTGACAAAGACTATTACAGAAGTCTAAGCAAGGTATGGTTAGGTTCTGGGAAGTTTGAAAAGAGATATGAGCTTGCTGGTTTTTAGAATTATTGACAGTATCAAAGACCAACGCCGGTTGGGTGACCGGTGTCAGTAGGGGAAATTAGGTGATAATGCCAAAAACTGAGAATTGGGCACTCTCTATGATTACACAAAGAGTGCTGGGGACTGAGTTAGGTTTTTGAATTTCATGTTAAGACTCATAGATATTTATAGGTGGGTTTTGGAAAGGTATGGAAGGTAAAATGGGTAGAAGGTTGGCCAGAGGCACTGAAGATTAGATCCAAGTAAGGTATGAATAAAAGGAATGGTAGATAACTTAATACAACAAATTAGGAAACTATAAATGACAAAGGATAGTCAACACTTATTTTTTGAATGTATCTTGGAAGTGGATGGTGGTGGTGATTGCAGAAGGTGGTGATCTAAAGTGAATATAGCAACAAAGTGGCATGGTTCCTTTTCTTACATGTGTTGGAGATCGAGAAGAATCTTTAGATGAATCAGATGATGTCTGAATGTTGTGATAGGCCCTGGATGGTTGCAAGGTCACAAGAGTGCTTGAACATATGAATGTAAGAAGCTTAAGCCAAATAAGTGAGATTCAAAACTTGAGCAAAGAATTAGAAACTCTTATTTAACCTAACTAATGGTGGTTAGGTGACTGGCGTCAGCCAAGGGATAACTTGTGTCCCCTAAGGAGAATAAGTCCAAGTTGCCAAAAATAGTCTGATCTTTGCTATTTTTGGCATGATTTGAATCCTCATTCTGGGTCTCAAGTGGAGAATGACACTTATATAAGTAGAAGTGTTGTTGGATAAGAAACAAGGAATTAATGTTAGGGCTAGACTAAGTCCTAGTTAGTTGGGATAAGTAGGAACTTTGTCTTAGTTAATCAATAGGCTAGGAATAGGTTTTGTGATGAGGTGGAGGGTTGATGTGGATATTAATGAAGTGGATATTAATCTAATTAAAGTAATTAAATTAATAATAGTATGAAGATGAGGATTAATTTAATCATAGGTGATTAAATTAATACTAATGTGGTGAAGGGAACCATAGCTCCGTTATGTGTCAAATTAATGAATCGAAAGGGGTTACAGGGATGTTTCCCAAATTTGGGTGTCTACATTTTCCCCTTTTTTAATGTAGTTTTTATTGATGAGCGGTGTTGACAAAAATAGGATTGTTTGCCCTAGGTATGGGTTGAAGTTAAGTTTCCCATCTATAGGTGGAGATGATCCCCCTTAAACCTTGAATTGATGAAGTAGTAGGCTGAATCGGTAAGGAATTTGATAGAATGGTAGGTGGTGAAAATAAGGTAGGGTACGAGTGCGGGAAATGGTGATTTTGGGTGTAGGTAATAGGTGGTCGCATTAAAACACATGCACACATGTATAATGAGATAAGACACTAGGTTGAAGATCTCACGAACTCTACATCGTCAAAGGTCGATAGGTTTATCCAAACAAGGTTGATGTGGTCTAGGTATCTAAGGTATAGGATACAGTCTTGGAAATACAATGAGGCTAGGTGCAGGAACAAGTAACAGGTATCTTCCAGAGCACCAAAAATCTTTGGTCTAGATAAATGACAGGGCATTATACAAGGCAAGGTCAATAGGATAAACAACACGAGTAGCATCATTGCAAGGTGTAGCAAGTAATGAATTCGAGTGTCAAATGGAAAGGTTTGGGTTGAGTTGATAGGTAAGGTCATATGTAAGGCCAAGTTAGGGGTAAAAACATGCCCCACTTGATAGTATGATTGGTTATGTACGAAATAATGCCAGTAGGTAGGTTTATAAGGTTAGGGTGAGGTCATGGTTGTAAGAAAATGGTTTCGTGTTGTAAAATTGAGGGTAAATGAGGCATATGATGGTGGCAAGGTGACCGACACTGATTAAAGGTGAACTGATGCTCGTCAATTAGGGCATAAGACCGACTTCGGTCAAGTCGCATTGGGGGTAAAAATAGTAAAATCCGTGAATAGAAGAGGCATCACACAATGTGACTTATTATAGATAGATGTTGCAGGGGTTATATGATATGAATATTGTATTGTGTCCCTATGTGATTTTCCATCTTATGGAGGTATGGCAAAGGATTTGGTGGGGCTTCATTTGGTTAGATGGATATAAGGGAGACATGTTGATGAACACAGAGATGATTCTAGTGGACACAGTCTGACGCCAGTTCGGGTTGCATCAAGATATTCCCCCACAATTTCCTCAGTATCACAGAGATGATGTGGAGAGACATTTTTCTCCACCAAATCTAGTGGATCCTACAGGGTAGGAGGAATAGGTAGTTGATAGGCATATTGATGATGCAGGCACCAAAAACACATATAGGTGTTGGTGGATAGCAGTGCTACAGGTGGCACCACTATGGCTAGGCCAGCCAAATGTAGCTACAGTTATAGTGCAGAGGTATGCACTATAGGGGTAGGTCACTGTGTTACAGTTGCATCTCACATAGGTACAGGAGCAGGTGGTTACCCTTGAGGGGTAGGTGACTAGATTACAGGGACAACTAGCTCGTCTATAGGCTTAGGTTCCCGTACATCCACCAGAAGTGGATGGGGGACATGTAGCAGATTTCCAGGCACATGTGATGGGGTTATAGGCCTAGATAGTTACCTTACAGGGGAATTTAGCCACATCACAGGCATAAGTGATTGCATTATAGGGGTAGGTAGCTGCATAGGAACCAACATAGAAACTAGCAGTGGGATAAGGTCCTATTGGATAGATACAAGCACTAGGACAGGGTCCCTTTTTGTAGATAGTAGGACAGGGACCACTGGTACAAGAACAGGGTCCATAGGTGGGGGCAAGAGCAATGGATCCTCCATAGGTTATAGTAGTGGACATGTATAAATATTTTTTGTCCAAGGCCATGTAATATTAGGATAAGTTATTAGATGTTAGTCTTGAGGAGATGACATATGCCAAACACAGGGCCTAATAGGCAACCAGCTAGAGGACTCGAAGTACTAGTATGAAAGGTAGTCACTGATCTCATGGGCATGGCCAGAGGGAGGTGACTCATTCACGGAGGCCAAGGATAGACGAGGGTACTAGAGAGATGATGAGTGGGTGGAGACTAGGACCAGATGAGGGTACTAGTGAGAGTAGGAGTGTTGTCAGCGCCTCACATGGGTGAGATAGAGATGATATTGTATTTTTATTTTTGACATATATATCAGCCTGTGTGCCGAAGAGGTGAGATTTTATATGAGGTTTTTTGAGATACTTATGTTTATACCTGTATATTCAGTGTATTGATATACCGACCTTCGATGTATAGATTGATGATGATATTTATATATGATGTTATTTTATTTCCATTGTACTGTTATCATGGAAAGTAGATGTAGGCATGGTTCTGGTTCCATTTCCAAGTTAATGTTGTTATGAAAAATAGGTGATTTAGGCATGGTTGAGTCAGATGTAGGCATGGTGGAGTCATGAAAATTAGAATTTGCAGGCATGATTGAGTCAAAAATTTGTAAGTGTTGTTGTGATGGAAATCTAAATATTTTAAAACATGGGTTGTGTGAGTGATATATGTTTGAATTTTTTTTCCATTATATTAATGCCATGGAAATTAGGTGATTAGGCATGGTTGAGTCTATATAGTTAGTGAATGAATGGTCGAAATGGTTTAATTTCCTTTGATGGTGTTTATGGAAACTAGATGAATAGGCGTGATTTGCTTATGTGATTAAGTGATTTTATTTTCATTGTATTAATGTCGTGAAAATTAGATGTTAGGCATAGTGAAAATATGATTGAATGTTTAATTTTCATTGTATTGATTATATGGAAATGAGATGTTAGGAATGGTTAAATTTGATGTGTTTCGATTTAATTTCCAAGTTATGGGTATTATGGAAAATAAATGATAATGTACTTATGTAGTGTTTGGTTTTGTTTGTGAGTTAACTTCCAAATTATTGTTTTCATGGGAAGTAATTGTTTGATGGGGGAAATGATGATGGGTAAAAGAGTGGCCAAGCTAACCTCGAAAGGTCCCATGCCCTAAGAGTGCTTCCTACATAGCCCTTGTGAAAGGGGTCTCAGGCCGATGTAGTTATCCCATAAGATAGGGAATAATACGATGAGGTAGGTGAATAGGTTGGGTGATTTTTGGTATGGTTAAATGGATAAGGTAAGTTAGGCATGGTTTTTTCTAGGTTGTAGGATGTGTGAGATGAGTTTATTGAAGTAGATGAGGAATGTAAATGTAGGTGAAAGGAGAAGAAATCCCATAAATTAAGTTTTGAGGATCCTGTCCTGTGTAGAAGAATCAATAAGTAAACAAAGGAGTGAACTGAACAGAAGTGAAATGCCCCAAGTAGGTAAATACTCTAATTGTCACATCCTTAGACTCATTGAACATAAGTCCCTAGATACACTACATGATCAATAGGTCTAAAGGTGAAAGATGTTATGTGATCACAATGTGTAGAATACATGCCACATCCCTTGAGTTGATTTAGGAGAGAGTAAGAAGAAGGTAAGGTGAAATGTTTGTTTAGCGTAACCTTGTTTGTGGGACAACATGCCCCTTATACAAGACACCAAAACCAGAATATGGAAGTCCATGACTAAAGGTTTTGTAATTTTCTTTTCGTGACTTTTTATTTTTTCCTTTTTTGTATAGACTGATGAATGCGGGAAGTATATATTGGGATAAAATAATGTCTCCTTGAGGTCTTCGTTAAGCTGATCAATGTGGGAAGCTTCAGAACAATTTATTTTGTTTTGAAAAATAAGAGGGTAGTCTTCTTTTTGGATAGACTAGATGCAAGATGAGGCTAAATTTTTTTTTTATCACTGTTGTTCGAGGGAGCAGTCTATTTATAGCAGTGGGAGAGGCGTAGATTTCATTTTGAGGGATTCATCTATTTACAAGATGTTTGAATCAAGGATTTTATTTTTTGGTTATCCCATGTATATTTTTTCTTTTTATTTTGAACTTGAAGTCATGGACAAGACTATAAAGGAGTATAGGCCTATTTTGTGAAGGAAAGACCATAACACGAAGAGGTTAGCTATGAAAGAGAAGTTTTAAGTGATGAACAACCATGGGATTCCATCCTAGAAAGGAAAAAAGGTATCCATGAGAATCATGCCATGAGTAGATCTGTGGTACTCATGTTTAAGACAAGGCTAAATGGTAACGGATAATCACACAATTCTAGTTTAGTCATTAGTCCTTAAAATAGGTAAATAGAGGAAAGGTTCACTCAAGGGAAAAGCATATAGGTGACATAAAGTGATGTAGTACTTTATTTAATAGTAGAATGGTTGAAGATGTAAGGAATTAAGGGGATAAGGTTCAGGTTTACCTTCAAGAGAAGATAAATGATAAGCTTATTATCCATAGGCATGGGTAACAATATAGGGTCCAAGACAATTAGGAGAAAATTTTCCCCATTTTATTTTCTCTACTTTAGTGACATGTTGATTTTCCTTTAGAACAAGATCGCCAACCTTGAAAGTGCATTCATAAACACATTTTTCATAGGAACGTTTGATACATTTTTGGTATATTTCAAGATGGTCAAGAGTAGTTAAATGATGTTCATATAATAGCTCAAGTTGTGCCAAATGTTCTTGGTGAAAGTCATTGTCAGATAACATATCTTTTAGTGAGATACAAAGGGATGGAATTTGGACTTCGAGAGGTAGGATGGCCTCTATGCCATAAACCAAAGAAAAAGGTGTAGCATTGGTAGAGGTACGAATGCTAGTATGGTAAGCCCATAAGGTGAAAGGAATGTGCATATGCCAATCCTTTCCAGTATCATCGATGACTTTCATAAGACTTTTGTTTAGGTTTTTTTGGAAGATTCATCTTGGCCATTGGTCTATGGGTTGTAGGGTGATGAAAAACTTAGTTGAATGAAAAAGGTATCACATAGTTTATGTAAGGTTTTTGTTTTTGAATTGTTTTCCATTTTCAGTGATAAGGTGATGAGGAACACAAAAGTGACAAATGATGTGGTGATTGATGAATTCACATATTTTCTTGGCTTTAGTTGAAATGAGAGGGATGGATTCTACCCATTTAGTATAATATTTGGTTGTTGTGATGATCCATTGATGACGTTGAGAAGAATGAGGGTTGATCTCTCCGATGAGATCCAAACCCATGTTGAGAGAAAGGGAAAAAGTCCCTAGTGACTTGTAAAGCATGACTAGGAGTATGGTGAAGGTTAACATGCTGATGAAATTTTACACAATGTTTGATGTAGTCGCAACAATCTTGATTAAGGGTTAGATAGTAATAAATGAGGCAAATAATATGTTTGGAAACAACACGACCACTGAAATTTCCACCTAAAATCCCATCATGGACTTCTTTAATGGTGTACGGAATTTCAGAACTAGTGAGGCACCAGAGTAGGATACTGTCAAAGCCACATTTGTAGAGAAGACCTCCCATAATGACATCTTCTCTAGAAAGGCACACCAACCATTGTGAGTGAGGTCTAGAAGTACCATTGAAAGTGAAAGGTATTCGATGTACTACTTATACCAAATGTCATGTGGGTTGGTTTTGATACGTCCTAAAAATTAACGTCAGGAATTATGTAGGAAGGAAATTGCAATCATTGTATTGTGACAAATATTTTTGAGTCGGAAGGTGAGATCGATATTTGTGAGGAAAGACAAGCCATGGTATCCATGAATTTTTTGGTGGATCACAGAGTGGTTTGAAGGAGGAAATGGTCAAAGGTGGTCAAAAGTAAGTTGACATAGAACTTATATTTTAGAAGGACCTCGTTACGACACTAGTATATTCTGTTGACTTGGTTCACAACCAGTTGAGAATCACCAAAGATATTAATGGATTTAACATCTAAGGCGATGGCAGTTTGAAGACCTAAGATAAGTGCTTCATACTTGTTGATGTTATTGGTGCATTCAAAGTCTAATTTTAATGATAAAGGCATAGGCTCGCTATCGAGAGGAATGAGGATGACTCCTACACCACCCCCACATTGACATTTAGAACCATTAAAGAATAAGGTCATTTGGTAAATGGTAGGGTCAATAGGAAAATAATTGATGGAAAGGGTAGTGATAGATTCATCTAGGAAATTAAAGATAAAATATTGGTTTCTGGGAAGTGGAACATCTACAAGTTGATCTGCAATGGTCTGTCCCTTGACAGAATTTTAGTGAATGAACTATAGGTCTAAACCTATGAGGAGTATGATCCAATGTGAGGTGCATTGATGTTGGTAATGTTTGACATACATGTAATGAAAAGGATCAATGTTAGTGATGATGAAGTTTTTATGGTTAAGTAGGTAGTGGCGAAGTTTGGTGGCGACGAAGACTAAGTATAGGAAAAGCTTTTCAGTATGGGTATATCTAGTCTCATAGTCTAAAAGCATACAAATTATGTAATAAACTACTTTCTCTCTATGTTACTCATCCTAATGAGTGAGCATGCCACCCAAGGAATGGTCAGGGGCATAAATGTATAGGTAGAAAGGTTTTTATCTTTAGGTGGGATGAGTATAGGTGGTTAAAGAAGGTATTTCTTCAATGCTTCAAAGGCTTTGTGGCACTCATCATTCTAATTGAAGGAAACGTCCTTTTTGAGAAGCTAATGAAAAGGGTGACATCAATCAAAAATTTGGAAATAAATCATTGAATGGATTGGAATTTTCTTTGCAAACTATGAAGCTATTGGAGGTTAGTGGGTGGGGCCATCTCTAGAATACCCTTGATTTTGGTGGGATCGACTTCAATGCCCCACAGAGAAATGATGAAACCAAGGAGTTTTCTGGAGAGAACTACAAATACGCACTTCTTTGGTTGAAGGTGAACCCAATATTTTATGAGATGGTCAAAGATGATTTTGAGAATGGGGAGATGTTCGGCATGACTTTTGGACTTACCAAGAAGGTTTTCAACATAATATTCTAATATGTCATGCATGATGTCATGGAAGATATAGGTCATAGCATGTTGATAAGTGGCACCAACATTTTTCAAGCTAAAGGGCATGACGTGATAATAGAAAGTACCCCAAGGGGTGATGAAGGCAATTTTATGTTGATCTTTCAGTGCAAGTAATATTTAGTTATAACCTAAGAACCTGTGCATGAGAGATAGAATCTCATCATCAGTTGTAAGATCAAAAATTTGGTCTATGTTAGGTAAAGGAAATTCATCCTTAGGGCAAGCAAGGTTAAGGTCACGGAAGTCCGTGTAGATGCGGAATCCCCCTATCGCCTTGGTAACAGGTAAAATGTTAGAGATCCATTATGGATAGTCAATGGGTAGAATGAAATAAACAGAAAGGAGTTGCTGAAGTTCTTCTTTCACAAGAAGAGAAATGCATGGATGCATTTTCATAGCTTTTCTTTCAAAGGTTTAGCATTAGGGATCATAACGATATTGTGCACCATGATATTTGGGTCAATATCGGGCATATCGGCATAAGACCAAGCAAAAAAGTTGCTATGATCTCAGAGGAAAGAGGTGAAGGCTTCCTATTTGGTGGAATATAAACATTGGCCTATCTTCAACATGCGAGGGTTGTCCTAAGTGTGAATGTTGATCTCTATGGTCGATTCATTCAACATGGTTTGTGTCTTAGAAGGTAATGACTGGTGAATGTAAGAATCTTCTACACCTAGATAGGTGAGAATGGAATCATCATCCTGACATTGAAAAATGTTGATAGAAGGTGTGTCTTCTTCCAACATGTCAGGATAAAGTAGTGGAAGGGAAGAGGATGCGTCACCATCATGATGATAGGCTAGAGGTCTTACAGAAATGGTGTTCATGAAAAAAAAAAATTGGAGGTAAGGATTCTTGATCCATTGACTTCGTAGGTGATGATAGTGTGACATGTGAAGACAGTAAAGAAGGTGAATAAGGTGAAGAAGGTTTATCTTCCTCTACAAGGTTGACTCTTTCCTTCTTAGGATTAGGTGGTTCAAAAAATCCAATACCATGGCGGTCCTTATGTTTGCAGGTAGTATAAGGAATAATTATGTGATGACCTTGTTCATAAAGACCAAATCTGAAGCCTTTCCAAGCACGGTGATAGAGAAAGGTGCGTGAGATAAATGAAGGTTGGTGAGGTAATGAAAGTTAGAGGAAAATTTGTGTTTGAGTAGGTGGTTCAGGTGAATAGGAAGAAGTATCAAGTCCCCTAAATGTTAGGTTGGTGCGCAAGTGAGGGGGACCATGTGGAAAGGTTTCTTCTACATGAAAGTCATAATGCGGGTGTTGATGAAGGTTTCCATACTCTTAAGGATTTTATAAGGTATCAATATTTTATAGGTGATACTCCCCCAATGTAATGCATTGAAAAAACCTTCCAAAGGGTTAGAAGTAGGTACTTGGGTGGCGGGAATGGAAGAAGAAGAAGAAGGGTTAACTTTGGATGTTGCAGCAGTAGTGGGGAGAGGTGTGCTAGTTGATGAAGGTGCAGTAGTAGAAGTGGTAGAGGAAATAGCAGTGAAAGATAAAGCAGCCATGGTAGGAGATGAGATAGATGTGGTAGTGGATAAGGTGTCAATGGTAGTAGAAGATGAAGCAGCAGTGGAAGTAGGTGAGGTAGTGGCAGTGGTAGATGACTTAACTAGAATAAGGACATCATTAGGTTGATACAACATGTTACCAGTTTTGAAAGGTGAAGGGTCTGTTTGAATAGTATAAGGGTGTCCTTCATATTCAAACTTGATGCAGTGATGTAAAGTCAAAGGTACACACCCCATGGCATGAATCCAAGGTCAGCCCAACAACATGTTTTATTGGAATTCCCCCTCGAGAACATAGAAAAATTTAGGAATGATGTGGGGGTCCACACAGATGTAAATAATGACGGTGCCAAGGGTAGTGTTTATGGCATCATTAAATGAATGCAACATAACTGGGTTTTTGTGCATGAAATGGGAATGTATGCACATTTTTTTCGTATGCATGAGAAGAAATGATATTGATGGTCACACCTCCATTGATCATAACTCGTCAGATGTGATTATCATTAATGTAGACAGAGATAATGAGGGTGGGGTCAGGATCCTCTGAATGGAAAGGAGAAATTTCTAAGTTAGACAAATTTGACAGAGGAAATCTGATGAGTGGTAGTGGGAATGGAGGTCTTGGAAGAAGCAGTAAGAGTATCCACGTGATGAGGGGTGAAAATGGTGGCAATGGGTGAAGGGTCATTTGGTAGCACCTTAATGGTTTGTAGGATTTCAAGAAGGGCTTTTCGGTGAGATTTAGAGGTTTGGATGAGGTCATACAAAGACATTTTTAAAGGTGATTGATGTAGTTGTTTGATCATGGTGCGATGTGTAACACCATCAAAAATTGGATAGGCTAGACTGCGGATGGCTACCCTGCAGGCTAGTGTAGATGGAATGTTGGGTAAAGGTTTAGTGGATGGGATTCCTCTCATGTCTTTCCCATTATATTTTTTTTCTTGAGTGACAACTTGAACCATATTGATGTAAGGAAGAGAGGGAGATGAGTCATGAAAGGTATAATGGCAGGATGGAAAAAAACCTAGTGCGGGATAAGAACCTTGTGAAATGAGTATGGGGCATTGGCATTTTGGAGGGGGGTGGGGCTAGCTCTCTAATATGTACCATGTTAATCTCAAAGGTTGGAGGAGGAAAAGAGGACTCTGGAGGTGGAGGATAAGGCCACTGAATAGTTATGGGTTTAGGTCATATGGTGACAGGCAAAGGGGGAATGACGTTCTCCTCTAATTGGTCATATTCTTCCAAGGGGATTTCTACATTAGAAAGCTGAAGGGAACATTTATACGTGCCTTAAAATCCTTGATATCATGTCCTAGAGAATGATGATATGCACAAATCTTAGTATCATCAAACCCTATTGGTTTAGGTTTAAGCGGGTCATAAGGTTTGATGGGAGGAAATGTGATAGCAAGATTTCTAACAACCTAGCAAGGACATTAGCATAGGATCCTACCAATAGATAGCAATGTGAGGTTAGAATGGGTTTGGGTGAAGGCACGGGTGATGGCTGTGAAGAAGGTGTTGATTGAGGTGGTGTAGGTGGAGTTACCTTTTTGGTAGGTAAACGTAGATTTTTTTTGGTTTTGATTTAGGTTGCACCTACTTGGGTAAAGGTGCAGGTGGGGCACATGAGGAAGAAGGGGATGCAAAAGATGAAGGTAATTTGAAGAGCAAGGGTGAAAGTGACTGTTTTGGCAGTGGTGTGGCAGCAGGTAACATAGATGATGTATGTAAAAAAGGAAATGAAGAGGAGGGTGTAGGTGTAGGCTGAAAATGTATTGTAGGTAAAGGTATGGAAGTGGGTTGAAGCGACGATGATGGTATAGGTACAGGTGCATGTTAAGGGTGTGATGACAGTAAAGGTATGGGTGTGGGTGCTATTGCCACATGTGGGGTTTGTTTTGGATGAAGAGGTAAGGGCATGAGTAGAGGGTCCGATGAAGGTGCGGATGTAGGTTATAATACCTTAGACTTGCCTTGGTGAAGTGGTTAATTAACCAAGGTTGATGGATGTGGGCCTAAGATCGATGGAAGAGATGAGGGTGAATAATGCCTAGGATAATGTGGCTTCTTCTTAAGCATATAAGTTGACTTTATGATAGGTGGTTGTGTAGTAGTCATGTCTAATTTTGATGGGATGTACTAGACTAGGCATAGGGTGGACCCCTAGTGTAGCGGTGAGTTTAGTTGAAGATTTGGATGTTGATGAGGATTTAGGTGCAAGTGAAGGTTGGGGTGAAGGTGAAGCTATTGAAGAAGGAATGGATATAAAGTTTTTAGGTTTTACGGTCTTGGTTTATTGGAATACCTTTGGATAAATGGTTGGAGATATATATGGGCAACATTTTCATTTGAATAGATACTAGGAGTCGTAGGCACCCCATCAGAGCATGGTGTGATTGACATACTTAAACTGGTCTACAAAATTTGAGAATTTCTTTGGTTTAGAAATTGATGAATGAGTTGTGACACCTATCCAAAACTCTGAGTTAAGTGAAATAGGGAAGGCTTCTACCTCGGATTCATTCGGTAAGAGTGACACTAGAAGATTGACAAGATCTTGGAAGACCCTCAGTGAAGCATCACTTAAAGGAAGAAGAGATACGATTGTATCCTTAATGGGGCAAGAATATAGAAAAATGCATGATATAGAAACCTCTTTGGGAAGAAAGGTTGATATGGTCAGCCTCTTGTTGGATTGAAAAGCAAGTGAAATGGGTTCCTCCTTTGGTAGAGTCACAGGAAAGATAGTTTCAATGGTAGACAAAGATGTAGATGTAGTTGGTTACTCCATGTGTAGAGGAACATGTGTGATAGGATATACAGTGGGTTGGGACATAGATGAGGTAATTTATTCTAATGATGAAGGGATAGATGTGAGGAATTCCTCCATGGGTAGAGGAGTAGAAGAATTAGGATATTTCATGGGTAGGGGAGCTTACGTAAGCATTTCCTCAATAGAGGGGATGAGAGGAAATTGAGCTAAAGAGACAGGTATAATCTTGAATATGGCATGGACCTCATGAAAATTGGCATTCGAAGTCTCACCCATTTGGTTTGATGGTTGATTGTGGTTTTCAAAAGGATTTTTAAATATTTGCACGTTTTTGTTTTCCTGGGCATTAGGATTTTCTGGGATGATATCTCCATTATCTAACATCTCCTGGATAATATTCTTGAATGTTTTATAGTTATCATCACTATGACCCCTAACATGATGGTAGTTGCAATATTCATATTCTTTATACCATGTGGTAAAAGGATAAGAAGGTTCAAAATAAGTATGTGGTTTTATTGGTGGAAGGATGATAACCCCTCCTTTCAAAAATTTCTCCAGCACAGAAGAGTAACATTCCCCTATGGGAGTATATCATCATTATATATACTTATGTTGAAAGTTATGAACACAAGAAAGAGTTAAAGGCAGATTTGGTTGGTTGGATGGATGAGATGGACCAAATTTTAGGACCACCACATTGGCGGATCCCTTAGGATTTGAATGACTGGTTTGTATTTTGGAAGAAGAAGAAAAAGATTCATTTAGTTTGAAGGTAGTGCTCTTGTTAGACAATTACAATTTATTCTCTTTGATAGAAGGTTGTCAAGTTTCCAAGACATTGTGAATGTCTCATCAAACATTAAGAAGGTTTGTACTTGGAGGTTTGGGGAGTTATGTCTTGTACAAGCCCTAGTAAACAACTCTATTAGTTCAATTTGGGGAAATTGGAAAGCATGTTTATTAATAAGGATATGCCAAGGCATAACAAAATCTGTGATAGAATCATCTTCATATTGGCGTATCGAATACAAGTTAGGCATGGTAACCTTCTTGACAATGCTTATGGAGAAATGATTGAGAAAGGCATGGGCTAGTTCATTGAAATAAAATATAGAGTACCTAGGTAAGGCACTATACCAGTCTAAGACAGGTCTTATCAAGGACATTTGGAAAGTTTGAAGAAGCAGGGTGTCATCATGGGTAATCAGATAACATCCATGTTTAAAATATTGAAAATCCATTTGGGTGTCCTCCTTGCTATTAAATTGGTTAAACTTTGGCATTTCTCAATGTACGGGGTATGGATGAATTGGAATAGAAGTGTGAATAGGCTCATTACAAATCACATCGTAAGTTAGATAATTTTGAGAGCTGAAAAACAAATGCTTCTAGGGTCTACATCTTCTCCATCATCATCTTGATCAAATATGTGGTCGGATTTGACTGAGGTACACCTCTAGGGGTATAAGGAGGTAGATATGATGAATAGGATGTAGGTGGCATACCACTATATAGAGGTTTCGAGTAAGTGAAATGAGAAGGGAACATATAGGTGGTGACAGATGATGATTGCATATACCTTAAATGGGAGGTGTAGGTGACAGGTGGTGGCTGAGATAGGGTATAGGTGGGAGGAATGTACGTCAAGACCCTCATAGAGATTGGTGAAAAAGTAGAAAGGATAGACATGACTAGACTCTGAAAATGGGTTGACGTAATTGGAGGTTGTAAAGTAGGGATCCCTACACTAAGATCCGTAGAAGATGGTGGGGTATACGCCATAGGGGTGACGAATGTAAAAGTTGTGATAGATGTCATAGGTGCAACATATATCTATGATGTAGGGTCAATATGAGAAATGACAGGTGATGAGGCTACAGTGGGTAATACTAAACTGGACTGGATGATACAAAAGTCGGGGAAAGAAATGGAGACATGGAGGTAGGTATCTTGAACAAAGGCTGACATGACAAGTCACAGATGGAATAATGGTCTAATTAATATTGCAGGGTGATGGTATTATGATCGAGGAATTTTGTGAATTCCTTTTCACGTGTAGGTAAAACAAGAGGTACGTTGGGGTCCATAGGTGAAGAAATAAAATATGGAAATGGGCTAAGGGGTAACAGATGATGCCTGATGTGAAATATTAGGGCATTAATTTTTTACTAGTTAAAACCAAGTGAATAGTGGTAAGAGAGGTGATCTAAGCTCTATTGATGGTGCAGAAACATAGAAATATATGATAGAAGAAATCTAGAAAATAAAAATTAGTCATTTTTTAAACAGAAAAATCAAAACACAAAGACCGACATCGGTAGGGTTATGGATGTCAGTGGAAAGGGGTAACTGATACTTGTTGATGGACCGATGCTGGTTACTATGAATAAATGGAAAATTTGAAAAACTGGAGATGAAGAACGTAAATAAGGTGGACCTAAACTCTTCTAATGGTAATAGAGACTCGAGAAGGTGATCAGTGATAAATTAAGGCTACAGAAAATATCTAAATGTGAATTGAATACTATTTTGGGAAAAATAACAAAAACAACAGGGAACCGATGCCAATCAGTCAATCGATGCCAGTATGAAGAGGTAACTAATGTCAGTCGTTGGATCGATGCCAATTACTGTGAAATATGAGAAGATGATGGAAATTTAAATTTTAGGTGATTAAGTCAAATGAAAACACCAACCCAGAAATTGAGAAGGGTAGTGATGAGTCCTAACACACCCAAAATGAACTGGAATACACCAGTTATGATGGTGGGGCATGAAGGATAAGAAAAACAAGAGGAAACGACCTCACACCTTAAAACACAATTCAAGTAAAAACTAACAAACACGTAGAATCATATGCTTCAGATTTTAATTTTATGTGGCTTATGCCCTTTAGAACTGAATATGAGTAGAATAGAGTTTTTGGTCAATGAGGGTTCCCTATAAGTAGTTTGTGGCTGGTTTCAGGTTTTTTTTCGATAAAGGGACCTGATATACCTTTCAGCACATGTGATACAACTCTGATATGATGACTAGCCAGAACATCAACTGGATCTGACACTAATATGATTATTAGTGGTTAACAGTAATTGCTAGGATGGAAGATGTTTAAGAAGTGTATAAATTGTTCAAATGATTTAGATAGGGGTGTGTGTGCACAAAGTATGAACTACACTTAATTATCACCAATCATCAACTAGTCATGGCCTCCAGTATATAGATTGCAAATGAATTTAAGTGAGCTAAATGCAATAATAAAAAATGAGATGAACATATTTTTAAGCCCAAATCGAAAGTGAAATTGGATGTAGCAAATAGAGAACAGGTCAAGAGGATGATCTTTCACTAGATGAAAATGTAAAAGAAAGGAAGAAGAATTCTTTTTAAACACAAAATCACGAATGTCCTTTAAACAAGTAGAAGAAGAGAATATTAGCAAGAGAGAAATTTTAATGCAAAATTTTTAGAAATAAAGAAACACACAATTCCTTATATGAAGAAAATGAAAATAACCCACAAGAAAGGGTCCCACCCAGTGTGCCAAAATATTTAACCTCAAAGTAATGTGATAAATCAAATAATAAGGTGATGGGAATAGGAAGAATACCTGTGAGTATGTAGACATAAGAAGGTGTTGTGCACACTATAGAATTGATCCAAATTGATTGTGTGAGCTTCTCTTTCACTACGAGGAACAACTTGAAATAGAAAAAAATACCACAAAACAAAGTTAAAAGTAACAATTGGTGGATTTCCTAGTGAGAGCTAGATCCGGGAAGTGAGATACTTCCTAGAAGGTTGTCAATCCACGTTTTAAGATAATTTAATGTTTGCTAATAACATGAAATAAATGAGCCTATTGTAGTTATGTATTTTAGGTATCCTAAACAAGTACAATAATTCAAATATAGTCCAATAAATGCATATACGACTAAATATGAGAAAGGTAGTAGGTGGATGGAGGTCTGCAATGTTGACCTCGCTCTTACAAAGTTCTAGGCGCAAGGTATGTTTAGTTATGGGGATTTGAAAAGAGATATAGATTGCTGGTTTTAGACTATTTAATAGCTTCAAGACCAACAGCGGTTAAACACTGAATGTTGATAGGCGGAATTAGGTGATACTGCCAAAAACTAAGAATTTTGGGCATTCTTTGGCACGATTTCGACAAGAGTGATGGGGAATTGATTGGTTTTGTTGAAATTCTTGTTAAGACTCCACATATACTGAGAGGAGGTTTTAAAGAAGTAATGGGAAGGTAAAATGGGTTAGAAGGTTTGCCAGATGCATCTGAGGATTAAGTCCCAGGTAAGGCATGACAACAGGAAAAGTAGATAACTTAATAAAACAAATTAAGCAACTATAAATGAAAAAGGAGAGACAACACTTACTTTTTAAATATAGCCTAGAAGTAGGTGGTGGTGGTGGTTGTAGAAGGTGGTGATCCATAGTGAATATAACAAAAAATTTGAACGGTGCCTTCTTTTGCATGTGTTAGAGCTTTGGAAGAATTTGTGGATGAACCGGATGATGTATGAATGTTGTGATAGGCTCTGGAAGGTTGTAAGGTCGCAGGAGTGCTTGAACTTGTGAATGTAAGAAGCATAATACAAAGAAGTTAGATTCAGAACTTGAACAAAGAGTTATAAACTCTTATTTAACCTAACCGAATGGAGTTTAGGTGATCAGCTCGACCACGGGAATAACCGCGTGATTAGGCAATAATCCAAGTGCAAAAAATAGTCTGATCTTGCTATTCTTGGCATGATTTGAATCCCTCTCTAGATCTCAAGTTGGAGAATGACACTTAATAATCGGTAGTGTTGTTGGAGAAAATGAATTAAGGTTAGGGCTAAGACTAAGTCCCATTTGGTTGGATAAAAGTAGGTACTCTATACTCTATCTTTAGTTAATATATGCTAGTTAAGGTCTTTTGGGATGAGTGGAGGGTCTATGTATTATTTAATGAGGTGGTAGATTAATCTAATGAATTCATACATTAATAATAGTATGAGATGGCGATTCATTTAATCATAGTGATTCAATTAATACCACTGTGGTGAGGGACCATAGCTAGGTATATGTGTTGAATTAATGAATCGAAAGGGTTAAAGGGATGTGTCCCAAATTTGGGTGTCTACACTTTGAGATGTTTTTTGTCTCCATTGCCGTCTAAGCATTAAAATGGCTATTTCTATCATTTTTTCATAAGATAATTCTTAGATGTTGAATGGAATTAATTATATCATTTGGAAAGTGTGTTTAAAATCCCGTTTATGGCTAGAAATCTTTGGGATCTTGTTATTGTTATAGAAAAATGTCCACAGGGGGACAGATATTCCCGCTGAAAAACTTCAGTTTCATTTTCCTCAATATCTCAAGAAGATTTTTACATCTTTGCAAAAGCATAGAGATGAGTTCTTGATGCATATAGGCCATATGGACTCACTTGCAGATGCATGGAAGCAATTAGAAGCCATGCATGAAGGTGGTAGTTTTTCTAAGATAAATAAATTGGTTTTAGAGTTGTTCACAACTCTTATGAAGGGGGATGACAAAATTTTGGAGTATGTAGCTAAAATTAAGAACATAAAAGCTCAATTAGATGGTTTTTTTTTTAACGTGAAATATTTCAAGATTAAGTTGTTATACTTCATTTTACCGATCACTATACATTAAAATTTTAGAAAATTTATCTCCACTCTCTTCCAAGTATCAAAATGAATGCATCTTCTTGATTTAGAAACTTTATCCTATTTGTTGATTCAAGAATAGAGATTCATGGAGAAATTTGATTCAAAAGAGACTACTTCTCAAGCTCTTTTCTATCAAAATCATCATCCTTATCATACTAGACATTTTCATCCAAATCAAATTCTAGATAATTCATATGTAAATATAATCCTAGATAAAACGTTAAAAATAAATCAGCCATCAAAGTCAAATTTAATGGAATTGTAATAAATGTGGAAAACTTGGACACCAGATGTATTGTAGAGTAAAAACTAAAAAAGAGTCAAGAATGCTAAAAAACAAAAAAGGCTAGTATTTACAAGAAAAATCAGAAGCAAAAGCAGCAAAGGTAGCTGAGGTTAGAAGAGAAGTTGATATATATTGTAATGCATCACGTGAAATTATAATATTAAAGATGTACCTATAAGGTTAAAAGAACATTTGAATGTTCTTGAGAGAACTTTTTGTAAATTTTCCTCTCTTCCCTCCTCTAAATAACCAAAAATTGAAATTGTTTGCAAGATTGTTTTTCAGTTACATTTTAATATAATAGATGTAGACATTGAGAGGGAAATATTTCAATCCTTGAATCTAACTAGGATCCATGTGTCAGGTGTTTAATGAGCAGTTTCTGTAAACTATTTACTGTAATGATTCTTTTGTCAAAATAGTCATGATCTCTATTATTTATAAGATACAATTCTTGGAATCAAGAGAGTAAGACAATGTTTTGCTGTTAAATCAGTCCTTTGGCATAAAAATATGAATCATATATGACATGTTTCAGCTTAAATTTTGTTACATGGTCATTTATTCTAGAAATACTGTGATTATTATTGAATAATCTAATTATTTGTTCTGATGTGTTATCCACTAAGTCTTATCTCATTATGTAAAGAATTAGAATATAAATATATACATATGTTGTTAAATCATTTTAATTGATTACTAAAATATTAATATATGCATATTAGTGACACTTGGGACACCTTTGTGTTGATGGAGATGTCCAATATGATTGCACCTAATTAATGTTTTAGTAGTATAAATGGTTAGTTGTTTTAAGCATATAATTATATCGTTGTTAGGCCTATTATGTTTCTATCATGACTCTAGCCATGTTGATGTTGGTTAGATATATAGCTGGATTTATGTTCAAGTTTTGATGTAGGTGCCATCACTTAAAGCAGCAAAGATCCATGTGGCTAAATATGTTGATAATAGTGATACACATAGGAGCTAAAGGAAGTATTCCTCCTCTATGTGAAGGAAAAATTTCTCTTGATAAAGAATCTAGTTAAAACATCAAAGATTATGTGAAGGCCATCGCATGTTGTTAATTCTTGAAATTTGTTTCCTTGTTCAACCTATCAGAGCTTCCCTTGAGGGGGAGTGTGTATGGTCAATCACCAACTTTGATGATTATTATAAAAATAATAGGGTATATTTTAAGAGTGGATCATGACCACCCACTTATAGCCAACAAAATTTATCCTTGGGGATTGGCGAACATGTTGTACATTGTCTGTGTAACGTAAGTATAATGAGTAAATGCTAAGATAGTACATGTAAAATTACATACTCATACATTTTGTAATAAGTAAATGTGTCATCTTTGTGAAGGTACTTGTATATAACAATTAAGCTTAGTTAGGGTATTCCTTAGTTCTAAAAGACTCCATAATGTGGATGTAAGTCTTCATATGTAAAGCAATAGTCTTAAGAATTTCATATGGGAAAGATCTATAGATTTTTCTTGATTTGCTAGACTCGATAATGAAACATTGGCAGGTATTTTATTACTTCCCACTAATAATAAGGGAGTGTGGGGTGATAAGGTCAAGTGGGATTAGCACTTTAGTTACACCCCAACAGTATAAAGTTGGTCTGATCAAATATATTAAAAGAAGGTCTTTTACAATAAGAGTGAAGTGGCTGACTGATTAACTAACCCACATTAATGTGGGTGATCCCTCTTGAGATTAGTTTTAGCAACATTTAGACTTTTGTAATCTATGCATAAATATAGAAGATGGATTGTAAGATACGCTAGCAGAGCATATTATGTAAGAAACTATCAGAATGTAAGAAGAGCTAGATGGTGGTTGTTATTTTATATTACTGACCAAAAGACATAGCTCTGTAGATGTAGTGAAAGATTGAGGAGTGAAGTGAAATTTTTGGGTTAAATTGTATAGGATTTTTAATATAGACAATGCTTTTATAGTGGAGTTTTTTTCCTTCAGGTTTCTTCACTTAAATCTGGTGTTATCTGTCTCTTGCTATTGTTTTTTATTTACTTTTAGCTCTTGTTCATAAGTATGTAATTTTTATTAGCTACTTTACGTTATTTCTTTTTCTAATTGATTGCATGCCATAATCTATAGCCTTCGACATTTAATGTTAGATATGTGATATGTTGTTCTCAGTTTCCCTACTAAATCTAACAATTTGATCTAATCTATTTAATTTACCGCACTCTGATACCATGATAAAATTTGAGGATTCTATTAACTATGGATTTATCAATTAAATTATATAACGTTGCAAAAATATGAAATATTTAAAATAAATAAATCACACATATGCATAAAAAATAAATAATACTTAAGAAAATGAAATAACAAACCGACATAGGAACTTTACAGGGAAAAAACCCAAAGGTAAAAAACCATGTGAAAAAGTAACCTGTTATCGTAGAGAATCCTTTTACATCAGTAAATTACCTCCTCTTTGAAACGCTAATTCATAAGGGTAAAAACACATTTGTATCTATTTTCCAATATATCAAATGGGACCCGAAGACTATTTTTGATATGAGGTGATCAGGTAGGTCTCCCAAACCACCTTGTCAGCCTAAATGTTTGACCACATATAACAAGGTTCTTAAAAGATTTAATAATTAAATATAAGTATTTCTTATTATTAAATATTTAACCTACAGTAATATCCCTAGGTTGGAATATTAATAATATAAATATAAATTGTCTTATTATCAATATTTAACCTATAGTATAAGTGGAACCCATATTTAATTAATGGGTTGTCCATCCCACTAACATTATGTTCCAACAACTTGTATTAGCCTCTTGGATCGAGATAAGATATTGTAAATATCATAGGGTCAAAGACATGATATTGAAAGGTGTCGTATGTTTTGCAATGTCTACCAAATTTGATTTATAAGGGTGAACTTCATATGGATAAATCCAATCACCCCCAAATACAAAACCTTGACATATTTCAAACAACCATTTCCAAATCATCCCCCAGCAAATGATCAACCAAAAAAAAAAAATCTGCTAACACACAAATCACAACATTCACTAAAACATTAGCTACCTAAATCGACATCCAATTCTACTAAACCTAAACTGCTGAATCAAACATCATTCTATTTGAATCAACATCCAAAATTACTGAACAACATATTCTGAATCAACATCCAAATCTACTAAACCAACAGTATACCTATTGAACAAACATCAACATCAATATAAGCAATAATAATACCTTATGAGTCTAAACCTATGTCTATCGAATACATGGTCTGTTAAAACATTGCTACTGAAACTATTTCCCCATCCTTGTCACCGATTTTATTGAATGTATATCTATGTCACACACGGTCTAATATAAATATGATACTTATGAAAACATCAGACAATAACCACCTCCACCGAAACCAATCGATGAGCCATATTCATCCCCTAAGATCAAACAATCTGAACCCACAAATCAGATAGATCTCATTAACTGCATCATTGAAACCCCCTGCCTTCATCAAATAACTACCTGACATTCAGACATGTATTCATCCAAAACAAATAGAGGAACACAAATAAGGCATTGTCCAAGTTTCAATATTCTTATTATATGATCCGAATAATATCAATTAGGTGCGTCCTTGGCCTGTTCTCCTGCCGCCTCCTAAAGGGTATAATCAAACTCCTAGTAGTTATCTGACATTCCACATCCAAGGCCTCCTTATCAATCCCTCCCCACTTGGTCTCATCCTCAATTTACTATATTACGTATGGCACTAAAAAAAAAAACTCAATCATGATCATGTCTTATCCCATTAGAAGATAAGATACCTAAACATTCATGCACCTCATACCCAAAGGGCAATTACAAAATCATTCTAAATGACCCCGTAAAAAAATAAATCAGAAAACATTACCACCATCAAAACCATCGGATCTTGCAAGGTGGAATCGGATTGGTATGAGTTTTCAATGTTTCAGGTAATTACCATTAGAAACATGATGCACAGAAATTCAGTGATACAACATCCAATAAGACCGAGACACCATGACACATCACTCAGCATAGACTGAGAGCTCACCCGAAGCACGAAAAGGTACTAGGTCCCTCTTTAGGGTTGGTATTATAGGATGTTAGCATGATAAAGACTTAGCACATGAAGTTCCATTACTAACACATCATTCTATAGTGCACGACATTTTTGGATCTAAGGAAGAATAGACTTTAAACAATAATCATGATGGAATTAATTACATGCATTCCAATTACCACAAGAACTAATTTAAAGCTCGTCCAAATCCTTCACATATAAAGATAAAAATTACATGGAAGGAGATTTTGACAGTAATGAATGAAATCTATGCCTATGCACGCACACTCTGATTCAGTAATCCAATCTGGCACACGTGCATACATACATAATCCCACTCTCTCGATTTATGTAATTCACCATCATTCAGTAATCTACTATGTAGTTCACTACATATATTAAGTGTGGGGATTTCCCTTCACCACTTACCCATTCCAAAAAAATAGGTCACATGCTATTAATATGCTACGGCGTCTTTACAAGCAGTAGTCCCACATGCAAGTGTTGGTAACTATAGAATATGGTAGTTAATCAAAGTGATATCTTATTCTAGCCTATATCTATGCAAAGTTTTTTTGTATATGATCATCAAAAATAGCCATATGTTTGTGGACGCATTGTCTTCTGCCTAGCTTTGTGTTCTTGCACGAATATCTAAAAATATACCTCATGACCAAAAAACATTTGATCACGAGTGTTTTCTTTCCCCGGCGTGAGCTCCTGTAAGCTCAACAATTTTGAATTTATTTGATATCTCCACGTAAACTATTTATTTTCTTTACAAGTTATAGGGTCTACTGATCAAATTACCTCACAACTCGTTCCATTTCTACCCAGAAATGGTTGTTCCAAACTGAATCAAAGAATTAGACTAATCTAATCATTAAGGAATGAAAGACTGTCTTTAACCTACAGTTCTCTTCTGCAACCTCAAAAATAATTCGGCATATTCCTGCTTTATCTTAGCCTTTAGGACTTCCACTCAATTAGTGCCTCCTGCTTTTCTTAGAATTTCCATGCCAATTTGGACTCCAGTTTCATCCTTCGTAATCTCTCCTTTATCATTCTACACGGACCCAACCACAATGATGGACATTGTATATCCTTCCCTCTAGAAAATCATCTTCTGAAGCATGAGTCCAAAGTCATCTAGCGATTTTGTGTGGTTCTTGCAGGGGTGGCTGCCAGGCTCATGCTTTGTTTAACCATTGATCTCATTTTGCGTGGCCCAATGTGTTCATCATTCATACAATTCTAGACTCATTATTCTCCTCAGGGTTTTTATGTGATGAGAACCTTGTGAGGATACAGATGATTTTAAGGCTTGGGCTTCCTTCATCAGTTCTTCCCGCAAACGCGCTTGTAGTAGTCCTGTTCATATGATGAATCTCTGCATCACTGAAGCCTTCTCTACACTCTACATATTGCATGGATCCTTGGCACTGATATCACATGGTTAATCTCAAGCAATAAGTCTACCAATGTGTACCTACATAGTTAGTGCTAAAGGGAAATGTTTTTGTTACCTTTGGCTCTAGTGGGCTAGTCTTATTGAAATTTCACTAATTTCCTTTGTGATGTTGATAGATATAAAGTTTTTCTTCTACTCTAAGTCTCTTTCCTACATTAGGCATGCTATTTCCCCATCCTTAGTTTTGGTATATTCCCTTAGCACCCTAATCATGGTAGCCTTTTCCATATTCCACCTTGCCACCTCTATGAGCACTTTAACATGCATCGGAATAATAGTAGCTTTACTATTATTGTGCTATCCTGAGGTGTCGTTTTTCCAAACCTCCTCGACTGCATGAATCTCCACAACATCAAATCTGGTTCATCTATGAGTGTGTGAACAACATGATAAACTGCTTCCTTGTGCACACTGCAGCCATATCTGCATCATTTAATTACCAACCATATAACCCCTTGGTGTAAGGTGTGCCTGGAAATGGGTGTGTCTGTTTGTGTAGACAATTTTACCTGTGTCCTCAGCATAACCCATGGTAGTGGAATGTGCTCCCACGTGTTCTTCTTGGAACTAGGCCTGTTAGAACTTGAGCCTCTAGATTTGGGACTTGTGTTTCAATGACTGAGATCTCTCGATAGTTCGTTCATCTATTACTCATTTTCTTCCTCTCTCTCCTTCCTTCTTCTTCGATGTTGGGTCCTTCTATGTGCTTAGAGTGTTAGATAAGTAGGCACACTTTCCTCTAACCTCTTTGCTCCTCATTCAATTTTAGTTTTCTTTTCCTTTTCACAGTTGTTCCTTTGTGGAGGAGTATGAGAGTATGGGGATCTACACATATTTTCAGAGTAGCACATTGGGCCCTTGCTCTCCTAAACACTCTTTAAATTTAGGTTCTCCTTGGATTGCATCCAGTCCTCAATCATCCCCATCTGGTGGGCTAGGTGTTTGTAGTTGTGTGTTTCCTCTTCAATCCTTATTCGTAGGAGTATCTACCTCTATGTCCAAACCACCACTATATTTGTGTCATTCCTCCTCATTCCTCTATTTCAATTGTCTCTATGGGCTTTAGATTGAAATGTTCTCAATGGTATGCTTTACCTGCGGTGACCCTAGGAGCGCGAAACGCATTCTCCAGGTTACTTGTTATTTCCAAGTAGGGATTCCAAATGAGGTACACCAGTGCTTACTCAACATTCTACCATCACCAAACTTACTGGTTTAATGCTCAATACATCTGAAATGAGCCTTTCAATTATGCACCCCATGCCTAGATACACATATTTCTTCTTAGCATGTGGAGTCACAATCTACCTTGTCTGCATTGAATTGTTAGTTGTACGCATCTTAAGGAACCTATGTACGAATGCCTAGAAGTACCTTGCTATGAAGGAATATGGTAAATACACCAAGGGCCCATGTTCATCCCTCATGTGAAAACCACACTATGTAAAGTATGGTATAAACGAAATGAACTACCTTTCCAACCCGGAATCAATTCCTTGGGGATGGCCATTCTTCTTCAAGGTCGTGCGGAGCCTACAGTACCAATTCTCATCCCTTTAATAGAACGTTTGTCATGACGCCTTCACATAGGTATTTTTTTGAACCACTCCACCGGTGACTTATGCTCCATGGGATACTCCCATATCTTTTTTTTTGGTCCATCAGGTACTTCGATCTCCATGAACACCAGCGACAACAGAAAAACTCCAAAGGTGATCTTTCCTGTGTGCACTTCTCTAACAATAGTTTCTGTAATGTAACCTAAAATGTTATAGATCACTCCTTCAGACATCATTTTAGTAATGTGCAGCCACATGGTGTTCACTTCTGACCACCTTTCCTAGTCATTTAGCTTTGTAACAAGATTTCGGTGTGGTTTATTGCACAATGGATACTTTTTTAGTTTATCTATGACCATGCCACACGGACCCTTTGTGTACCCAAGATCCTTTATGGTCTCGAAGATTAGAGCCTTATCTATTAAATCATTCTTCAAATCTTCTCTTGTTCCCTTCAATTCTATTACCATGCAAATTAGTGTGGCTGAAATTCTGGCTCTGCGTCTTGCAGAGTATAAGAAATCTTCGTGCACTCTTCTCATGATCCAATGGTACAAGGCTATATTTATCGAAGTAAGGGAGCTCGTATAGATGGTAAAATATAATATTATTTAGGAGCTTCTCACCAACATCGTCGTACATCGACATGTCTTCCGCCGTGTGTTTATTCATCTTTGTGTTTAGCAAGACATCAAGTTCCTTCTTATTCTTTGTGGTATATGGTGTATTACTCACCTTTACTTTCATTTTGTGGAATCTCAACTCCTGGCTATGATGACCCCCTTTGGATATTGCATTTCAGAAAAATTGATTTCGGGAGCCATCTCGCTTCTTCTATGACACTTCTTCTTTTCCCTTCACTCCTGTTGCAAACCTACTGTCTTGGGTTCCATTTTCACCTTGTAATGCCTTTGTAATACTTGCTCTTGATTCTATAATGGTGTGAATCAAACCTATCTCAATCAGTGTGCCCTAGGTGACATAACTTGCTCTGCTCCTCTTTGTAACCTTGCTTTGCTCAAACCCTTCACCACGATGGAGGAGCAAGCCTTTTCTTTGTATAGATGTCTTTGTTTGCTTATGACTACTACA